>JAQQAC010002837.1:5556530-5730161 GCA_029783875.1 Phataginus tricuspis
CCACCACCACCACCATCACCATCTTCATCACCATCCTCACCACCCTCCTCCTCCCCATCATCAGTGCCATTACCACCATCACCATCACCATTGTTGTCATCATCAATGTTCCTGTTTTTTCCCCTGTCCCTGTACCTAACCAAAACCCACTCCTCCTCCAAAGCTCAGCTCAATCCCAGTTTCCATGTAGACTCACTTGACTGCCCTAAACTATTTGTGTTGAAATAGCTTTAAAAAAAACCTCTCCAACCTGTTATGAACCAAAAAAATTTAAAACAAAATAAGAATGTAAATGAAATTAATAATAATAATGATTTTCTATTAAGAAAATCACATGAGAAAATAAATCACACACAAAATACAAGATTTAAATTTTCATAATTAGATTTAACAGATATGCGTGACTGCCAATTTATCTCAAACATCTCTAAACGCTTACTCTTAATGTCTGCAGTGCTCTTGCCCTGGACAGACAACAAGCCGTTCCTGGGCCAGCACCTGTCTGCAGACCACACTTTGAGTGGCTCTCATCCAGATCACACAAATCAACAGGAATATTTCCATATACACTGTTGGCTGTTTTATTACCTGTGATGATCTTATTTGCCCAAGTATATCGTAGGACACACTTTTTTTTAGCGTAGGACGCACTTTACCCTTCTTCTACATCACTGTCAGTGCTGGCACTGCGCCCTTGAAGATGAGCGGATCAGTGAGGGAAGGTAAGAGGCAGCAGAAAGATTGGAAGGAAATGGAACAGAACAGCTGGGGCCAAGAGTAATGAAGTTCCCCCTAGAGATCCGATCTAAATACTCTAAATCTGCTCTAAATGATCTACATACACTTGGCATATCAGGTCGGTGTTACCTCATACTGTTCCCACAATACCTTTGGTATGTTATTCCATGTCTAAATGTGATAGATTTTTAAAAGCTTCAGTGGTAACATTCCTTGTTTTTAAAAAAGTTAACCCAGATTCTTTATTGGTAAGCAAAGGAAATTATACATACTCTGTCCAGGGTCGACAGATGCCACGTTTCTGATCATTAAATGTCCCAAAGTAACAGTCTTTACAACCTTGCATAAAAGTTAAAACAATAATAAAAAAGGAAGCATTTAATTACCTCATAACTTTCCCTGTGATAAACATAATCACCTAATAATAAACTTAAGACAATCTGTTCAACAATTCTTGAATATTATGTGATGACCATAGTCACATACAAGTAAAGTCATTAACTTAACACAATCTACACAGATTATTTAACAATTCTTGAAATGAGACTCTAAGGTGAGTAAAATTTTTATTCTAATCATACACAGTGTATTGTATGGTATGTGTATGAATGAAGTGTGAATGAAAATCCATGGTCCTGGTAAATAATCAATGTTGTGACTTCAAATTATTTCCCTTGATTGAAAAATGATTTTGTAAATATCATGTTCTCGGCTCAGTGGTCCATTGCTTGTTATTTTAAGGTTCTACAAAGCTATGTTCTACTTTATTTTCAAAGGACCAAGACCTAAGCTAATGAAATATGGCTAGGTTATAAATTTGCACTATATTGAGGAAGAGCAAACCTACCCTCTTTGGTTAACTCTTGACCTTGTTTACAATCCTGTTCACACATGGTGCATCCTGTCCCCAAGCAGTGGAATCCGGACACACACTCACACTCTGCGTTGCTGGTGGGAGAGCACGCCTTCTTCATCCTGAAAACACCTGCAAAGTTCCCTAATGTTACTTTACACTTGGCCTGTGAATCCAGGAAGCAAATTTATGGTCTGTAATAAAAAACATGCTCTCTCTACTTATAATGTTCCTAACAACTTTAGAGTACAAAGTTTACTTTTCAATCCTTATAGAAGACATTTTTACATTTTGCTAATTAAAAAATTTCTCTCTTGTCAAAGGAATGTTTCCTCTGATATTTAAAAAGCTCAATCCACAAATGACTGCTATTACAGCAAATTATTTCACTGGACCTGCCTATTAACAGAGGAACCAGAATATCTGACAGTTAAGACTTTCAGCAGAGATGGGGACATGAGGGAATAAAAAGCGTGTCTTCTCAACATGTATCTGGGTTCAGAATACATCTTTTAGGTCATACCTTCACACTGCCTGCAAATGTCACAGGCCTTCTGTCCACTTTCGCTGGAGAAACTATTTGAAGGACAGGAAATACACATTTGATCCTTGCTTTGGTCACAGAAAGTACCTAAGAAAGGTAGATAATAGCTGTACATGTTTGACAATGAACAATTATCACCCAAGGTGATACAAAGTTCACAAAAAAACTAGAATATGAAACAACAATTAGTTTGTAGGTGCCATGGTGATAGGCTTTGTTTTGTTGGTTGAATTTTTAAATTACACATTTGCGAGCGTGCCCTTAGCATAATCACAAAATTAAAAACAATGAAGTACAGATATAGCAACACATAAATCAACAGAAAGAAAACAATGTCTTCTATCTATTGAATGAAACTATGAGGCCTCTTGATTGATCCAGGAGATCATGACTGAATTCAGGAGATCAGTGCCCTTCCTTGGCACATAAAATGCACACGTGTCTGTCTTCCCTCACTCTGCAAGCCTCCTGTCACCTGCTTATTCCCTGCTGTGCCCCCAGTCTGAGGATGGGTCCTCACACACAAAGTTCACGTTTATTGAGGACTTGCCATGCGCCATGCACTGTTCAGACCCTATCATGTGATCCTGCCAGTAATCGTGAGACAGGCTCACTCAGTATCCCCAGACGACAAATCCCTGGGCACAGGGATTAAGTGGCATAGGTACATTCGCACAGCTGAGATGTAGCACCCAAGAGATGTTTGTAAGTGAATGTATAAAAGGTCGTTAAAGCAGAGTCCATTGGCTCTGAGTACTAGACTATCTGAAACGTGTTTTCAGCTGAACAGATGAAGCATACGCGTTAATTTGGTTCTTACCAGCTGGACAGCTACTACAGGAATCCTGTATTGATTTTGCCTTCTCCAAATTCATGACCAACAGCAGGGTGGTCACGATGTTGTAACAGCCACTTCCCATGATGAGATCTTGCATAGATATGATAGGAGCAAAGCAGATTCCTAAAGAATTATATTCAAAGGAGCTGGTCTCACAAATACCACTCTGCAAAAGGCACACATTTCCAAGAATGAGGGGTTTTTCCTTTCAGAACTATCTACCTTTCAGCCATTATCCATACAATTACACAAAATCATAACCTGGGGTTTTCCAAGACCAATTAATGATGGAATATCATGGAAAAGATAGCAAGTTCATAGAACTTCTGTGATAAGATAAGCGTGACTAAACACACATCTTTGTGCAGGTTTGCCAAAGTCTAAGAATGCACTTTCCAGCATGTTTCACCAAAATGCAGAAATAACAATAGCAAGAACTTTTGGGGACTTCCATAGATACTTGGCATTAGTGTGCAGATTACAACCATGCCAGTTGCTTGCTGCCTCTGAAACACAGTCCTTCAAAAAAAAAAAGGCTGGCATCTAACAGTTCAGCTCAATGAAAAGACCTCTCATTATTACTCTTCCCCCTTTGAACAGTATGTGGAAATTTCAATACCTTATTGTTAAAATGTTGAGATACCTCTCTGCTCAACTCCTTATCACATCTTCTTAATAGACAAGTGTTTGTCCATTTTGATTTGAAGCTCACATAGTAACAGAACTAAGGAGTAAAGACAACTCTTTGGCTCAGGTTCTCAATCTTTATGTAAAGGGCTATAGAATAAAAGTTATTAGAAATCAGAAAGGGAACACATCTGGAAATGTACAAAGGGAACAAAGCTTCCATCCTCATCCCAACTGTTACCCTCACCATCCGCCCACATGGACAAACCTTGAGATCTCGGGGCTGCTGGAGAATTTTCCACACCTCGATCTTCAGAGCAGCAAGGTTCTGCAGCTGGAGGAGGGCTGCAGGTCAGACCCAGGAGCTCCTGTGACTCAGCCGGGGGCGGGGCCTCGTGGGAAATCCCCACCACAACTCTGGGAGGTGGCTTATTTGATATTTGCTGACCCCAAAATCCCCTAGAGCCCCTGTCCCCACTTGAAATGGAATTTTAAACTGTTCTTTGGAAGCAGCTCCTACTGTTAGGATATTTCTCAGATGGCTTTGGGAAAAGGATTTTGCCACTTAAAGTGGTATTCTATATCAAAGCTTTTAACATGTCCTTAAAATATTAGAGATTTGAGGGATGAAACCTACTTAAATATTAGCACTTTACCATACACTACCCCCAACTCTATTTATTTAGTGATGTCGTAGCTGTCATTCACTGAGTGCAGCTGACACAGCAGGCTTCCCATAAGCTCTTTAATGAATGCTGCTCGCCAAGCGCCCTAGGAGTAAAGGATGATGGCGGTGATGAGGCTGATGATGACTGGAGCAACACTATACAAGTGAGAATACTGAGGGTAGAATACCCAGCCAGATAATCAGCAGGCTGGGGAGCTGGGATGAGAACCCAGGATGACCTGATTCCTTCTTCCTGTGTTCCTTGCTCTGGGTGAGATAGGGGAAGAAGGAGGGAGAAATGGAGACAAGGGAAGCATAGGGTTATATGGCGGCATGACTTTATTGAGCAAACTTGAGATATATGAAGGCCTTTTAGAAAATCATTATTTCAAATGTTGAAAAAAAAAGGAAAAAGAAGAGGAGGACGAGTTGGGGGAGGAGAAGAAGAAAGAGAGGGAGATGCTCTGCAGATGCTATAAGATGAGTCCATGCAGTATTGAATGGCTAGGGACCCTCAGGAAGACACCCAGGAAAACTAATAGCAAGAATGGTTTTAACCACAACAGTTGGTTTTCCATTAGTATCCAAACAGAAAGGAGCTCTTTTTCCTGAGGAGACGTGGTGGCATGGGTTTGAGTTGGGGGATGAAGGGAGAGGAGAAGGGAGCTAATATTTATTAAACACTTGCTATGTGCTAAACACTTTACATGTTTCCATGACTCATATCAGGCCATCATCTTCCTTAGAAATGTTCAGTGGACCCTATAGTCCAGCATGTGAGGAACTCCCAGATAGGACCTGAAGCTGCCTTTTTACAAAGTCTAGATGTAGTTTACGTTACCTAAATTTCATCATTTTAAAGTGCATTTCAGTGGATTTTAATATATTCACTAAATTGTACAACCATCACCAGTATATAATTTCAGAATATTTTCATCTGTCTGAAAAGAAATCTCACACCCACTAGCAGTCACTCCCTTTCCCCCTCCACCCCACCCCTGGTAAACACTAATCTACTTCTTGTCTGCATGAATTTGCTTATTCTTGACATTTCATATATAGAGAGCCATACAATATCTGGTCTTTTGTTTCAGGCTTCTTTCACTTAGTTTTCAAGGCTTATTCATGTTGTAGCATATATCAGGACTTCATTCCTTTTTTATAGCTGCATAATATTCTGCTATAACCATATTCCACATTTTGTTTATCCATTCATCAGCTGATGGACATTAGAGTTGTTTCCACTTTTGAACTATTATGGATAATGATGCTATGAATATTCGTGTATAAGCATTTGTGTGGACATATGTTTTCAGTTCTCTTGGGTGTACACCAGGCGTGAAATTGCTGCATTGCATGGTGATTCTGTTCCACCTTTTGAGGAACTGTCAGACTGTTTTCTGCAGCAGCTGCACCATTTTACATCCCCATCAGCAATATATAAGGTTTC
The DNA here is from genome assembly GCA_029783875.1 of Phataginus tricuspis. Lineage (NCBI taxonomy): Eukaryota > Metazoa > Chordata > Mammalia > Pholidota > Manidae > Phataginus > Phataginus tricuspis. The sequence goes on from JAQQAC010002837.1 coordinate 5,562,248, forward strand.
AGTTACTCTACATCTTTGCTAACACTTGTTATTTTACCATATATTTTAATTAAAAAAATTTGTTTTAGTTATAACGATCCTGGCAGGTGCAAAGTGGTGTCTCATTGTGGATTTGATTTGCTACCTTTAGCCTAATTTCATCATCTCCACCCCATGCAATGAGAGCAGCAGAGTGTAGCACACAGTTAAAAGCCCATCCTTTGCAGTCAGACTGACTTGGATCCGATCTAGGCTCTGCGACTGATGGTCATGTGACCTTGGGCAAATTTATTAATCTTCCAAGTCTCAGTTTCTCCAACCATGCCTTATAGATACAGTAACACTGTATTTCATCTGAATTTAGTGAGGATTAAATAAAACATGAACATGTACCTAGTTCAGTGCCTGGCACATAGTTTTTAAGAAAATAGTAACTGTTATTATGAGCCTCATGCTTTGGAATTTCCTTCCCTGGCTTCTAACTCTGATCATCAGTGTAGCAACCAGGGTGAATAGCAAAAGAGGAGAAAAATGCATGAACTGTCTGCAGAACTTGTTTTCAAATCTTGAGGGTCATTTTACCCATGATAGTAGTGGGATCTCCTGCACTGACTTCAGCAGAGTTGGCCCACTGTGGGAGTATCAGACCATGAAAATTACACTGCTGATCACCTAACATTTTCAAAGTCATGACCTAACCCTGTGACCTCCTCATCTACATGTAGTACTCTGTGTTGAACATTGAAGCATGACATTTAACTGGACTGTATTTTCACTTAATGAATTGCTTCTTACTAATACACGGTTTGGATGTTCTGTGGGCAGAGATATCACTTCCCCTGAAAGTATGCAGTTTCCCAGCACAGGAATTAGCTCACTTTTCATGAGCTAGTCACAGAAAAGTCTTTACTGGGATTCTCAAGATTAGCGTTACCAGTCTACAGTTAAATGAAATCAACCACTGCAGAATTATTCTACTGAAGGCTATGCACAGCTTGATCCAGGTGTTTATAGGTTTTTTATGTTATTTGATAAAATCATCATAAGAAGCTAAGGCAAATTCTATAGGTAACTGAATACACATACTATCTAAGCTAATGGGAGGTGTAATACTCTGTTAGTATGATTTTTTTTAATTTTTAATTTTGCTATTATTAATATACAATTACATGATCAACATTATGGTTACTAGACTCTCCCTATTATCAAGTCCCCACCACACACCCCCATTGCAGTCACTGTCCATCTAGTATGATTTTTATTGGTTATAAAATGCATATCACATTGTTATCCATCTTAGCCTTCTGATCTTTCAAATGCAACAAAAAATTAGACTTTTCCATGAAGCCTTCCCAAGCAGAATTCGAGATGACCCCAGTACTACAGCAACCTTTAAGCAGTATTAGTAATACCTGTTTCGTCACATCTAAACATCTGATTCTGAGCCAAAGAACAGATTTAGTTTTGTATTAATTGATTATGGGTCTAATATTGCGTCTCAAGTGAGTATGCTTTGAGACTAAACAGCGTGAAGGCTCAACTTACTCTAAACAAGATAAAGATGACATTTAGAAAAGAAAGAAAAACAGCCCCTCAAGGTGAGCTTCCTATAAAGTATGCTCCTGTCTGCCCAGGCACATCTCAGAAGCAATCTCTCTTTGGACTGTTCGTGACATATACTTGTTACTTCCCAAAAGACCTATTTGTTCAAGATTCGGTGTCCCCACACCTACCCCCAGCATCTATACGGTCAAGACAGTAGTCACTCAGATATACGACGCTTGTGATGTCCATGGGAGCCCCGAGGCATGGGGAGGAGTTTGGTAGAAAGGGACTGGAAAACAGAAAATGCGTGGGACACCAGAGAGGAGGAAGGAGTGTCAGCTTGTCATCAAAATCGCCCCCTCTTTCTCCCTGTTCTCTCCCTATGTGATACCGCTTGTATGTTAATGTCTCATAACACTTCCCCTCCGGCGTCAGACCACTGTGCCTCACCCAAGGCAATAACGCAAATGGAGGCCTGCAAAGCATGTGTCCAAACGCTTAGCAGTTACTCATCAAGCTGAATACACTGTTCAATAAAATACATCCTCGCCAGGACAGGGCCCCACAAGTCAAACACAATTAACAAATGGGTGTCTCTGGGATTGAGGAAGGTGAAGACACAACTCTACCATCAGCTCCATTACCTGGGGGAATGACACTCTCACGTCCCCACAGCCCTTGCTCTACTTCCCAGAAACAAATGGTGACAGCGTCCCTGAGCTGTGCTACTGCCAAGGAAAGGCCGCTGCCTCAGGGCACAGGACAGTGCGAGCTGCAGAAATACTGCGGCCTGGAAAAGACCAACTAATCAGTCAGATCCTTCTCAGATACCTTCTCAGGATGTAACAGGTATAACGGGTATAATAATAGATTATGCAAGAACGTTATAGAAAGAGTAAGTTCCAGAAATCCCAAGTGTCATTTTTATTGATTCTATTTACATTCTGTTCGTGGTTCTGGAAGTCCTGTGAATTAGCATGGAATGCATAACAACTGCACAAGAAGCCTGATACAACATAAAAACCTATAAACATCTGGATCAAAGTAGGAGTGAAGGCTGTTAGAAGGTGTGATTGAGCAAACCGTGCAGACACATAGAACCATACTTTAGCGGCAGCAAGCCCTCAAGAAATGTGAGTCTTTCGCAGAAAAGCATTTTATAGGAAACCTGAGATAGGAACACCAGACAGGGTAGGTTGGGGTGTACACGCCAGGATGATTCCCAGAGGAAGAGAGAGAAAAATAACATGATCTCTTCAATGTCATGAAGAGGTAGGTATACTATGAAACTGGAATTAACAAATTCATTCACTCATTGATTCCATAAACGTTTCTCAAATGCCTCCTTAACGTGCGTACCTCTCACCAATTTCATTATCATTTGTAGAGCCTGGAAAGAGTGTAAAGGGAGCTTTCTACATACACTGTATGTCTAAATGTTTAAAAGGTGCAAATCAAGCTAAGGACATATTAACTGTGTTCTGTTCTACTTCAACAGAAATCTTCAAAATAAAATTATTGTTTTCATGTGACAAAGTTGGAAAAATATCAAGGATGACTGAATTTAATTTTATAGATGTCTGAATATTTTTTGACAGCCTGGAAATGTTTGAATGGGTGGTAAAGACACATGATTCATAAACTATTACATATTTGCTCCATAAAATTAACTTTCCTTGTCCTTATTCATATAATTGAGAATTTTACATGACTCATGTTTTGTTGACAGTACTGTCTTAAAGGATTGAAAAATAAAATATAATTGCACATAAAGTATACAGTATATAATATAAAATGTAAGTTTAACTATATAGAACTTTTTAAATGTCATGTTTATTTTTAAAAAGTTATTTTTATTCTAAAAGTTTCAAAATTAGTTATTGAAGTTAAAAAATGATAATTGATCATATTGCATATCTAAAATTGTTTAAATATATCTGAGACTTGTTTTTGAAAATTAAATTTTATTAAATATTTTCATAAAAATCCCAACTGTTTGCAATTCTTGGGTTCAGTGTCCTTCTAGTTGATTCTAGTAAAGAACCAGTATTACAGTTTCTATGCTCCTTAGCACATAGTGCATATTTAAGAGCAATATGAATTGTTTAATATCGTAAAGCTTTACAGAGGACCTGAGCAGCCTTCGCAGCATCACCTGGCTGATAAAGAGCAGAGAAGGGTTCAGACTTGGTTGTCTGGCTCCGGAGCCCATGCTCCTAACCCGGACCCTTCACCTTTCTGTGCCCAGGACCCTTCTATCATGTGGACCCTATGCTCGTGGACCCCTTGCAGAAGAATGTTCTTAAGTTTGTAAAATACTAAGGATTACAAAAGAAACCAATTGTATCAAAATACACATACCATATATATTTAAAGCCAATTTGTCATGTGGTAATCTATGGATTTCTCCGTGGACACATACCTGTCAGTTTCAAATTATTCATGGATGTAAATGGTATTTCTGGATATCTGCCAGAACTGTAATGTGATGAAAATAACAGATTTCTTTTGGTGCAACACACAGGCACTGTTCCTTTAGCTTTGGGTTATGGGCCCAGCATGCTTCTGCTGTGCCACTCTGCTGGCTTGTTCCTTTAGCTTTGGGAATTTTAAAATTCAAGATTGGAGGAAATGTCAGATTTCTGTTAGACGTTAGTGAAAATAAAAGAAGAAATCCCCTCCCAAAGTTCACAGACACTTGAGTTTTATCTGTACCCCTTGGGCATCTGTGCTCCCAGGATCATAACCCCTGTACCAAGCCTCTTTGCTGCCTTTCATACGATGATAAATTTCTTGTTTTGAGACAGATACTTCATACTTAAGTAATTTTAGCTCTGAGAATTTGCTCTTACTCCAAGAAAAGCCATTTTCACTTTATTTCTTCTTTTGAATCCTTCCATTAGATCCCGTCACCATATCTTAATTCTAACCCTCATTTTCATCAAAATGGAACATTTTTTTGTGGTATATTACTTTCTATGTTCCTCTCCCATGGGCTCTTTACCACTGAATTTAAATAGATTGCAACTACTGATAAATAAGTGTTTTCTAATACTTAATAATAGTTAATACTTAAGAGTTGGTTCCTGCTTTGCAACCAGGCTTACACCCAGACAGGCTGGAATCAGAATGCACACATTTTTATCACCACACGATACTGCCACGTCTAAGTAATGGAGAATTGGTGATGGAACACAGGTTTTCTCATTCCAAGGCTACCTTAACATTTGGCCAAGAGTTATGATTAACTCAGGTACTACTCATTCCTGTGAATGAATAAAAAGACGTGTTGACTCAGCAACCAAGACTGAGACCGTCAACTCAGTGGTTTGAGAGCTGAATCAGAAACCACATTTGAGCTCATCTACACGAATGACTGCCAAGAGAACGACAGTTAATTTAACCTTTGAGAAATGTGATGAAGAACAAAATCAATAGCCCATAGTAGCCACTTTTTGGAGGGAACTAGATTAACTCAAAAAAGTTGAAGCGCATGTAAACAAAAACTATTAAATACACAAGTGTTCTATATTTTAAAACTCCACTGGAGGGAGATAGTCGCCACATGCCACTCAGGGGAGCATTTCTCTGTGGATCGACAATTGTAATCTTCAGCTGTGATCAAAGCAGTATCACCCAATAAGCAACATTATCCTGACGCTTATGACTGTGCTGAAAGCCAGCTTCTGCCTGTGGGGTCCTGGCTCCCTACCCCTAGAACTCACCATAGGAAGAAAAGTGCTATTAAAATTAGTAAGTACACAAATCAAATGGATCCAATTATTTCATAAACTCAACTTTTGTCAACCACCTTTCAAATATTTTTCCTCCAAACAAAAAGCAAGACAACATCAGAATATGGATTTTGTTTCCTTCTGAACTTCTTAATGGTGATCGGTAATCTACCAAATAATTCTACTCACATGTCAATCCATTTCTTCCTCCGCAAAATCTGCCTCCTGTTCTTCTGGGTTTCCATTACTATGGGAGATCATCACATAAACCATTGGTTTTCATTAAGATTTTTTTTTCTCAGATAAATGTTGCTGCACTAAATAAGACTTCCAATGTACATGTGGGTAAGTTGTGAATACTTTTTGTATGCCTACTGGGTCTATCCCGCTGAAGCAGTTTCCAAGTTTCATTGCTACTGTTATTGAATTATTCCCTACCCTTTATCAATTGAATGCATTCAATCCAAAAGCATTTATTGAAGGTCTAATGCAAGTGTGTACATGATCTGGCCCATTTATTCTGCTTGGTGTCCTGCCACCCCCCTCTAGCCTGACTTCCTTGCTGTTCTTTGATGTACCAAGTACTCTCCTGCTTCAGGGCCTCCACTTCACTGCTCTTTCATCTTAAATCTCTTCTCCTGTTTTCTATATGACTTGTTTCCTCATCCTAGCCAGGTTTCCTCTTCAGAAAGAAACCTTCCCTTGACCATTCTCTACGAGAGCACCACTCCAATTTTCTCAACCTCCTTTTCCTCCTTTCCTTTCCTTCATAGCACATATTACCACCCGGCTCCTGCAGTTACTGTGTATTTGCTTATTGTCTGTCTTCTCCCCACTAGGACATAAGCTCCATGAGAGGGAATTTTTTTTTTTACTGCTGTATCCCTGGGCACCCAGGACAGTGCTGGACACATGAAAGGCATTCAATTAATGCTTCTTGAATGAGTTTTGCTATCTTGGGAGGCCCATATAGATAAGACACCATCCTCACAGCCTTCACAGCCTAGAGAGGAAGTTTACATGAACAACTAAGATAAGATCACACAGCCTTATAGCTTCTGGAATAGGAGGACAAAGTGCAGTGGGAATATAAAGTGTCCTGGAGGATAGGCACTGTAACCGGGTTTTGCAAAATGGATAATACCTTGAAAGGCTGGTACGGAAGCAGTAGGCATTTCAGTTAGAAGGAACTACTTATGTCAAAGCATGACAGAGGCAAAGCACAGGGTACATTCAAGGATCAGAGAAAATGAGTGAGGGACAGTAAGAGCTAAGAATGTGGAAGATAAGATGTTTGAACCACAGTGGAGGGATTTGAATGTCCTGGGTGTACCTACTATTGATTTTAATGCACTGCATAGGAATGCACTGCCAAGTTAGCAGATCCACAGAATTATTCAGGCATGCAAAAGGCTGCCAAAATATTTTGTTCTCACTGTGTGTGCAGCCACATCCTAATACCAGGTGGAGTAAATGGGCTTAAGAAAAGGAAGGGATAGATGATAGTCAAAGGCAGGGGCAGGAGGTCAGGAAAGTCTAACTAGATTCAAATGTGTACCGATGGGTGGAATACTGATTACTTTGCTCATTGAGGGAAATGTTGGTGTGGCTCCTGGATCATTGTGTTTCCAAGATTATTGGACTCTGAAAACGTCATTGAAACAGAAATCGAATAAAGAACCACAATAGGAAATCGCGACGAAGAATTCAACATTTCAATTCTTTGAGTTTGGTGTTTTACGAAATATCTCACTAGGTATCCGTCAACCTCTAGGAACCCATTACTATTCACAGTTCACAAATTAAAGCTGTTTTCAAAGCTTTTAATAACCTTAATTAGATCCTGCTCTCACTTCTAGAACTAAAATGCCAGTAACAGCAGAGCAGGAGAGCGTTCTCCGCAAACAACCCGTGTCCACGGCCTAGCCTTGTTTCCACGCAAGTTTTCCAAAATGCCATCAGTGATTATTAACACGGAATGCAGCTGAGCCTGGACTGAAGTTTCAAACAGCCAGGGCTCCCGGGCCCGGGGACAAGTGCCCCTTGGCCGTTCCCGTGCACATCCCTCGGCTTTGGCCGCCAGGGCCAATCTGGGATGAAACGGCGCAGGGTCGATTTCCTCCCTCGCGCTCGCAGGCTGCAACCTTCCCCGGAAGTCCTCCGGGCTACTGCGGGGCGGCGGCCACCCAAACCTGACTGGCTCTGCCGCTCTGATACTTCTCCCGCCCACAAGCAAGGAAAGCTTGGAGCGCTCCGAGCACAGGCCCTGATGGAGAACGGGGACCCAGCCAACCGCGGCAGGTTCGCGTGAGGCGCGGCTCGGCCAATCCTGAGCGCCGGAAGTGGGCCTGACGTCACTGCGGGTGGCCGGCCCACTTCCGGCGCCCGGTCGGCTGGCCGTGGGAGTTGTAACGGGTGGCCTACGCCCGGGGGGCTTTTCACACGAGGTGGGAGCAGAGGCGAAGCCATCCCCAGGGCCCCTCACAGACCTCGGTGTCAGAATTTTCCCCCTTGCGCGAGCGCTGCCTCAAATGTCAGGGCTCGCCCACTCTTCTCGTCTCTCCGACCTAACCTTTCGGGGGCTCGGAGGGGAAATTCGACGTTTCTGCCGGACTTCTTCAGAACGTGCCCTGAACCCAGTCTTCAATGGATGTTTAAACGTATTTATTGAATACCCCAATGGCTTCCTTATGCCCAATAACTGCAATTTAACACTCCCTCCACCCCCCCGGCCTTTGTGAAATAGAAAACTTGAAAATAATGTTAACTTACCTGCTGCTCATAAAATTTCCCATTCACCATCTGGTGAAATGAATTTGACGTGGAAAATAAGGTTAAAATAGGAGTAAGGAATAGGCTGAAGTCACGTAAACTAGTATTCTAAAGTGCATAATATTAATCTATAGCAATAGTCAAAGGCAGGAACATAGGGGGAAATTAGGATAATATTTAGCAAGGGTTTATTGAGCATCTGCTGTGTGTCGGACTGTAGCAGATGGCTAGGGATTCAGAAGTGAGCAAGCCAAGAAGAGCCTATCGAACTCACAGGTTTAGAGAGAGACAGGTAATAAGTAAAAAAAAACCAATAAAATGCTATAATAAATACTATCAATGAGATAAAAGGATACATTCAGAGAAAATTAGTGTGTGTTTAGTAAGATGATATACAAGATGTGATAAAAACAACCCAGCAGAGGTTTCTTTGCTCTTTTTTTATGACCAGGGCTAAGTCTAGGGAGAGTTGCTTTTTGGGACCATGTTGGGAATGGCCACTGGTAGCTGTTACTAATATAGAGGAGGAAAAAATTTACCTCTGCTTTCTTAGGGTCTTGGGCTGGGCCTGAGAATTAACATTGACAAAAAGGTTAACAGGAGAAGAGCATATATATTCACCTAATATAAGTTTCACATGATTCAGGAGCCTTCATAAGGAAAAAGAGGCAAAACCTAAGTGCTTATATAGTGGGTTGAACAGAGCAGCAATTGTGGAAAAGTAATTAAGTAAAATGCAGAGACTAATTAAGGAAGGTAAGAGTTACTCTAAAATCTCTCTTTGTCAAAGTCTCCCAAACTCAACTGCCTCGCTGATGTTTCTTTCCTCCAGGTAAGAGTGGTTCTCTCCATGAAGTTTTATCTTCTGGTCTCGGGAAGAAAAATGGAGTCAGCGTGTCTTTTTCCCACCTGCTGTTTTCCAAATGCCTTTAACTCAGTCAGGATAGTTGGAAGCAGCATGCCCTGAACTCCTTCACTAACATCAATGCTATTTCTCCATTGTTGGATTGTGAGCTCCAAAAGGCAGAATAGTATTTCTTAATTAAGTATTGCGACTGCTTCAAGAAACTGATGATTTTAAGCTTTTTAGAAACAGGGAGAGTCTTATTTTGTACTTCCTACAGTGTGAAAAGACTTGTCAAATGTTGACTAAAAAAGTAGTGGACAGGATGGGGTTTTTCTGCCTAGAAGTAAAGGACTGAACTAGGAGGTGTCTTCCAATGCCAGTACTTGACTAGCAGCTTTTGGTAAATGGTTTATACTTTTGTTTTTGTTCTGTGAATGTGTGATGAGAAATAAGTGTGAATTATAAAATTAAGAGTATCATGAGTGTCGTTGTCCTATTAAGTAATACTGATAGAGTCTATGGTGGGTAGACTGTGAAATTTGGCATCAGAATATCTGAATTTGACCAAGACTCTGTGGGATCTTGTATAGTCATTTCACCTGTCTGGACCTCAACCTGTGCATCTGTGAAATGAAAATTATGTTAATACTTACCAAGAAGTAAATACATAATATCTAAAACCAGTAACTGAGAAATAACAGGATTAGCAGAGATAATTACCAGAATAATACTTCAAAGTGTTGAAAATACTTGCCTCTTGAGAGCAGGGCTGAGGGATAAGAAGGACTGAATTCTAACCCTTTTAGTGCTATGTCAGTGAGCGATTGCTGTGTAACAAAACCTGAGAACTACAATCTGCCGTTTGACTGTGGTGACTGCTTCTGGTATAGGTACAGGGTAGCTGAGGCAGTTCTTTCCACATGTGTTATTCTGAAATCTAGGTTAAAGGGGCAGGAGCAACTTCCCTGGGGGAGAGCTCTTCCCATCGAAATGCAAACTTACAAGAGAGCAAGCCTAATCAAGTCAGTGCTTTTCAAGGCTTCAGATCAGTCTTTGTTAATATTCCATTTGCCATATAACAAGGCCAAACCCAAGTCAAGGGGTAGGAGGACTGGGCACTCATGCAGGTGGAAGAGGAAGGAGTGACTAATTCTAAAAAATAACCCAATCTACCATAAGTAATATTTGAGCTTTTAAAACTGTGGGCAGTGTATTAATTTGATAAAAATTAATGCTGACCCAGGTCTATTTCAGACCTTCATGGTGATGAAGGCATCTCAGGAGTGTTAACTCAGAATGGTGTTCTCTCTCAGTGTTACTGCTTAACTGTCTTTCCTGTCATTTTTATTCTGTGTGGCTGTCTCATGCTACAGCAGGCCACCAACATGGTTGTCTCCTGATATGAGTTTACTAAGAGGATGAGGGCAAAACAGCCTGTCATCTCATGTTTTTTCTTTCCATCTACCTAAATCCCTCGTTGGTTCTTAAAGAACAGTCTGACCACTTACTTCCTCTCCCTCTCTCTGTTCCCACAATCTTTCAAAGCTGAAAGGGGGTGGTTCTGTTTGCTTACTTTGCAAGTAGCCAAAGGTTAAGTCTTCCCAGAACTCCCAAAATGTTTTCTTAAAATGTCAAGTGATTATTTAAAGACACTTAAACATTTTGCACAAGTGCAGTGTTGCATGAGTTAGTTTATTTATAATTTAAAAAATAAATCCACTCTCACCACCATTGTAAGGATCACATGAAATATATTGAAGTGCTTTGTAAACTAACAAAAATAGCATTATTTCTTTAAAATATGTCTGCTTTTAATATTTGATATTTAAAATACTGTTTGTCATATATTACTGGTGAGAGTGCTAAGTGATTCAACTTGTATGGAGTTGCTCAAATGTATTTACTACTTCTGGGAATTACCCTCCATTTATAACTTACATAAACAGCACATATGAATAAGGTTATTCAATACAGTGCTGTCCATACAGAAAACGACTGGAAATAAACTACTAGAAGGGCACCAGTAAATAAACTATGGAACATGCTCACAATGTTGGGGCGGCAGGGGCAGGGGCAGGGCATTCTTTTTGATATGGAATGATCTCTAAGCTTTTCACTTAATAAAGAAAATAGCAGTATTTGCTTGTGCTTGCATACTGGAAAGATACCCAGGAAACCAATATAACGTTATCTGTAGGAATGGAGATGAAACTAGATGGCAACAGGAATAGGAGCCAATCCGTCCAATGTAATCCTTGCCACTTCGGTTTTTGAAACTGGTAAACGCATCGATATTAAAACACTCTTAAAAATGAAATTTGAGGTAACTACGTAAGTTACTTATTAGATTTATGTGCTCAACGCTGCGCTAATCCTGTGGATGCAAGAGCATTGAGATCCCTAAAAAAATAAAGTTTGAGAAATTAATACACATGAAGTTACTGCACACAAATAAACTCAAACAGGGTCGCCAGGGATCCAGTGACCGAGCATAGGGAGATGAGGCGGGGAGGGCTCGGGGGAAAGGGGGACAATGCAACAGGCAACCGAGGTGCACAGAAGCGTGAAGGAATAAGCCCACTTTATGGAAGTGCAAGTTTAAGGTAGGTAGGTCACCGCTATTCCCACAGGCACCACGCCTCCGGGCTGTGGCTAAGGAGGGTTAAACGCTGCGCGCATTGGGGATGAACAAGACCGTGCCATCCAAAGGGTAGTTCCTGAGCACGCGCGAGTCCACGGGATTCTCGTGGCGCTGGCTGTTCGGCCTGGACACAGCGTTAGGCGCACAACCGCGAAGTGTCAGGATAAACCACTACCCGTGATTCTCCGAGGTGGGCTCAACCAGATGTGACGTAATGGGACGCAAGCGGCCTGCGGCTGCGCAATTCTGGGGACTGGAAGGCGAGGCGGCGCGCGTCTGCGCAGTGTTGTGGGGGGAGAAGCCGGGCGGCGCGCGTCTGCGCAGTGCGAAGTCGAGGGCCAGGTGCGGAGGTGCGTGCTGGCGTGCGGTCAGTCCTTGGGCGGCCCGCGTCTGTTCCTGTAGTCCGTGGCGCAGGAGTGCCACTGCACAGGCTGCGTCTGTGAGAAGAGAGCGGAGGTGCGGGTCGGGGCCTGGGGAACGCACTTAAGCCTGGCGCTGCGGGCGGCGAGGGGGCTCCGGGCGCACCCTCGGACAGGGGCCCGGAGCGCGCGAGGTGCCGGCGCTGGAGCTTCGGAAACCCGTACCCAGCGGCCTACCATCCTGGAACTACTAATTGTTGAAGTGGTTTTATTAAAATCTATTTTGCATGGACAACAAGCTCTCCAGGAAAAGAACAGGCTGGAAGCTGTTCAGATCCCGGTGTAGCAGCTGTCGTTTGAGAGAGAACCAAGTGCAGAGAGGGTCTAGTTGGCTTGAGTTTAGCGAGGGGGATTCCGTCCTCCATCATACTTACAAAAAAAAAGTGTTAAAATATTTAGCACAGTTAACCGCTCCCCCCCCCAACATTTTACTAGTTATTGGAAGTAAAAAAAAAATCCCCTCAAAAAATCTTAGACTGCTGAAGACTTTTTTTTTTTGCCCATGAAATTAAGTTGACTCGTTTTTCTATGAAGTACTGCTTCAGAAAAGACTTACTCTCCCAGCATTGTGTGAAATGCAAAACCCGTGTACTTTGTGTTTTAGAAACTTCATATGCAATGTATTATTAGAAACCCGTTGTTTTTTTAATGGTAAAAATGAAATTCTAAACAGTACCAGCATGTGTTAGAAACTTTGCTGCATTTTTCATCTCAAAAACACAGCAATTGAAATTCTGTGTAAACCAATATTAACCTAACATGCTTTATTCATATTCCAGTTGTGTTTGTGTATCAGACTCTTCCCTAGGAGGCACTTGGTTAACTCTGCTTAAAAATATTCCTAAATGTAAAAATTTTGGCTATTCCAGAGTTGCAATGAAAGTTTCTGAAAGAAATTTTTTTTTTAGGTCTTTAACAAATACAACATAAAAATGGCTTCAAAAAGAGCTCTGGTCATCCTGGCTAAAGGAGCAGAGGAGATGGAGACAGTCATCCCTGTAGATGTCATGAGGCGAGCTGGAGTAAGTTCCCCAATGCTTTCTAGCCCTCCCCCCCTTGTAAAACATTTGGATTTTTAAGAGCCGTTTTGAGTAAAATGATAAGTGTATTTTGTGAAATGTCAAACATATATAATAGTACAGACCCTATAATATACATCATCTGTTCATCTGCTGTCCACATTAATACATGTTAACATCTTGCTGTATTTCTTTCAGTCTCATTTCTTGAAGAACAAATGCATTTAAAAATAAACCATTGCAAAGCCCTCGGTAAATTTCCTCAATCCTATTTCCTTTCTGGCCCCAGTGATAACTGCCGTCCTTACCTTGATGTGCGTCCACCCCAGGCATGTCTTGAAAGTACCTTTGGACTGTAGTTCTCATTCTGCATGTCTATTATATGTCTGTAACTGTAGTGAACACTTAAATAGCATTTACTGAGTGCTGGGATTTATAGGCACCTATATAAAATTTATTTAAATCTTACAACCATCCCATGAGTTACTGCCATCCTCATTGTACAGTTGAAGAAACAGGCACAGAGACACCAAATATAGTGCCCACATTGTAGAGTTAGTAAGTGGAAGGCCAGTACTCAGACTCTGGCAGTTTGGCCCCAGAGTCTGTTAACTTCTGTTAAGCTCTGGTTCCATAAGTGAAGATACGTATAGATACAGTTTGTTGATTTAAAATTAATTGCATGGTATGAATATGCTGCAGTCTTCATTTTTCTAGCACATTGTTTCATGGCATTACAGTACTGCAATATTCTTATACAGGCTTCCTTGTGCAAATGTGGAAGTTTTTTTGGGCTCTGAGCCTAAAAATGAAATTGCTAGGCCAAAGGACAGCCCGTAGTTGGTGTTACTAGATTTTGTCAAATAACTCCAAAGTACCAATACATGGACTCCCCAGAGGTACAGAGAAATACCAGTTTTCCGGTATCAGCTCTTGGTATTGCCAACTTTGTAAAGTTTTGCAAGATATAGTAGTATTTTGGTGTCTTAACTTGCATTTCTATCTTAAGAAAATACTGTGAGGTTTAAATAGCAGCAGTAGCTTTGCAAGATTAATTATTAATAGGATAATCATATAATTTATAACCCAAACCAGAACACTTGTGGAGAAAAAGAATCAGGGTGTAAATCAGGACTGTCCCACGTAAGCCAGGACAGATCTAATTATTAGATCTGTTTAGCCAACTAGCTTAAACTCAGCATGATTTTGTTGCAGTATTTCCTGCCAGGTTATTTTAAAACATGGGGAAGCTGTGAAAATGTTACTCTGAATTTATGTTTCAGTGTTAAATATCATGATGACGTCTTTCTCTTAGATTAAAGTCACCATTGCGGGTCTGGCGGGGAAAGATCCAGTACAGTGTAGCCGAGATGTTGTCATTTGTCCTGATGCCAGTTTGGAAGATGCTAAAAAAGAGGTTCGTTCTCCATGCCTGAAATTACTCCTTCCTGTGGCTTCTTTATCAGTTTCTTGAAATATCGTTTGACTGCATCTAAGGCTTTGTTAGCATAGACTTATTTTAAGAATAAAAAGAATTTTAAGAAAGTTACTTTGCTTGGAAGTGCAGGACTTTGTCTTTTTCTGCTCTCTATCCATGGGGCCTAGCAGTGCCCTGGTACTGCATATGCTCAGTAGGGGTGGGGAGGGGGAGGAGTAGAGGGATGGACAGGGCCCTTTCTTCAGTACTCTTCTGCTAACACAGGCAGCCTTGCCCCCATCAAGACTTTGTTATTTGATACAAGAGCACCAGTTAGCCACATTTCTAATTAATTTCTTTCTCGGTATTTGAAAGCTACTTTTTAGTTTTCCTCTTTTATTGTATGAGATACATCTTACAGGGAACAACTCATACTAGAGCAGTGGTTGAATTAAGGGAGGAGTAAGAGCTCTACGGAAATTGTTGTCAGCTTTTCATTATTTTCAGAATTATTTTTGAGGGTAACCAGCACTTTTGGGAAGTGTCAAGAGCTCCGGTCCTCAGAAGCATGCCTTCCATGTATACACAGACACATGCACACCCTGTCGTGGGGTTCAGTGCTGCACAGGCCAGTGTGCCAGGAGTGTGGGCTTCGAGCCGGGATGTGGCCAGAGGAGGCAGGGCCAGCTAGCTCATGGATGGCCATTCGTGCCCTGCTGAGGAACCTGGGAGCATGATTCCCATACTCAGCTGTCCTCAAGTGCATGGAAAAAGGTTTATTCCTTTCTAATAAATTCAGATATTTCAATGCTAGACTGTGGAGTATTCGAGTATTGATGTTTACATATAAATTGTTGAAACTTTGTACATAGCATGTTAAAAGTGAGAGTAGAAGTAATTATTCCTCCTTCTCTGTTCTTTTACATACTGTTGTATCTGCGTATTTCAGACCAGTGGATACCTTTGTGTCTATTCACATTCTAAAAGGAGTGAAAGAACTTTACATATTTTCATTTTAGTTTTGTTTGGTATTAAAAGTACAGTATGGTTGGTCTTAAAAGCTATTTTAAGTAGTGTATGTTGCACTACACATGTACTAAATTTTCATATAATTTGCTTAATGACTAAATTTTAAAAAGTTTTTTTGACATATTAAAGTATTGTTAAACCAATTTCCATTTTGGAATTTCAGCACATTTGAAATCATTAGATTTCTAAGATGTTTTGGTGTTCAGGATACAGAATTATTGCATCATTTTTCCTCCCCCAAATTCATTTTTCATAAAGTTAAAAAAAAAATTTTTTCTTTACTTTTTACTTAAAATTAATTTTTCTTTTAATAATTTCTATTACTGTGTACATTCTCGTTGAAAAAGTAATTCATACAGTATAAATATATACCTAAAGTCAAAATGTGTCCCTTTCTCATTGTCCCCTCCTCTCCAGCCCACGGCGCCCCTGGTTAACAGTTGGGGAAGTACCTTTGCCTATGATTATCTGTGTACTATAGACACATATGTGGGGGATGTGTGTATGTAATGTACACATATATCTGTGTACATATACTTTCTTTTTCTAAGAATGAGATCCTGCTATGCCTGTAATTCTGCAACCTGGTCATCCTTTTATGTCAGTATATACAGATTTTTTGCTAGTTACAACATTCCATCATAGACATACATCTTTTTTTTTTTTTTTAATAATTTATTTTACTTTAGTATCATTAACCTACAATTACATGAGCAATACCGTGATGCTTGAACTCCCCCCTTCACCAGGTCCCCCCCCACCAACCCCACCACAGTCACTGTCCATCAGCGTAGTGAGATGAGAATCACTACTTGTCTTCTCTGAGCTGTACAGTCCCCCCCGTGCCCCCCCACCCTATGTCTGCCAATCGTAATGCCCCTTTTACCCTCTTATCCCTCCCTTCCCACCCATCTCCCCAGTCCCTTTCCCTTTGGTAACTGTTAGTCCATTCGTGGGTTCTGTGAGTCTGCTGCTGTTTTGTTCCTTCATTTATTTATTTATTTATTTATTTATTTTTCTTTGTTCTTATACTCCACATATGAGTGAGATCATTTGGTACTTGTCTTTTTCGGCCTGGCTTATTTCACTGAGCATAATACCCTCTAGCTCCATCCATGTTGTTGCAAATGGTAGGATTTGTTTCTTTCTTATTGCTGCGTAATATTCCATTGTGTATATGTACCACATCTTCTTAATCCATTCATCTACTGATGGGCACTTAGGTTGCTTCCATTTCTTGGCTATTGTAAATAGTGCTGCAATAAACATAGGGGTGCATCTGCATAGACATACATCTTTATTTAACTCTTCTTTTGTGAACAATTTTTGCTTTGACCCACATTTAAAATACGAAAGTGTTATTGCACTGTTTAATGAACATTCAAATTCAGTGTTTTCACTTTTTTTTTTTTAATTGTTACAGGGACCTTACGATGTAGTGGTTCTGCCAGGAGGCAATCTGGGGGCACAGAATTTATCTGAGGTAAAAACTGTGTGAAGAAAGTATTTCAGCATCTGCTTTGTGTTCTGTAATTTTGTTACCATTAAAATATTTCAGGAAGAAGTCTGTGAGTAAAATAGGAACAGGGGAAATTTTAAAAATGGTGCTGTACCTTAATTTGGAAAATATTTCTAGTAACTGTCGCTATAGAAATAAGCTGAATTGGTGGAGCAATTTATGAACATTATGAACAAATTCAGTGAATAGAGTCCAAATGTAAGACCGCTCATTTTTTTTTTTTTTCTTAGCAGCAGGAGAATGATCTAATTCTGTGTGAATAGTTAAGCACAGAAAAGTAAAAGATTGGCTGTCTCTTCAGTAGTTGGGGTTGGGAGAGTTGCAAGGGGCTACAACTGCCTGCCAGAATGAAGACTGGCAGGCAAAGAGGCTGCTGCATCTTCATTTAAGTATTACAGAAGGGCAAAGGGAAGCTTAGGAAGCAGGTCGAAGCAGGTGTCTGGGACTGCGGGACCCTATTCCTGACTCTGCCATCTGGAAATAGCAAAACCCCGCAGCCTCTGCCTCTGCCCCTTTATCCCTGGAGTACAGAATGGCAGGGGTCATTGTGCCCAAGGGAAATTGTGTTTCTCATCTTTAAACATCTTTAAGAAAGGGATGCCTTTCTCTCACAGTAAATGCCTCGGTTGGGTTTAAAAATGTAGGAGCATATTATGTATTTGATAACTTTTATATTAATGACATAGAAATATTAAAAATATTCAGATTTGAAGATCTTGTGGTCTGAGCTAAAATCAGATTGTTCCAAAGTTTCTAGCCAGAGATTGGCTTGTGGCTTCATAATAACTTGCTGTGTTTTTGGTTTTCTTTAGTCTGCTGCTGTGAAAGAGATACTGAAGGAACAAGAAAACAGGAAGGGCCTCATAGCCGCTATCTGTGCAGGTAAAGTGCAGACCATCCTGTGTTAAAGTGTGTTGTTGGTTTTCTTCAAAAAGTATGTGATGAATAGTCTTTAACTATTAAGTTTGTTTCAACTACTTCTTCCTCTTCATAAAGGGTGAAGGGCCTCTGTATCGGCCTGTATAGTTTGGGTGGCATGAAGTTGGTGTCATTTCAGAAATAAGTAGACTTGTTCTGTTCTCAGCTATTCTGTGCCTTTAGTCTACATTCTGTGAAACTTAGTGTTTTCTGTGTTTGGTTGACCTTGGAGGAAAATAAGGCCGTCTGGAATTGAGTGAACAGCTTGTTATGGCAAATTGCTGCGCCAGAAAGTATTTCTGCCAGCACACAGTCAGCAAGAATCAGCAGGCGTAAACATAGCAGCTCTGCACCGTGCTTGCCCTGTGGATTCAGAGGCCTTGGGGAGCCCGATCCTCAGTGCTGCGTACGGGGCCTTAGACCCTTATTCTGCCACATAATTTAGAATAGATGTTCCTCCATCTTTGAAACTTGGTAATACTTTGTTTTCTGATACCATTTTAAAATTCATTCTTGTTGCTCTAATTATCAGATGATAGTCTGCCCTCTTGCATTTTTTTCCATAGTGTAGTTTTTGGCCAGTGCCTTCCTTGCTAATAGGTCTTTATTAAATGTTTGTCAAAAGAGCGAATAAATAAGCAAATGGATGGAGTTGATAAAACATTGATACTTTTTTCAATACAATAGACTTTTTAAAAGAAGTTACAGGCCAGGGATCCTGGAGACTTTGCATTAGATCAGTGGTTCTCAGAGTTCTTTCAGAGTTTGTAAGGTGGAAGCAGATACCAAGAGTTTAGTTCTCCTTCACAGGAGTGACATCAGAGTGTCATTTGGGCATGACGTGTGTGCTTGAGCATTCTTGGGCTGTAAAAGTTTCCCAGTTTTAATTTCTAACGTGGCATAACCACGTAAAAGCTAAAGGGGTTCTCAGCCTGGGTGTTTGGCATCCACTGCAGCAGAGACGGGGAAGGACTGCAGGGCGTCCACCCTGGCAGCCCCATCCTTGGGTTCCAGTCAGCCTAGCCTCCTGACCTGCCCTTGGGGCACAGGGATTTATCTCCGCTGGAGGACACTGCAGCCCAACAGCTGCACCCCTCTTTGGGGAGGAGGTCATAGGTCCTATTTGTTGTCTAAGGACTTCATCCAGGTGCCCTCCACCCCCACCCCAGCCTCATTTTCAGGAGCTCTAACCGAAGGAAGAGTTTGGGCTTTGCTGAAGGTTTGTCCTTCTGTGTCACTGAGAAGTTAGCCACGTTTGTTTCACTGTTTTTGTGCTTAGGCAAGCTTGAATGCCATGCTAAGGAGCTCAGGCCTTAGAGTCATTTAAGTCAGCATTAAAAAATAAACAGCACTTTAACAGTGTGTTTCCATTGTTAAAATATCCTGCAGTGCTCTTCTGGTTACTGCAAAAAATGGGAAGTTTGATGAAAAGTAAGATTCTTAGGTGTCGCAGTTGGGGGTTAGGAATTGTTTATTGAACCAAAAGATTATTAGCTTAGTGCCTGGTACTGAGTGAATGAGAGAGACACGAATTGGAATGGAGATTGTCTTGAGAGAAAAAAAACAAGATTGACTCTGGGCGGAGGATGGGGGAGGAAGCCTGGAAGTGGAGGAGCCGGCAGCTGTCATGCCTGGGCCTTGGCACCAGCTCCAGACACCTGCAGGAGCTGGGGCGCCGGCCTTGTGGTGTTCACTCTGTAATCACCACACGGTGGCACTGTTGCCTTTGCTCTCTTGGCTGCCCCAGGGGAGTCTATGTCTTGTACCCTCTGCCCCCTGATTTGAGCTGGATCCCTACTGCAGACTCAGCAGCATTTTCATGTGTCAGAATTTCAAGTAATAAGAGTAGTTAAATATCTCCTCTAATTTTCCGAAGAGAATTCTTAAGCCCCAGAAAGCAATAATTACAAATGTACCACAAGTAAGACAGTGAATTCCTACATTCAAGTGCAACATAACAAGTATGAACATTATTGTATTTAGCAATGTCATAAGTTGAACAGAGTAGCCTAAACGTTCCTAATTCACTGTATAATCATCTCTTGAGGTTTGCTTAAAATGCAAGATAGTGTAGGTAATTATTTCTTAATTTCCTTAAGATCTTACAAAATAAGAGTAATTCATGAATCCGTTCAAATAAAAATTGAGTGATAATTATTCAGTCTCTACAGGCTTTTAAAATCTACTATACAAAGCAGTCTTGTATGTAGAATAAAAGTAAGGTGGAGAGAGGCAGCAGATTTATTTGAGGCTTTTGATTTAAGATATAAATCAGGACTTGGTCTGAAACTAACACCTGACTTAGGCAGAAAGCCTGTGTAATTAAGTATTATTTGGTCTTCCTGTTGGTAGCAGCTGTGATCTGAGTAGCCTGTAGGTATATTATGTAACTACTTTCTCCTTGGGTTTGTACTGGAAAAGGAAAGGTCAGTAAGAGCAGGTGCTCAGGTTTGTTGAAGTTAGAAGTACGGAGATCAAGGTGCTGTTCAAGCATGTTTTTCTAGGTTTTTCATGAGACCTTAGAAAGTGTATAGTATCTTAGAGAAAAAAGAATATTGTTCTTTCAAGGTTTTAAGATTATATAACAAGTATAAAATTTTTGGTTTTAGTTCTTATTTTAGGTCTGTTACATACAAAACATGCTTGTGATTAGAATAAAGTTGACAATTTTCAGTGAATACGTCTGGATAAAAATCTCAAATTACGAACTGCGTATTTTTAAAAACTTGGAGAGAGAAGGCACAGAGGATAATAAACTGCTGAGCATGGCTCTTCTCTTAGGTGGTTCTGATAAAGAAATGCTAGTGCTTTTATATCTGAGACTTGTAGGCATTTCACATCTAATCTTCAGAGCTGCATAATGGCCTATGCATTTCAATAACCTTACCGTGTGGTATAGACGGATGGACTAGTACATAGAACAGCAACAAAGTCCGGAAGTTGGGCGAGTACCAGTTGCCTGTAGTGTGTGACTAAATCTTGCATTTGCCACGAGCAAGGCAGGCTGTGTAGCCCCCTGTGGTCCCCCCTGCCCTGTGCTCTGGATCCCTCGCTGCCCGTTTCTTGAGGGAGCACAATTTGCTTATCTGTTCGCTCCTCGGATACCAGGGTAAATCTTTTATGAGTAAATGATCACTGACATATTTGAGTTCATACACTTTTGCCAGATGTGCTCCACAGATGGTTTATTACAAATGTATTTTATCTCTCATACTAAGTGTTTGATTTCAGAATCATAAGTTTATTTTAGATAAGAGCCTCCTGATTTTGAAGAATACTTTTGCTGTTGTAATTTTTTAAACATGGGTTTTTTAATATCTACCCTTAAATATTTTTATTAACCTTCTTTTCAGGTCCTACGGCTTTGTTGGCTCATGAAATAGGTTTTGGAAGCAAAGTCACAACACACCCACTTGCTAAGGACAAAATGATGAATGGAAGTAAGTATATATTCTATTTTAAAGTACTCAAAAGACCTTCTCAGAAAACGCTGGTTCAGCATTATTTCCCTCCCACCATAATCTAATACACAGAGATTCTTTGTAGGTTGAGGTGTGCACCTTGCTTTCTTTGCAGGCGCTTTCACTGGAGACGGGGAGCTGACTGGGGGCAGGGTGGTGGTGCTCGTGGTCTCTGTGTATGACCGGATGGGTTGAGTCAAAGGCCAGCTGGAGTCCTGGTTGTCACTGACGTGATTACGAAATGCCAGTTTAACTAGTATTTTTACTAAATACTTTGCCAATGGCCAGAGGGTAAATTTTAAACCTTGACAGCAATTTCAGAAAGTGCCCTTTTGCCCACAGTCCAAAGTGAAATGAACTTTGCTCCCCTCCTTCAGAAAAATGCCTGGGTGGCAGACTGTTTCTGTTGGTAGCCGGTAGACATTTGACTTTTAATTATTAATTTATTTTTAAAAGAAACCCATTTCTGTTCATGATTTAAAAATGCAACCATCACAGAAGGTGAGTGAGGTAAAAAAATAAATGTTCCTCCTCTAACTTTCCCACACCCTTTCTACTTTTCAGAGATAACCTTTGTTAAAAGTTTCCTGTTTAACTCTAGAATTTTCTCTGCACATACTCATCCTTTGAAGTTTATCATTTTTACTCAGATGAAGTCTGTTAAATGTGTTATTCTGCAGCTTGCTTTTTAAATCTAACGTATTTTTTTTTGGTAATTTATCAAATTTTCTTTAATTCTTTTGTGCTTCTATTTGGAAATATGCCACTGTCTCTGTCGTCTAGGAGTTAACAGCTTGCAGAGACATATACATCAAATTTTAAAATAGAAGGCAGTATGCAATTAACAGCAAAACAGCATGGCCAAGCACCTGGATGAACAACTGTGTAATGACGGGTGCTTCCTCAGTAACAGGTACTCAGCGTGACATTAAGCACCAATCAGATAGTGTCTTTTGCCAGGCAGGTGGTGTCTTCTGCCATTTGTCCCTGAGTGTAGGTAACAGAGAGGCAGAGACTCTGGCACTTGCCAAGAGAAAGGAAAATCACACTAGTGTGGATGTTTGCAAGAGATCCAGAAATTTCTACTTAGAAACGAAAAATGTTTGCCTGGGGTTCAACCAGTGAGGAAACTGAGTGACTGGCTCTGTTTAAAACATCAGCCAACCAGCAGTCAGTGGATAAACAAAAAGAACGATAATAGCAAAAACTGAACTGGAGACAGCCATGCAGGTGGTACATTTTCCCCATCTCAGTCCTGCTTGGGGCCAATTCTGAACTACAACAAATGGAGCCGTTGACAGGACGCCTTACCGTTTCACAGCAAAGTCAAGTGATACATTTTCACTATATCGCTTTTTCTTTTAAATTAAGACCTTATTTTTTAAAGCAGTGTTAGGTTCACAGCAAAATTAAGCAGCACTAGAGACTTCCTGTTTTCCCGCCCCCACACCCACCCAGGCTCCCCTGCTGTTCCTTCCTGCACCAGTGGGCACCTTTGTTACCATGACGAATCTGCGTGGACATGTCGTCACCACCCAAAGTCCAGCTTACATTAGGGCTCACTCGTCACGGTGCACATGCCACATACTCTCAAATTTGATCCAAACTTGTATCTTCTTGAAAATCTATAATATCTTTGCTACAAAGATACTAAGTTGCCAAATCATCTGTATGAAATTGATTTTTAAAAAGGCTCTGGTTCACAGACATTTTTTTAATGTAGAATTTAATTTACTTTGACCTGTAGGCAGGTTTTGGAGGGTCAGAAATCTACGAAGGAGCCTGCCTGCCTTAGTGGTTACGACATAGGAGAAGGACACCCGAGCAGATCTCTTTGCTCTGTTGTCTGAAGGTGTATGTTTCCTTGTAATGCCTCGAGAACATCGAGGTTGGCCAGGAATAGGAGAAGCGCCCATTGTCAAGTCTCCGGCATTCCCCGAGTACACTCCCACCCTCATCGTCGCGGTGGAGCCCCAGGGCCCGGCAGGCGATCACTTCACAGACGAGGAAACAGGCCTGGAGGGGTGAGGCCACCTGCCCCCCGTCAGGCCAGAGCTCAGGCCCCATCTGTGCTGGTGAGGCTCCTGCACACGCGTGGTGAGGGGGCAGTGGGTCTAGTCCGCGAATCCTAGTGTAAGAAAAAAATGTTTGAAATGCCTGCCCTCAGAACATTCTGAGAAGTGGAGGCCCCCGGGCTGTCTGTGGTGAGGCCCTTCTGCCTGTCCTCATCATGAATTTAGTAGATCAGTGTGGGATTTTTTACTCAGACAAGCAATCCAATCTGCAGGGACACAGTCTTTCCATCTCTCAGTTTTAAAAATAAGTAAGTTGTGACTTTAATTTTCTTTAGTTCTTATCTGTCTATTGTTTTAGTGAGCATCTGAATGCCAGTCCCTTTGGTGGGCAGTGAAGAGCAGGGTCTCCAGAGCCAGAGCATGGCCGTGGCTCCCAGCTCCACCACTGGGCAGGGCAGGGTCCTTAACTCTCCGAGCCTCAGTTTCCTCGTCTGTCATCCAAGGTTAAGCGTAGCACCTGCCTCCCAGGGTCGTTGACAGGCTCCATGAGTGCCTGGCCCCCCACCGTGCTGGGGGGCCAGCTGGTTGGTGCCCCACTCAGGGCCCACTGCTATCCTAGCGCCACCACCCCACCTGCTGGCCTTTGGGGTGAGCAGATCCTGCAATAGGCCGGCGGCTGTCATCCCCGTTTCACCAGAGAAAAGTGAGTCTTAGGGAGGTCAGATGGCTACTGACCAGCAGGCTTGGGATCTGAACCCACAGCCGCTTGCTCAGGGGTTGGCTCCTTTTCCTCCAAGGGCCAGGTCGTAAATATTTTGTGCTTTCCGGGACTCAGGGTCCCTGTGACCGGCACTCAGCCGCAGTGGCTCAAGAGGAGGTGTAGTGTAGCCCCGGGAGTGAGGTGTGCAGCAGTGAAAGCCACTGCTAGGTGCTGACTCCTGCACTCAGTTTCTTTTTCTCTGAAGAGACTTCCCAGTTTTGGGGGTTTGCTTAAAGTTAAAAGAAATGAACACATTTTACTATTTGAGTTTGGGGTGTGAACTTGCTGAGTTCACAAACCTGAACTGGCTGAGTGTCTTCTGGTTCCAGGCCGCTGCGCTCTTTCTCTGCCCCTGCCACTAGGTGGAGGTCGTTGATGAGTGTAGACCTTTTCCTCCTGGTGGAAAATTTGAAAAGAACTGTGGGACTTGAACATCTTTTCCAGTTTAAGCTGTGTTTGCAATAAGCAGGCTGTTTCGAATCGTGCCCATGCTGCCCCCGTCTCGGTCCATCCCAGCTCTGGAAGAGCCAGCCCGGCTTGTTTTCCAGCTCAGCATCTGAACATACCTTGGCCTGCTTTACCATCAGTAAGTGAGGGTAGATTATGCAAACCTTTCCCCCTCAAGCCAGGGATCCTCCTTTCCTCTACTGTAGTGTAACTAGGAAATTTCTGATCTACTGTGTTCAGTTCCTTCAGTGGGTGATTTGGTTTTAGTGAGGGTATCAGGCATAAGTCACTCGGGTACCGCTGATCCACTGTGAAAGGACAAGAACGTCAGCATGTGGTTCTGCAGGCTCGTTAACTCAGCAGAAGCACATTGTGCTTTAACGGGGTCAATAAATAACTTGCTCCTGTATGTGTTCATTCACCAAACATTTCCTGAGCTCGTCTTCGGGCTCAGGAACGGAAAAAGGATCAAGATGAAGCCGTACCACAGGCTGAGGGGGAGGCTGGTGGTGTGTGTGCTGCATTCGGGCAGGGGAACGGTGGTCGGCTGTGGTGTGCAACAGAGGGACCCGTCAGCTCTCACTCCTCCCCTGAATCTGTGCTTTGTGTCCCGTGTCCCTCAGTGGCACCACCACTCAGTGGCCCAGGACAGGCAGCTGGGCGTCATCCTGCCACTTCCCCATGTCCAGACCTTCCTTCCTTCCCTGTCACTGCTGCCCCCAGCCAGGTCACTGTTAGCTCCCACCTGGATGGCACGTCCTTTTCCATCTTCCTCTCGTTCCTTCCAGTCCAGTCTCTGCAGGCCAGGCCCAGACGGCTCTCACCTTGGCAGGGCACTCGCTTGCCTCTGGGTGCTGGAGAGGTTGGCAGGCGGCTCCTGGGGGAGAACTGGTCGCTCTTTGTAAAGAGCTTTTTGGTGGTGCTGAGTGCGGGGCAGAGGGAAGGGCCGTGAGGCCGGGATCCTGGATGGAGGCAGCGGCACGGAGGGTAAGGAGGAACGGTCACTCATTCGTTCTTCACCTGATACTTGGGGACACCGTGGTGCCACCGGTGTCCTGGGCCAGCCGGGCAGAGGAAGGCCCTGCTGTGGAGAGTAGGTGGTAAAGAAGGAGACTCTGTTTATGGACAGGCAGGGCGCTGGTCGAGCCGTCCTAGCTGCCTGATGAGAGGAGTCACAAGTGCCTGCGCTGGGGGGAGGTGCTGCCTGAAGGAAAGGGTTTAGGGCTGGGCAGAAGCGATGGCCGCGCTTGGGGTGTGGCCTGGTGGGGAGCACTGAGGCCGTGGGGTTGCGGCCTTGCACTGCTGCCCCACAGGAGCAGAGCCTGGGCCTGGGGAGGGCAAGAGGGGCCAGAGGTGGTGGCGGTCGCTCAAGTCCAGCATAGGAGATGCACACTTGTTACTATATTTGCAAAAACATGGCCACCTGGGGGACGTGCAAAAGTAGTCCTGGGAAGCGAGTGTGGCTTCCCCCTCCGCACATGCCCCCCGCAGCGTGTTGTGAGTGCTCTTTGCTGTGTCTCTGTGGTGGCCGAGTGTGGGCAGAGGCGACCTGTAGTACAGGCAGTTCTTCCTGCAGCCTGTTTCTCCCCCAGCAGTTTGTAGGGAAGGAAAACAGTTTTCCTGGCATTCTTCTGCGCTCTTGGCTGAGACCCCTGTAATTAAAAGTTTAATAAGAGAAAAATAAAGAGAAGTTGGTTAACGTGATGCCTCATGTACACATGGAAGTAGCTCCCCGAGGTGGAATTCTGGCTTAAATACCATTTTACTAGGGAAAGGGGAGCAGGGAGGTGGGTCTTTCAGAGGAGAGTCCGTGATCTTTAGGGAAGGTGAAGGGGCCCTTGAATAGATGGGAGGAATGATAGTTTGTGACAGGTTGTCTGAGTATGGTGTCTGCTACTAGTTTCCTTGCCTGTGACAAGAGTCAGTCTTCCCTGGCTGATGAAATGCCCAGGGGTGGATTGATGACCAGTGGGTTCCTTCTGAAGGATCCGTCTGTAGGCAGAGGCGGGTTCAGAGAAAGCCCCTCGCTTCGTGTGCTGTGTTTCAAGTGCCTGCAGCTCCACGTCGTCAGTATGTCAGAGCGGCATCTTCGGGGTGGCGTGTCCTGGACTCCCACAGTCACGTTTGAGGTGGCATATTCTGCTACCCTTCAGATCACAGAACGGACGTGTGAGCATTTGTGGCATGACAGAGACAGTGAGTGACCAGCGCTCGGCCCCCAATCTTCCGCAACACCTGAAGGCATTGCAGCCGCCTTTAACTTCCTGTGTGTGGGTTTTGTCTCGGCGGCTGTCAGTTTCTCTAGCTGCTCGCTGGGCGCAGCTTCTTCCAGTCTTCGTGCTGTGCTTCGAGGAGCTTGGGGTGCCTAATAAAAGTTTTTGAGTGACTGGCTACAGTGTTCTTTGTTTTTAATTTATGTGAGATCAATGACATACTGTCACAGGGAATTGAATTTCTAAGTGGCACTCGTCCAGCATAGCCCATCAGGATTAACCTGTTTCTGTCTTTACTTGGAAGGTCGTTACAGCTACTCCGAGAACCGCGTGGAGAAGGACGGCCTGATCCTCACGAGCCGGGGGCCAGGGACCAGCTTTGAGTTCGCTCTCGCCATTGTGGAGGCGCTGAGCGGCCAGGAGGTGGCCGAGCGAGTGAGGGCCCCACTTGTCCTTAAGGATTAGAGCAGAAGCAGGCGATGCTGGGTTAGAGAAATAGGCCGCTTGTGGTGAGTTCTCGGTGCGTTCGCTTTAAACGGAATAGCGGTTATGCGCAGAGAACACGTGTGTGTGATTGTGAGGTGACAGTGACACCGTGACTCCTCGACCTGCAGTTGTCCCCACATTTCTGAACCTTGAATGCAAAAATAAACAGCACTTAGCAAACTACTGATTGTTCTTTATCTCTGGCCTCTTGTTTTGTGTACGTATGTGTGACGCCAACAGTATCCTTAGTTTCCTTGCAGCTCCTAACTGCTGATAGAATGACTGAAGTAAATGTTTCGTGAGCACAGTTGGCACAGCAAGGAGGGAGGCATAAAGGCGAAGAGTTAAGATTTTCTCCCATGTTAACAGTGTAGCTTTAATGGGCTATTAAAAAATACCAGTGAAGTTGGCTGCAGTGGTGAGATTTTGTGAATCAGTTCCATTCCTCCATTGCAGAAAGAGTCCTTGGGTAGAATTGAAAACTTCGAGGCTGGCCCAGCTTCTCTTCCCCTCCTCAGGTAACAGCTCCTAGCTGTTCACCTTTGTGGGTGAAACACACACTAGGGGTTGACCCTCAACCCAGGCCCAGTTACTCAGAGCCTCTGACAACATGACCCAAGTAAGACCAGTCAGCGGTCGGGACTCACTTCTGGAGCCTCAGCCACACCTGCTGATGTTTGCGCCCTGCTGGGAGGTCAATACAGGCAGTAAACCTGGAGCCTCTGCAGCCACCTTGTCACTGTGAGGAAGGAGCCCACTCAAGAACAGCCCCAATATGAGAGGCAGAGAGCTGGGGATGTCACCTGACCCCAGTTCCAGCTGGACCTAGGCAAGAACAGCTCTTGGAGTTCATACCACGAGTTGGCACATTCCCCTTTTTGTCTGTGTTTCATCATTTAAAAGTGACTGATACAGTGACAAAGAAAATGGGTTTCAGCCCCCGACAAGATCACTATGGTTTCAATGAGACTGAAAAACGACAATGGAACGTTCTTGGGGGTGAAAGGGTTTATGCCCAACTTTATTCCCACGGTGGCAAGTCAGTCGCTATCCTGTCCACTCAGAACAGCCAGCCGGTCTCTGCCTCTGGGCCTCTCTACCCCCCGCAGCCATCTCAGTCTGTCCTCAGCGCTGCCACCATGGCCGTCTCGTCTCTGCTCTGCTGCAGCCGTGCAGCAGCTGTGCGGCCACTGGGCAGAGCTCTTTATATAGAGTTGATAGCAGCATATTGCCCACGTGCGTAGTGAGTTAACTGACCAGGGGCAGGTGGGAATTCCCTTTAGCCACAGAAATTAGGTAGTGGTCAAGCTTCTGAAACTAGCTGAGCTGCCAAGTAAAACTAACACAGAGTGGCTCTTTGCTGTCCGACCTCATCATTAGCTATCCTTTCTTGCCTTTTTGCGTCCTGTGGTGTAGTGCAAATGTCAGCCAAGTTTTTCTGAAAAGGCTAGGTGGTAAATACTTTGTGCCGTAAAGTCTCCGTCACAGCTCAGCTCTGTCCTTGTGGCCCAAAAGGAGCAACAGACGGCACGCTAGGCAATAATCAGGGTTGTGTCCCAACAAAACCAG
Source organism: Phataginus tricuspis (assembly GCA_029783875.1). Taxonomy (NCBI): domain Eukaryota; kingdom Metazoa; phylum Chordata; class Mammalia; order Pholidota; family Manidae; genus Phataginus; species Phataginus tricuspis. The sequence continues at coordinate 5,591,038 of JAQQAC010002837.1, forward strand.
GCAGCAGTGAAAATTTGGCCCTTGGGCTATAGTTTGCTGACCCCTGTCCTAGAATGCAAGGCAGATAATTTTTTAAAATGCAAACACGTGTAATTGCACATTTTGATCAGCACTCTGAAGCTGTATAGAGAATGCTGAGGGAGAACAGGAGAGACTCCCGTGTTCTATGAGGAAGAGGGGTGCGGAGTCTGTGATGGGGGTATTTTCTGCAGAGTGGTTAGAGGAGGCCTCTGAAAGGGGGCCTTCTGGGAAACCTGAAGAGATTTGGGTGTGAAAGAGGCACCTTTTTAGGAGCATTTCAAGAAGACACCAGAAGTGCAAAGGCCCTGAGGCAGGAGAACTTGGGGTGTGGAGGAACTGGAGGTGAGGGCGGAACTGACTCAGAGCTGGGAATTGCTGGAGGAGGGCCCCGGGCATATGGGCGGGCTGCTGCTGCGGGTGTGGGCTGGGGGCTGGAGGCAGGGTGAGGATGGGGTAAGGATGGCTGGCGTGGGTGTCAGTGGGTGTGAGAGGAAGAGACGCCAAGGACGGTTCCCACATGTTACACTGGAACTCCAGGTCTGGTGGAGGTTCCAGGTCCTGAGCTAGAGAAAGCTGTTGGGGATCATGGGGGAATATCGAGTTCAGATTGATGAATTTGGGATTCTATAAAATATACCTTCAGTAAGGACAGAAAAACTAGAGATCTGTTAAAGTCACAAATCACTGCCCTGGAAACAATGTCTTATTAATAATGAGCAGTTGTAAACTCTTTCAGTTTACTGGAGTGTTTCACCAGCAGCCTCTACCTCTCACTAAACATCCTGGAATTTTGGAGGTATCTCCAGAAGGGGACTATTGAAAGAGATTAGCTCTCTGAATTTTTGTGCCCTTAGGGCAGCCTTAAAAGGTGGTTCTAGAATGGAAGACAATGAAAGAACTTCTCTAAGAGAATCCTTTATCAGAGCCCAGGTGGTGTAGTGAAGATTATTTTCCCTGACAGTGTTTGGGGCAGAGGTTCCAGGACCTTCTTTATCTAAACCTTGGGCCTTTTCTGGCCCCGTCAAGAATTGCTGGCTTCAGGCATATTGATAACATGTAAAAGCCTCCACCCTCTCTCTGCCTGCTGCTTTTCTGTGCTAAACACACCTGCTGTCTCCTAGGAAGTGAGGGGTGGGTTACGGGAAGGCAAAGAAATCTTGAGAACAAAGGGCCGGAGGGTGGTCTACATTTGAAAGTGACCTAGAGTTGGCATTTAGGAGTGTGACCCATCCAGCTTGCTTGGATGATCCCTCCTGATCCTGGGGTCCCCAAGAGTCAAAACAAACTTGGGGCACCATTTTGTTCACGCTCACGTTAGCTTCAAGAGCTCTAGTTGTTTGCCCAAGCTTGGAGAGTTGGCAAGGAAATCGTATCTAGAAATCAAGTCTCCATCCGGGAGCTCAGCCCCCTTGACTGAAAAGAGAAAATTCTGCAGGATGCGGCTGAACGCCTGACACACCAACTCTCAGCCTGCTGTGGCTTTCCTGTCAGGCAGGAGACAGCCAGACTCTTCTGAAGGGAAAGGTAGTAATTGTGTCTCTCGGATGTTAATGTGAAAGCCAGTTGCCATTTTGGATATTCCTGTGAAAGGCTTAGAGCGATTCGTTTCCCAGGTGCCAAGTGGTAGAACAGGGCAGAAGCCAGGGTGCGCGGAGCCCCAGCTGTGTACTGCTGACTAAGCTTGGTGGCCAACTTCCACTTCCTACAAAAGGGATCACATTCCGTATCTCACACTATTCTCCTTGCTTTCACCTATGATACCTTAGAGAGCTTTTTCTGTACCTGCATGTGGAGATTTCCATGTGACATCATTCAATGCAGTCCTCCCAACAGCCTTACGAGGCAGCCGTTGTTGTCATCCATTGTAAATGGAAGAGAAAACCTAGTCTCTAGTCCAGAACCTGTCTGTCCTGTGCGATAGGACTGTCGGAAGGATCAAAGGCTACAATAAAGGGGGAAGTACATTTCTTAAACTGTGAAACATTAAATGTAAAGTATTATTTTAGTGTAGTCACCTGTATCATCTTAGACTCTGGTTTTGTGTTTTATGTTCTAGGGTGCTCGTTCCCTAAGGAATGAGGAAAACGAAGATTTCCAGCAGAATCATCTGTTTTTTAAGAAAATTCCCTGTCTGCCCTTAGTGAGGGGTCCTGAGTGTCTGAGGAGCAGTAGAAGTCAGGGCCGACCTCACGCACCTGTGCAGGTATTCGCCGCAGCACCTTGGCTCACTGAACAGCCTTAGTGAGGTGTGTGTAGGAAGGGGCCACAGGAAATCATGTTTCATTTGAGCTGGACGTACCCTGCTTGTTCCTGTTCCATCTGGCACTGGCCCTTCTCGCCAGATTTATTTTAGCTCCAGCCTTGAGGCACCCAGAGCCAGGGCCACACACTGAGGGAAGATTCACTGTCACCACCACCGCCGTCATCACTATGATCGTCACCGTCTTCAGCATCAACACCATCACCACCTCCACCTCCACCAGCATCCTCGCTTCCTGCAGCCCACGGGGCTGTTTCAGGTTCCCAAACAAGTCCTGGGCCAGCTGCATTTGATGACCAGGTCAGCTGAGAGCTCCTCACTGGGCCTCACAACTCAACTGCTTAATTATCTTTTTCAGTTCTGCATGTGATCACATCCTCAGGTTTGCTCTTTTTAAAAAAGGTTTTTTGTTTTCGAGTTCAGCCTGCACTTGGAGATTTTTACTCAGCTTAAAAATAATGTTAGAATGAAAAGTTCATGGTCTTAAAAAATAAAGAAGAGCAGGAAAAAATCACGGGTACTGGAGGGGCAGTCTGCAGACACAGATCGTGGGTTGGTGATAATAGAATCTGAGGCACTGCCTTGCGAGAGAGCACCCAGGATCAGGGTGCAGGGCCTGCCTGGCTCCACATCTTTGCTTGAGCGATTCTTCAAAGAGCCAGGCAAAGGGGAGCATGCCATAGAAGGTGTGCTCGGCTCCCATTTCTTCTTGAGAGTGAGAATAATATTTCACAAAGTTTACTGAAGAGAAAGTTGTGCTTTATTTTTAAACCCAAAAGGAATGTAGCTGGTGTCAGTCCTGAATCCTGTCCTGAGGACATGTCCTTCCGGCTTGGCCATAGGGTGGAGGCCATAAGCCTTGCTTGCCTAGAGCTTCAGGACCCCGGTGTGCTGTGTGGCCAGTTTCGCCAAAGAATTCTCTCCTTTAGCACTGCTGAATGACTAGTCCCTGGGGACCAGAAGTCAGCCTCGTTATGGATAACTTGCCAGGTGAGAGGCAGGTAAAATATGCAGATACATAAACTGGTAGCCCTGCCCTCAAGCCTGAGACAGTCCCTCTTGTTCCACCTAAAGCTGGGGAGCAATGCAAGAATAAAATGTACAGGTTCACAGCCAGAAACGAGATCACCCTCTTTTCTAATACTTCATTATACTTCTGCATCCCTTCTCCAAGAATGACAGCCACTCTGTGCATTTGTGACAGAGTGAATTATCTCCAGATTGTGGATAATACCAGCTCATTAGTCCATGACGCATCTAGCTCAGACCCACCCGGGTCTTAAAAACACTTTTTAAAGAATTTAATTATACAATGGGTACGTCAATACCTGCTCACTTGAAAAGACTCGAATGATACATGGATACATAAAATAAGACAAAAGTTCTTTTTCAAGCCCTGCCTCTCCCAATCCCCTTCCCTCTCCCAAGAGCCCTCCCATGGGGTCTCTTTCCCAGTTTATATTCTGTGAACTTGCAAATGTGTAATGATGCACCTCCACAACCACCCATGTTATGTTTTACATACACATAGATATGTATATTTGAGTTTTAAGAATTATTTTAGAATACATAGATAAATAGGGCCCCAATGTATGCATTGTTTTGCAAATGGAATTTCTTTCAATTTGATACATCTTAGAGACCTGCCCACATCAGGACGACCTTGTTTGGGTAAAGGTTGACCAGGATTCCACAGCACAGCTGTATTGTAACCATTCCTCTACTGATGGATCTTTTCCCAGTTTTAAAAACTGTGGTAAAATACACATAAAATTTATCATCGTAACCACTTTAAGTGCGGCTGAGTGGCATTCAGTATATTCGTGTTGCACAGCCATCACCACTGTCCATCTCCAGACCTCTCTTCATCTTGCAACACTGAAACGGTCCCCATTACACACTAAGTCCCCATCCCTGTCTCTCCCAGCTCCAGGGAACTTATTCTTTCTATCTCTATGAATTGTCTACTCTCAGTAGCAGGGAAATCCTACAGTATTTGTCTTTGTGACTGGCTTATGTCATTTAGCATAATGCCTTCAAGGTTCTTCTGTGTGTTGCATCATGCGTTATAGCTTCCTTCCTTTTTAAGGTTGAATAATATTCCATAGAGAACATTTGCTGATCCACTCCTGCGTCATGGACACTACGGTTGCTTCTACATTTTAGCTCCTGGGAAACATGCTGCTATAAATATAGCTGTAAAAAAACAAATATGTCTTTGAGAGCTTGCTTTCACTTCTTTTGGGTATACACCCAGAAGTTGAATTGCTGGATCATACAGTAATTTTATTCTAAAATTTTTGAGGAGCCGACAGATTGTTTCCCACAGTAGCCCCACCATTTGCCTTCCCACCAACAGTGCATGAGGGTTCCAGTTTGTCTCTGTCCTCACCAACATTTGTTCCTTTCTTTCTTTGTTCTTTTGTTTAAAATAACAGCTGTCTTAATGGGTGTGAGGTGATGTCTCACTGTGGTTTTGATTTGCATTTCCCTCATGATCAGTGACGTTGAACCCCTTTTCACATGCATTGGCCACGTGTACGTCTATTTCGGAGAAATGGCTATTCAGGCCTTTGCCCATTTTTGAATTGGGTTTAGTTTTTCATTGATATTAATTGATTTTTAAGCTTTTTTAAAAGTTATTCAATATTAAAGAAATGTTCTAGCAGACAGATTTGTGCATACACATACCTGTGCAGGTGTGAATATTTTTAGAGGATTTTTTTGCTCAAAGAGCAGCACACCCATTTTGTTAGGGATGGCCAAGGTGCCCTCCATGTGGCCTGTTTCCCACTGTGCTCAACAATGTTGATTATTATCCATCTTTTTATTTAAAAATATTTTTTGTGAATTAGCTCACATACAAAGTGTGGATGAAAATGCAGATGTACAATTTTAAATTAATGTCTGTTCTCGCCTTTCCCCCCCACAAGTTAAGGAAGGGAACTCTACCAGCATTTTGCTGGATGGTTCCCCAGCCGTAACCCCACCAGTTAGCCAAAGGTAACCACTTTCATGAATTCAGTGGATGAATATTCCACAATGTATCCATTGTGCTGTTGATGAACATTTGGGTCATTTCCAGTGTTTTCCGTATATCACACGTGCAAAAGTTTTCCAGGGTAAATGCTTTCTTATGGACCACTCATGCTTTACTTTAGTAGCACAGTGGTTCTTAACTGCTTTTTACTTCATGGACCCCTTCGGCTCACTACCAAAGCCTTTGGACCTCTTCTTAGAATAACACTTAAAATACATAAAACAAAATACATAGGATTACAAGGGGCCTGATAAAGCAGTGCATGTCCTTCTACCATTAAGTGGTAATATTTAGCAATCAGCCTACTAACACTGTACATTTTCAACTTGTGATGAGCATAAACAGTATTTTAAGAAATTTGCAACAGGTTTGTTACAATACCCAAAAATCTGAATTCTCTTGGCAGAAGTCACAGGTGCTACTAACAACAGTACTTTGATTTGGTTCCTAATAGAAGGAAATACAAAGTTTCAGTTAGAGATTAGTGAGAAAACATAGTTTATCTTTCCCCATTCAAGTATAAACTGTTAAGGTAGTTTATAGTCCACAAGCAGTGAATAAGATGACTGTTGTCCCATATCTGACATCCCATATTGTCCAGCTTTTTAATTATTGCTTATTTGGTGGGTGCGAAATGGTATCTCCCAAGGCTTTAATTTGCATATTCTTGACTATTGATGAAGCATCTTTTTATATGGTTCCTTCTGTGTAGTGATGATATTTTTACACATTTTTTCTGTTGGTTTTTGTCTTTCTGATTTTAGGGGTTCCTTATATATTCTGGATATTAACTATTATTTACATGTGCTGCAGATATCTTCTTCTGGGTTGTGGCTTGCCTTTTCACTCTGTGGAATCTGTGATAAACAGAAATTCTTAATTTTCATGTAGTAGAATCTGTTTTTTGTCTTTATAGTTTTGGTAAGTTCTTTCCTATCTCGAGACCCTAAAGTTGTCCACTTGTCTCATTTATTACATTATTTACAGCTCTGCATTGCACTTAGTCTTCAATACATCTGAAATTAATTTTGTGTATGTGTGAGGTAGGGATCTGATCGCACTTTTTCCCCACGTGGTTAACTAGTCCCAGCATCAATGAGTGAATGGCCCATATTTCCCCCTTTAATCTGTAATCCTAGTTCTGTCCTAAATTGAATTTCTGTAAGTGCTTACCTTTGTTTCTGAGCTCTATTCTGTTTCAACAGTCTACTGATGTGTATGTACCTGCGCCAATCCACACAGTCTAATTGCCTTTCCTAGTGGATTCTCCCAACTTATTTGGGAGTAACTTGGCTGCTCAGCTCCTCTGCTATTCCGGATAAATGTTAGAGTCAGTTTATCAAGTCTCATGAATAAGTACTCTTTACATTTTTATTGAGATTGCATTGAATTTGTAGAGCAGTCTGGGGAAGTCGACATTGTTCTGTTACTAAATCTTCTTATCCAGGAATATAGTATACTTTTCATTCATTTAGGCCTTCTTTAATATCTAGTGTCTTTCAATAAAGTTTTGTAACTTCTCCATCAGGGGCTTGCACAGCTTTTGTTTGATTTATTATTAGGTCTTCCTCCCTTCCTTTCTTCTTCTTTTTTTCTTTTCTTTCTTTCCTCATCTGATATAAATACCTTTTAAAAAATTGTTTTCTGATTGTTACTGGTATATAGAAATGCAGATACTGTTATATAGATCATGTATCCTGCCTTTTAAAACTCTTATTCTAATATAATGTAGCTAGAAATTATTTTGAATTTTTTATATAGACATTCATATCATTAACAGAGAATGACAGTTTATTTCTCTCTTTCCAATCCTTAAATGTTTTACCCTTTTCTTCCCATTCTGTCCTAGTTAGTATCTTCAGCACAATACTAAGCTTAAGTGACACAATGGCAAGTTATATCAGGTTGGATTTTAAAGAGAATTAAATTTGCTTTAGAGTTTCTAACTTACTATTATTTTGGAGGGTTATGTATTTGTATGAAGCTTCTTTTGTAACAAATTGCCACAGTTTTAGTGACTTAAATAACAAATTTTTTGTTATCTTACAGTTTTTTGGGTCAGATATCTGACATGGGTCTTGTGGGCTAAAATCAAGGTGTGGGTAGGGCTGAATTTCCTTCTGCAGGCTCCAGCAAAGAATCCATTTCTTTGCCTTTTCCAGCTTCTAGAGACGCCTCTGTTCCTTGGCCGGTGGCCCCTTCCTCCATCTTCAAAGCCCGCTATGGTGCACCTCTCATCATTTTTCTATAGTCACCCCTCCCTTTGTGACTAACTGCAGCCAGAACAGGTTCTCTACACTTCAGGAGTTGTGTGATTAGATTGGGCCCACCTGGATAACCCAAGCGAGCCCCAATCCTGAAACGTAATCACATCTTCATTGTCCCTTTGGCCATGAATGGTAACATACAGGTTCCAGGGATCAGAACAGGGACATCTTTGAGGGGCCTATTTTTTGCCTACCGTAGTATTCTTTAGTAGGTTAAGGAAATATCCTTCCCTTCTTTGTTTGCTAACAGTTTTTATCATGAATGGATGCTGACATTTATTGAATGCTTTTCCCACATCACAAGAGATCATACGCTTATGTGGTTTTTCTCCATTAGTCTGTTAATGTGGTGAGTTGTATTAATAGATTTTCTAACAAACTACTCTTGCATGCCTCAAATAAACCCTACTTGGTTGTCATGTTTTATCTTTTTTTATTGTTATAACTGCTCTATTTTATTATTACTTATTGTTGTTAACCTCTTAACAGTGCCTTATTTATAAATTAAACATTTTTCTTTATTTTGCTATCATTAATGTACAATTACATGAACAACATTATGGTTACTAGACTCCCCCTATTATCAAGTCCCCACCACATACCCCATTACAGTCAGTGTCCATCAGCATAGTAAGATGCTATAGAATCATTACTTGTCTTATCTGTGTTGTAATGCCTTCCCCGTACCCCCCCCCACATTATGTGTGCTAATTGTAATGCCCCTTTTCCCCCCCTTATCCCTCCTTTCCCACCCATCCTCCCCAGTCCTTTTCCCTTTGGTAACTGTTAGTCCATTCTTGGGTTCTGTGAGACTGCTGCTGTTTTGTTCTTATACTCCACAGATGAGTGAAATCATCTGATATTTGTCTTTCTTCGCCTGGCTTATTTCACTGAGCATAATACCCTCTAGCTCCATCCATGTTGTTGCAAATGATAGGATTTGTTTGCTTCTTATGGCTGAATAAATATTCCATTGTGTATATGTACCACCTCTTCTTTATTCATTCATCTACTGATGGACACTTAGGTTGCTTCCATTTCTTGGCTATTGTAAATAGTGCTGCGATAAACATAGGGGTGCATATGTCTTTTTGAAACTGGGCTGCTGCATTCTTAGGGTAAATTCCTAGGAGTGGAATTCCTGGGTCAAATGGTATTTCTATTTTGAGTCTTTTGACGAACCTCCATACTGCTTTCCACAATGGCTCAACTAGTTTACATTCCCACCAGCAGTGTAGGAGGGTTCCACTTTCTCCACATCCTCACCAACATTTGTTATTGTTTGTCTTTTAGATGTTGGCCATCCTAACTGGTGTGAGGTGATATCTTATTGTGGTTTTAATTTGCATTTCTCTGGTGATTAGGGATGTGGAGCATCTTTTCATGTGCCTGTTGGCCATCTGAATTTCTTCTTTGGAGAACTGTCTGTTCAGCTCCTCTGCCCATTTTTTAATTGGATTATTTGCTTTTTGTTTGTTGAGGTGCGTAAGCTCTTTATATAATTGGATGTCAACCCCTTATCACATATGTCATTTATGAATATATTCTCTGATACTGTTGGATGTCTTTTTGTTCTACTGATGGTGTCCTTTGCTGTACAGAAGTTGCTCATGTTTATATCCAAGAGATTTTTGCCTGTGTTTTTTTCTAAGAGTTTTATGGTTTCATGACTTACATTCAGGTCTTTGATCCATTTTGAGTTTACTTTTGTGTATGGGGTTAGACAGTAATCCAGTTTCATTCTCTTAATGTAGCTATCCAGTTTTGCCAGCTGTATATCCATGGCTTCTTTATCGTATATTAGTTGACCATATATGCTTGGGTTTATATCTGGACTCTCTAGCCAGTTCCACTGGTCTATGGGTCTGTTCTTGTGCCAGTACCAAATTGTCTTGATTACTGTGGCTTTGTAGTAGAGCTTGAAGTCAGGGCGTGTAATTCCCCCTGCTTTATTCTTCCTTCTCAGGATAGCTTTGGCTATTCGGGGTCTTTTGCTGTTCCATATGAATTTTAGAACTATTTGCTCTTGTTCATTGAAAAATGCTGTTGGTATTTTGATAGGGATTGCATTGAATCTGTAGATTGCTTTAGGCAGAATGGCCATTTTGACAATATTAATTCTTCCTATCCATGAGCACGGGATGTGTTTCCATTTATTGGTATCTTCTTTAATTTCTCTCACGAGTGTCTTGTAGTTTTCAGAGTATAGGTCTTTCACTTCCTTGGTTAGGTTTATTCCTAGGTATTTTATTCTTTTTGATGCAATTGTGAATGGAATTGTTTTCCTGATTTCTCTTTCTGTTTGTTCATCCTTAGTGTATAGGAATGCAACAGATTTCTGTGTATTAATTTTGTATCCTGAAACTTTACTGAATTCAGATATTAGATCAAGTAGTTTTGGAGTGGATTTTTTAGGGATTTTTATGTACAATATCATGTCATCTGCAAACAGGGACAGTTTGACTTCTTCCCTACCAATTTGGACACCTTTTATTTCTTTGTGTTGTCTGATTGCCGTGGCTAAGACCTCCAGTACTATGTTGAATAAAAGCGGGGAGGGTGGGCATCCCTGTCTTGTTCCCGATCTTAAAGGAAAAGCTTTCAGCTTCTCACTGTTAAGTATAATGTTGGCTGTGGGTTTGTCATATATGGCCTTTATTATGTTGAGGTACTTGTCCTCTCTACACATTTTGTTGAGAGTTTTTGTCATGAATGGATGTTGAATTTTGTCGAATGCTTTTTCAGCATCTATGGAGATAATCATGTGGTTTTTGTCCTTCTTTTTGTTGATGTGGTGGATGATGATGGATTTTCGAATGTTGTACCATCCTTGCATCCCTGTGATGAATCCCACTTGATGTATGATCTTTTTGATGTATTTTTGAATTTGGTTTGCTAATATTTTGGGGAGTATTTTTGCATCTATGTTCATCAGGGATATTGGTCTGTAATTTTCTGTTTTTGTGGTGTCTTTGCCTGGTTTTGGTATTAGAGTAATGTTGGCCTTGTAGAATGAGTTTGGGAGTATTCCCTCCTCTTCTACTTTTTGCAAAACTTTAAGGAGGATGCATATTAGGTCTTCACTAAATGTTTCATAAAATTCAGCAGTTAAACCATCTGGTACAGGGTTTTGCTCTTAGGTAGTTTTTTGATTACCCATTCAATTTTCTTGCTGGTAATTCGTCTATTCAGAATTTCTGTTTCTTCCTGGGTCAGCCTTGGAAGGTTGTATTTTTCTAGAAAGTTGTCCATTTCTTCTAGGTTATCCAGTTTGTTACCATATTATTTTTCATAGTATTCTCTCATAATTCTTTATATTTCGGTGGTGTCCGTAGTGGTTTTTCCTTTCTCATTCTGATTCTGTTTATGTGTGTAGACTCTCTTTTTTTTCTTGATAAGTCTGGCTAGGGGTTTATCTATTTTGTTTATTTTCTCGAAGAACCAGCTCCTGCTTTCATTGATTCTTTCTATTATTTTTTTCTTCTTGATTTTATTTATTTCTGCTCTAATCTTTATTATGTCCCTTCTACTGACTTTGGGCCTCATTTGTTCTTCATTTTCTAGTTTCGTTAATTGTGAATTTAGACTGTTCATATGGGATTGTTCTTCTTTCCTGGGGTAAGCCTGTATTGCAATATACTTCCTTCTTAGCACGGCCTTCGCTGTGTCCCACAAATTTTGTGGTGTTGAATTATTGTTGTCATTTGTCTTCATATATTGCTTGATCTCTGTTTTTATTTGGTCATTGATCCATTGATTATCTAGGAGCATGTTATTAAGCCTCCATGTTTTTCTGGGCGTTTTTGTTTTCTTGTGTAATTTATTTCTAGTTTCATACCTTTGTGATCTGAGAAGCTGGTTGGTACAATTTCAGTCTTTTTGAATTTACTGAAGCTCTTTTTGTGGCCTAGTATGTAATCTATTCTTGAAAATGTTCCATGTGCACTTGAGAAGAATGTGTATCCTGCTGCTTTTGGATGGAGTGTTCTGTAGATGTGTTCTGTTAGGTCCATCTGTTCTAATACTTTGTTCAGTGCCTCTGTCTTTTTACTTATTTTCTGTCTGGTTGGTCTGTCCTTCGGAGTGAGTGGAGTGTTGAAGTCTCCTAAAATGAATGCATTGAATCATATTTCCCCCTTTAATTCTGTTAGTATTTGTTTCACATATGTAGGTGATCCTGTGTTGGGTGCATAGATATTTTTTGTGTGTGTGTGTGCTTATTCCTTTTATTTAAAGGTTGTTTTAATACCAGATACTCCAGAGTACCTGAGTGCAAATGCCAATGATAATAGACACCACTTAAAGTAACCTCATTTTATGGTGCATAGATATTTATAATAGTTATATCCTCTTGTTGGACTGACCCCTTTATCATTATGTAATGTCCTTCTTTGTCTCTTGTTACTTTCTTTGTTTTGTAGTCTCATTTGTCTGATACAAGTACTGCAACTCCTGCTTTTTTCTCCCTATTAGTTGCATGAAATATCTTTTTCCATCCCTTTACTTTCAGTCTGTGTATGTCTTTGCGTTTGAACAGAGTCTTGTAGGCAGCATATAGATGGGTCTTGTCTTTTTATCCATTCAGTGACTCTATGTCTTTTGATTGGTGCATTCAGACCATTTACATTTAGGGCGATTATCGATAGGTATGTACTTATTGCCATTGCAGGCTTTAGATCCATGGTTACCAAAGGTTCAAGGGTAATTCCCTTACTATCTAACAGTCTAATTTAACTCACTTCATATGGTATTACAAACACAACCTAAAGGTTCTTTTTTTTTCCTCCTTTTTCTTCCTCCTCTATTCTTTATATGTTAGGTATCATATTCTGTACTCTTTCTCTATCCCTTGATTGACTTTGGGGGTAGTTGATTTGATTTTGCATCTGCTTAGTAATTAATTGTTCTACTTTGCTGTGGTTTTATTTCCCATGGTGACATCTATTTAGCCTTAGGAATACTTCCATCTATACCAGTCCCTCCAAAATGCATTGTAGAGGTGGTTTGTGGGAGGTAAATTCTCTCAGCTTTTGCTTATCTGAAATTTGTTTAATCCCTCCTTCAAATTTAAATGATAACCTTGCTCGTTATAGTATTCTTGGTTCGAAGCCCTTCTGCTTCATTTCATTAAATATATCATGCCACTCCCTTCTGGCCTGTAAGGTTCTGTTGATGGGTTTTCCTTTGTATGTGATCTTTTTTCTCTCTCTAGCTGCTTTTAAAAATCTGTCTTTATCCTTGATCTTTGCCATTTTAATTATTGTATGTCTTGATGTTGTTTTCCTTGGGTCCCTTGTTTTGGGAGATCTGTGCACCTCCATGGCTTGAGAGACTATCTCCTTCCCCATATTGGGGAAGTTTTCAGCAGTTACCTCCTCAATAACACTTTCTATCCCTTTTTCTCTCTCTTCTTCTTCTTCTGGTATCCCTATAACACAGATATTGCTCAATTTGGATTGGTCACACAGTTCTCTCAATATTCTTTCATTCTTAGAGATCCTTTTCTCTCTCTGTGCTTCAGCTTCTTTGTATTCCTCTTCTCTGATTTCTGTCCCATTTACTGTCTCTTCTTCTACATCTAATCTGCTTTTAAATCCCTCCATTGTATGTTTCATTTCAGATATGGAATTTCTTAATGATTGAATCTTGAATATTTTTCTGTACCTCCATGAGCATGTTTATGATTTTTGTTTGGAATGCTCTTTCAGGAAGATTGATGAGTTCAGTTTCATTTGGTCCTTTTTCTGAGGTTTGCAATATTTCGGTCTGAACCAGGTTCCTTTGACGTTTCATAATTCTATGTGGTGCTCTCTAGTGCCCAGAAGCTCTAGTCTCGAGCTGCTCAGCCCCTAGAGTGAGGTTGGGGTTAGTAGGGGAGCCGCGCTGGTGCCTTGGAGCAGGTAAGATCTGTTTCCTGATTCCCAGCTGCAGTGCCTGTCTCCAGTATCAGCGCCAGTGCGCCAAGCACACAGAGGTGTAAGCCTCTGTGCTTGGCATCTCTAGCCATTGTAGGCAGGGCCTCCGGCTGGTCAGATACCAATGCAGTGACTGCCAGTTTGCAAGCAGGTGCCGGCAGGCCAGGAGAAAGGTGCAGCAGGCTGTGTGTCACAGTGGGGGGCCTTGGAGCTGAGTAAGCAGCCAAGGGGATGGGGCTCCTAAAGCTCCTCAAAGTTCCCAACCCGCTGGGCAGAGTGTGCCCAGACAACTTTGTCCACCTATCCCTTCTCCCCCATAGCAAGCTCCATGCGAGCCCCACCCCTTCAGCAGCCCTCTTGCCGCTAGGAAGCACCTCAGACTGCCTGCCTTTCCTTTGTCCCAGAGCGTCCAGATATGGATCCCTGTCCTCCACAAATGGCCAGAATCTCAGCCTTTCAAGCACTCTGCCTGTCCCAGCTCCCCAACCTCAGCAACCTCTAGAGCACGACACAATCTAGGTCTGTGGTCCAAAGCAGACCTCTAGGGCTGGATGTTCAGTAGTTCTAGGCTTCCACCCCCTCCCCGCTCCGATTCTCTTCCTCCCGCAGGTGAGCTTGGGTGGGGGAAGGGCTCGGGTCCCGCCGGATCAAGGCTTTCATACGTTACCCTCTTTCGTGAGGCCCGCTCTGTTCACGAGGTCTGTCTGCAGTCTGATGCAGCCTTCTTTCCTATTGCTGTTTTAGGGCTAGTTGTATTAACTATATTTTCACACTATTTGTGGTTTGGGGAGGAATTCTCTGTCTCACCTCTCATGCTGCCATCTTGAATCTCTCATGTTTCATCTTTTTTATACATTACTGGATTCTTTTTAGTAAGTATTTAATTTAGATCTTTTGCATCTCCTGTGTACGGTTGAACTGGAATTTCCCTCCATTGTACAATTTTGGTATCCGGGTTGTGCTAAAGTCCTGACTTGAGCGAGCAGTCTTCCTCTTTTTCTGTCCAACAGAAACATTTGTGAATGGTTAAAATGATATATTCTTTGAATGTAGGATGCAGTTTGACTCTATATCTATGTCTGGTGTTTTCTTTGTGGTGAGATGTTTGTTTTAATTAAGCTGAAATTCATATACATAAAGGTAACCATTTTAATGCTTACTATTCAGTAGCATTTAGTGCATTAATAATGTACAACCATCTCCTCTAATTTCTTTTTTTTTAATAGTTTATTTTGGTATCATTAATCTACAATTACATGTGCAATATTATGGTGATTAAACTACCCCCTTCATCAGGTCCCCCCACCAACCCCATTACAGTCACTGTCCATCAGCGTAGTGAGATGCTATAGAGTCACTACTTGTCTTCTCTGAGTTGTTCAGCCCTCCCCGTGCCCCCCCAACATTACATCTGCTAATCGTAATGCCCCTTTTTCCCTATTATGCCTCCCTTCCCACCCATCCTCCCCAGTTCCTTTCCCTTCGGTAACTATTAGTCCGTTCTTGGGTTCTGTGCGTCTGCTGCTGTTTTGTTCCTTCAGTTTTTTTCTTTGTTCTTATACTCCACATATGAGTGAAATCATTTGATACTTGTCTTTTTCAGCTTGGCTTATTTCACTGAGCATAATACTCTCTAGCTTCATCCATGTTGTTGCAAATGATAGGATTTGTTTTCTTCTTATGGCTGTATAATATTCCATTGTGTATATGTACCACCTCTTCTTTATCCATTCATCTACTGATGGACACTTAGGTTGCTTCCATTTCTTGGCTATTGTAAATAGTGCTGCAATAAACACAGGGGTGCATATGTCTTTTTCAAACTGCGCTGCTGCATTCTTAGGGTAAATTCCTAGTAGTGGAATTCCTGGGTCAAATGATATTTCTATTTTGATGTTTCTGAGGAACCTCCATACTGCTTTCCACAATGGTTGAACTAATTTGCATTCCCACGAGCAGTGTAGGAGGGTTCCCTTTCTCCACATCCTCACCAACATTTGTTGTTCTTTGTGTTTTGGATGTTGGCTATCCTCACTGGTGTGAGGTGATATCTCATTGTGGTTTTAATCTGCATTTCTCTGATGATTAGTGATGTAGGGCATCTTTTCATGTGCCTGTTGGCCATCTGAGTTTCTTCTTTGGAGAAGTGTCTATTCATGTCCTCTGCCTATTTCTTAATTGGATTATTTACTTTATGTTTGTTGAGGCGTGAGTTCTTTATATATTTTGGATGTCAATCCCTTATCGGATACGTCATTTATGAATATATTCTCCCATACTGTAGGATGTCTTTTTGTTCTACTCATGGTGTCCTTTGCTGTACAGAAGCTTTTCAACTTGATATAGTCCCACTTGTTCATTTTTGCTTTTGTTTCCCTTGCTTGGGGAGATATGTTCATAAAGAAGTTGCTCATGTTTATGTCCAAGAAATTTTTGCCTACGTTTTTTTCTAAGAGTTTTATGGTTTCATGACTTACATTCAGGTCTTTGATCCACTTTGAGTTGACTTTTGTGTATGGGGTTAGAAAGTAGTCCAGTTTCATTCTCTTACATGTAGCTGTCCAGTTTTGCCAACACCAGCTGCTGAAGAGGCTGTTATTATCAAATATTAATTGACTGTATATGTTTGGGTTAATGTTTGGATTTTCTATTCTGTTCCACTGGGCTGTTGGTCTGTTTTTGTGCCAACACCATATTGTCTTGATTACTGTGGCTTTGTAGTAGAGCTTGAAGTCAGGGAGCGTAATTCTCCCTGTTTTATTCCTCCTTCTCAGGATTGCTTTGGCTATTCGGGGTCTTTTGTGGTTCCATATAAATTTTAGAATTATTTGTTCCAGTTCATTGAAGAAAGCTGTTGGTATTTTGATAGGGATTGCGTTGAATCTGTAGATTGCTTTAGGTAGTATAGCCATTTTGACAATATTTATTCTACCTAGCCAAGAGCATGGAATGCATTTCCATTTATTAGTGTCTTCTTTAATTTCTCTTAGGAGTGTCTTGTAGTTTCCAGAGCATAGGTCTTTCACTTCCTTCATTAGGTTTATTCTTAGGTATTTTATTCTTTTTGGTGCAGTTGTGAATGGAATTGTTTTTCTGAGTTCTCTTTCTGTTAGTTCATCGTTAGTGTATAGGAATGCAACAGATTTCTGTGTAATAATTTTGTATCCTGCAACTTTGCTGAATTCAGATATTAGTTCTAGTAGTTTTGGAGTGGAGTCTTTAGAGTATTTATGTACAGTATCATATCATCTGCAAATAGTGACAATTTGACTTCTTCTTTACCAACCTGGATGCCTTGTATGTCTTTGTTTTGTCTGATTGCCGTGGCTTGGACCTCCAGTACTATGTTGAATAACAGTGGAGAGAGTGGGCATCGCTGTCTTGTTCCCAATCTTAGATGAAAAGCTTTCAGCTTCTCGCTGTTAAGTATGATGTTAGCTGTGGGTATGTCATATATGGCCTTTCTGACGTTGAAGTACTTGCCATCTATACACATTTTGTTGAGAGTTTTAATCATGAATGGATGCTGAATTTTGTCAAATGCTTTTTCAGCATCTATGGAGATGATCATGTGGTTTTTGTTCTTCTTTTTGTTGATGTGGTGGATGATGTTGATTGATTTTCGAATGTTGTACCATCCTTGCATCCCAGGGATGAATCCCACTTGATCATGGTGTATGATCCTCTTGATGTATTTTTGAATTTGGTTTGCTAATATTTTGTTGAGTATTTTTGCATCTACGTTCATCAGGGATATTGGTCTGTAATTTTCTTTTTTAGTGAGGTCTTTGGCAGGTTTTGGTATTAGAGTGATGCTGGCTTCATAGAAAGAGTTTGGAAGTATTCCCTCCTCTTCTAGTTTTTGGAAAACTTTAAGGAGAATGGGTGTTACTTCTTTTCTATATGTCTGGTAGGATTCAGAGGTGAATCCATCTGGTCGGGGGGTTTTGTTCTTGGGTAGTTTTTTGATTACCACTTCAATTTCATTGCTTGTGATTGGTCTGTTTAGTTTTTCTGTTTCTTGTTTGGTCAGTTTTGGAAGGTTGTATTTTTCTAAGAAGTTGTCCATTTCTTCTAGGTTTTCCAGCTTGTTGGCATGTAGATTCTCATAATATTCTCTTATAATTCTTTGTATTTCTTCAGTGTCTGTCATTATTTTTCCTTTCTCATTTCTGGTTCTGTTTATGTGTGTAGATTCTCTTTTTCTCTTAATTAGTCTGGTGAGAGGTTTATCTATTTTGTTTATTTTTTCAAAGAACCAGCTCTTGGTTTCATTGATTTTTTCTATTGTTTTATTCTTCTCAATTTTATTTATTTCTTCTTTGATCTTTATTATGTCCCTCTTTCTGGTGACTTTGGGTCTCATTTGTTCTTCTTTTTCCAATTTCTGTAATTGTGTCTTTAGACTATTCATTTGGGAATGTTCTTCCTTCTTTAAATAGGTCTGGTTTGCAATATACTTTCCTCTTAGAACTGCCTTTGCTGCCACAGAAGTTGTGGCTTTGTGTTGTTGTTGTCATTAGTCTCCATATATTCTTTGATATCTGTTTTGATTTGGTCATTAACCCATTGATTAATTAGGAGAATGTTGTTAAGTCTCCATGTATTTGTGCGCCTTTTTGTTTTCTTTCTAAAATTTATTTCTAGTTTTATACCTTTGTGATCTGAGAAGTTGGTTGGTAGAATTTCAATATTTTTGACTTTACTGAGGTTCTTTTTGTGGCCTAGTATGTGGTCTATTCTGGAAAACGTTCCATGTGCACTTGAGAAGAATGTGTATCCTGTTGCTTTTGGGTGTAGAGTTCTGTAGATGTCTGTTAGGTCCATCTGTTCTAGTGTGTTGTTCAGTGCCTCTGTGTCTTTACTTATTTTCTGTCTGGTTGATCTGTCCTTTGGAGTGAGTGGTGTGTTGAAGTCACCTAAAATGAATGCATTGCTGTCTATTTCCTCCTTTTATTCTGTTAGTATTTGTTTCACATATGCCGGCGCTCCCGTATTGGGTGCATATATATTTATAATGGTTATATCTTCTTGTTGGACTGACCCCTTTATCATTATGTAATGTCCTTCTTTATCTCTTGCTACTTTCTTCATTTTGAAGTGTATTTTGTCTGATACAAGTACTGCAACACCTGCTTTTTTCTCCTTGTTGTTTGCATGAAATATCTTTTTCCATCCCTTCACTTTTAGTTTGTGTATATTGTTGGGTTTGAGGTGAGTTTCTTGTAGGCAGCATATAGATGGGTCTCACTTTTTTATCCATTCTATTACCTTGTCTTGATTGGTGCATTCAGTCCATTTACATTTAGGGTGATTATCAATAGATATGTACTTATTGCCATTGCTGGCTTTAGATTCGTGGTTACCAAAGGTTCAAGGGTTGCTTCTTTACTATCTAACAATCTAACTTAACTTTTTTGTTAAGTTATTGTAAACACAGTCTGATGTTTCTTTATTTCTCTCCCTTCTTATTCTTCCTCCTCCATTCTTTATATACTAGGTGTTTTATTTTTTGCCTTTAGTTAATATTTGGATGGTCTGCTTTATTTGCTATGATTTTATTTTCTTTGGTGACATCTTTTTAGCCTTAGGAGTGCTTCCCTCTAGAGCAGTTCCTTTAAGATGTCCTGTAGAGGTGGTTTATGGGAGGCAAATTCTCTCAGCTTTCACTTGTCTGGAAATCGTTTAATCCCTCCATAATCTTTAAATGATAATCATGCTGGATACAATATTTTTGGTTCGAGGCCCTTCTGTTTCATTACATTAAATATATCATGCCATTCTTTTCTGGCCTGTAAGGTTTCTGTTGAGAAGTCTGATGATAGTCTGATGGGTTTTCTTTTGTAGGTGATCTTTTTTCTCTCTCTAGCTGCCTTTAATACTCTGTCCTTATCTTTGATCTTTGCCATTTTAATTATTATGTGTCTTGGTGTTGTCTTCCTTGGGTCCCTTGTGTTGGGAGATCTGTGGGCTTCCGTGGACTGTGAGACTATTTCCTTCCCCAGCATGGGGAATTTTTCAGCAATTATTTCTTCAAAGACACTTTCTATCCCTTTTTCTCTCTCTTCTTCCTCTGGTACTCCTGTAATGCGAATATTGTTCCGTTTGTATTGGTCACACAGTTCTCTTAATATTCTTTCATTCCTAGAGATCCTTTTATCTCTCTCTGCCTCCGCTTCTCTGTATTCCTGTTCTCTGACTTCTATTCCATTAACAGTCTCTTGCATCTCGTCCAGTCTGCTGCTAAGCCTGTCGATGGCTTGTCTCATTTCTGCATAGTCTTTCCTGACTTCCCTCACTTCCTCCCTCAGCTGTTGCCCATTTCTCTGTAGATCCATCAGCATGGTTATGACTTTTATTCTGAATTCTTTTTCGGGAAGATTTTGCATTTCCATCCCTTCAGGCTCCCTCTCTGGTGTTGTCTGGGTCTGGGTGAGCTTTGTTTGTACCATATTCCTCTGTCTTTTCATGGTGATAGTAGTGGTCACTGGTAGGTGCCACGTATGTCAGCTGGGCTCTTTAAGACTTAAAAAAAAAAGAGAAGGAAGAGAAAGAAAAGAGAGAGAAAAAAAAAGAAAGAATAGAAAGAAAAGAAAAGAAAGGAAAAAACCACGCCCACCGGGAGTAGATTCTGGAAGGATGCTGTAGGTGGCGCTGTTGCTCCACTATTCTACAGCCGCTGCCACGGTGCTCCACAGGGCCGTTTGTAGCTCTGGCTGGGGTGGGAACGAATGAGAGGCTGTTGTTCTCTGTGTGAAGACTCAGTGCAGCTACTTTTTCCCAGTCGCCAGCCAAGGAGTCTGAAATTCCCCAGGACTCCCAGCCTGCCGGGCCGAGTGCGCTGGGATGACTGCGCCCCTCAGCTGGGCCCCCATCTCCCAAAGACCGCCAAAAAAGGCGTGTGCTTTTCTTTTGTCCTGGGGAGCCAGCTGCGAGGACCCGGGCGCATTCCCAGCTCAAAAGCTGCACCTTCTGCCTCTCCGATGTCCGATCCACTGCGCGATGTGTGTCAGTGCTCCCCGCGCAGATCACCAGGGCTGGTTATTTCGCGGACCTGTTCTTCCACTCCCTCCTGGCTCTGAATCCTCTCCTGCTGCTGGTGCGCTGGGGTGGGGGAGTGCTCGGGTCCCTGCAGTATGCGGCTCCCTATCTTACCCGCCTCGCGGGGTGCTGAGTCCTCTCAGGTGCAGATGCAGGCTGTGCACTGTCTTGTATATTCTGGTCTCTCTTTTAGGAATAGTTGTATTTGCTATATTTTCATAGATATATATGGTTTTGGGAGGAGATTTCTGCCGCCCTGCTCACCCCGCCATCTTCCCGCTATTCCATCTCCTCTAAATTCCAAACATGGCATCATTCCTAAAAGAGTAGGCCCCTTAGCAGTCACTCATTGTTCTCCCTTTCCCAGATCCTGGTAATTTCTTTTCCACCTTCTCTCTCCATGTATTGACCTATTCTGGATATTTCATGAAAACGAATTATGTGATATGTGGCCTTTTGAGTGTGGCATCTTTCACTTATTATGATGCTTTAAGGTGCATTAAAATTGCAGCATGTGTCAGAATCTCATTCCTTTTTAAGGTTGCATAATATTCCATTGTATGGATCTACTGTATTTTGTTCATCCATCAGCCATTGATGGGCATTTGGTTTGTTTCCACCTTCTGGCAGTTGTGAATAAATAGTGCTGCTGTGAACATCTATGTAGAACTATCTGTTTGAGTACCTGTTTTCAGTTCTTGTGTGTGCATACCTAGGAGTGAAATTGCTGGGTCATATGGTAATTCTAAGTTCAACTTTTTGAGGAATCATTATTCAAATTCTTTACAGATAATAGGATTATTAAGGTTCTTTTCTTAGGTTTATTGTTTCCTGATGTGGTTTTGGTAAGTTTTATTTATTCTAGGAGGTTATCCACTTTAAGTTTTCAAATTAATTGGCATAAACTTGTTTATAATATCCTTTCAGGATGTTTTTAATTTTGACAACATCTGTAATTTTACTCTTTTCGTTCTCGTTTATTTGTACTTTCTCACTTTTTTTTTCATTAATCAGGTAAGAGATTTGACTATTTTATTAGTCTTTTCAAAGAATCTACTTTTGGCTTTGAAAATATTTATGTTTTCCTACTTTTCAGAAATTTCTACTCTTTCTTTTTCCTTTCCAGACCTTCCAACTTCTAAAGCTGGATGTTTGGCTCATTAATTTTGAGATTTTCTTCTTTTCTAATGTAAACATTGAAGCGTATACATTTTTCTACATATTAATGTTTTGTGTTAACATTCAGTTCTGATTACTTCCAAGTATATGCGTTTTTTCACTTTATCAAGCTATATTTTTGTTATTGATTTCTAATTTAATTGCAATGTGGTCATAGAACCTGGTCTCTGTGGTACCAATACTATGAAATATGTTGAACCTAACATTTGGTCAATTTTTGTAAACATTTCATATGTGATTAAAAAGAATGGGTACTCTCACTTCCATCAGAATGGCTAGATGAAGAAGGGAGAATAATGGCAAGCATTGATGAAAGTGCAGCAACTGCTCATACACTGCAGGTGTACACTCATTTTGGAAACCATTTTGGCAATATCTGCAAAAACTATACATAAACCAAACATACCCAGCAGAACTATGTACATACAATTATCAAAAGGCATATACAAGGATGTTTATCATACCACCATCTGTACTAGCCACAAAGAGGAAACAATCTAAATGTCCATCAGCAGAAGAATGGGTAAATATCTTGTTTTATTCATATAATGGAATGAGAATGAAAATGATATTTCTACATGCATAAATCGCACACACACAATACTGAGCAAAAGAAATCAGACACAAATAGTACTGTTGTATGATTCCATTTATATAAAGTAAATATGGGCAAAATTAGTTTACAGTGTTAGAAGTCAGGATGGTGGTTACCTTTAGTATGGTTGGTGACAAGGGGGTGGCGTGGCAAGAAAGGGGGTTTGGGGATGCTATAAAGTTCTATTTTATGATCCATTTCAAGTCCTGACTCTATACTGTTTTCACTCTGTGAGCATTCATTGAGTCATATATATTTTTGTGTGTACGCTTTTCCATGTACGTTGTTCAATAAGAAGTTTAGTTTAAAAAAGAATGTGTATTCTTTAATTGCTGGGTGCAATGTTTATATATGTTTTAAATCAGGCTTGTTAATTGTACTGGTCAAATCTTTATCCTTACTTATTTCTTAATGTGCTTGATCTGCCAATTACTAAGAGAAGTTGTGTCAAACTTTCCCACTGTAACAGTGGATTTGTCAGTTTCTTCTCAGAGATATATAAATATCTGCTTTATGTATCTTGAGGTGATGTTGTTTGTTGCATACAAGTTTATAATCATCATATCATCCTGGTGAATTTAATTTATTTATTGTTATGTAGTTCTCTTTATCACTGGTAATGATTTTGCCTTAGAATCTAATTTGTCTGATGCTAAATAAGCTTCCTTTCTTTTGGCTACTACTTTCCAGCTTATCTTTTTCTATATTTTCCATTTTTTAGCACCCGTATATTTTGGAAGCACCTTGTGTGAATAGCATATAATGAAATTAGTTTTTAAAATCTGTCCCAACAATGTTTTCTTTTAAATTTGCATTTTTCTTCTGACTTTTAATTGTTGCCAGTGAGAATTTAGTCATCCAATTGTTATTCCTTGTAGGTGTTTTGTTTATTGCTTCTAAAACTTTTGCCTGCCTTTGATGCTTTGCTGTCTCCCTGCAAACCCAATTTGTGGATCTATTTTCCTTCTTTCTCCCTCCCTTCCTTTTAATCTATTGGGATTTCTGGGGATTTCTGGATTTGAGCCTATTTGAACAATTCTTGAAAATTCTTATCCATTATCTTTTCAAAACTTGCTTCTTCTTCATTTCCTTGATGTCTCCTTCCAGTTAATGTAACTGATCTCCTTCATTCAATCTTTCATATCTTCTGACTGTTCTTTCATACTTTCCATCCCTTCATCTGTTGGTTCTGCATTCTGTGTCATTTCTTCAGAATCATCTACTTCATTGATTCTTCGGTTGTGTTCAAACCATTAACTGTTGCACCCATTGAATTATTAATTTTAATGATTACATATAAAATTTATTTTTAAATGTTTTAATTTGTTCTTTTCCAAATGTATTTGTTCTCAACATATATTTATTTCTTTAAACATACCAAGCACACAGATTTTATGTTCTGTGTCTGAGAATTCTAAGATCTGAAGTCTTTGCAGTTCTGTTTTTGCTGTCTGTGGGTCCTGCTGTTCTTATTTATTGTGCTTTTTTTCATTTTAGGGCTTTTGCTTGAGAAGTGTTTCATTTTCCTTTGTTTTATTTTTCATTCTATGGGAATTCTTTGAGGTTTGGGCTGAAGGTGAGTTCTTCAGGAGACGGTTTACATTTGCTTCTGAAAGTCACCTGAGGGCCCTGTCATTCCATGACCTCTGTGTGCATGAATGCGTGTGTGTGTGTGTGTGTTTGTGTTTGGTATCAGTTTCAAAATGAGGTGCAGGACGTAGAAATCACTCAGCCTATTTTAAACAGAAGGGGGTTTAATATAGGAAATTAAGTGTTTATAAAATCACTGGAAAAACTTGAGGCATGGTGATCAGAAGGCCTCCTTTGAACTGTGGTCCACATCACTATAGTTTTTATTCAGGTCCTTAGACCTGTGACATAAAGAGGTCACTACTGTTACTGAGGCTGTTATGATAATAATTTTTGACACACAAAACTGCTGATAAAACCCTGAAATGCTGAGTCTGGCCATAGCTATCTTTTACACTCATCTGCATGACCCTGGTTGCTAGCAAAAAAAATCCTCTGCCTTGATTCTATCCTGCAAATCCAATTCAGGTCTGTGTATTTGGCAGGGCCTAATACACGTGTACTTGGCAGAACCTAGCTGGAAACGAGCCACAGAAATTAGGTTTTTACTATCCAGCCTCTCCAATGCAGGAATTGAAAATGTGTGCTGAGTCCTGTTTGTCATATTTAGTACAGAGCTACAGGTAGTTTCTCACTGCTCTGCGATGGCATGGTTCTTATTAGTATTTGGTCAGCATTTGCCTGGGGTATGTTTTCCATCTCCTTTTCTTTGAATCTGTGAGAGACACTATTCACTGGCTACTGAATACCCATTTCTAATGCCTTTTTTTTTTTATATACATTTACTGTATAGGCTGGGGGTGACCATCCTCTATCGTCAGGTGACAACAATTTAAAGTAATGAAACACAAGCACAAGTCTATTGAGAGCTTGGGAAGGATTTTTATTTTCCTGAATAAGGAAGAAATATGACCAGTGTTGCTTCTTTCCCCTTTTGGCCTTCATTGTGGATGTCATGCCTGTAGCCTTGGCAACCATTCTGTGACCATGAAGAGAAATGCTAAGATATCGTCCCTACACTAATGAACCAACACCAGCAGTCACATACTTCCAGATATCTATAAGAAAAATAAAATAGCCACTGTTAGTTGGTGTTTATTATTTGTACCCAAAAAGTAGTCCTAACCAACATAAAATGTTCTTTTTGTGTGTTTCTTCTGTGAATAACATACAGATTTTGTTGTTATTTACCTTATTTTGTCTGCTTTTTACCATTTTCTTAAATGTTGAATTTCCCCCCTTTTTTCTTACCATTTGTTGGATCTTTTTTTTCTAAATTTCATTTTCCTTTTTTTAAAACTGGTTTAGAAGTTGTATATCCAATTGAGGCAATTTTCTGATCTTTTTTCTTTCTGTGCACTGTAGTTTGAATATTTCCTATGTACCTGGCTTTATGTTCATATTATGATCCTTAGTTTTTCAGTATACAATCTCCTGTCAATCCCTAAAACAAAATTTTTTTCAGATACAGCATTTCTCAGGTCTAAGATTTCCACTGGGTTCCTTTATAGAGTTTCTATATCACTTCTAAAAATTCCCTTCACCCATTACATCCATCTTTTCCTGTAAAATCTTTAACATATTTGTAATAATTATCTTAGAGCCTTTGCTAATCCCAACATCTGGGTCATCTGTGGGTCTGCTTCTATTGACTAATTTTTCCTCTTGATCACAGGATACATTCTTCGGCTGGTTTGCATGTCTTGTAAATTTTGATCACATACTGAACTGTGGATGATATGCTGTAGTGCAATGGTTTCTGTCATCTTCCTCTGAAAAGTGATGAATTTTGTTCTAGAAGGCATTTAAATTACTGGTAGATAACCTTGATCCTCTGGTGGCTTGGTTCTAGGCTTTGTTAGGGTAGGTTTATTGAGCACTTCAAACTTGGCTGGACTTGAATTCCACTTTGTGTCTGCAGCCTGGCAGCTGCTGAAGTCTCTGCTCAGTCCTTTGGCCTTCTAGTTGTTACTTTCCACCAGGTCCTTTGAAGGCATGACCTGCACATGCACAGTTCAGGATTCAGCTCAGGATTTCAGAGGTATTTGTATACAGGTTTTGAGACTTCCTCCTTTCCAGGGTATGCCCTTAACTCAATTTGCAGCTACTCTGGCAGCCCTGAAATCCAATTTCTGTCTTTCCAGACCTATAAGACTTTTTAACAATATTTGTTGTGTTCTGAGAAGATTAAGGACATTCTTGGG
The DNA here is from genome assembly GCA_029783875.1 of Phataginus tricuspis. NCBI lineage: Eukaryota > Metazoa > Chordata > Mammalia > Pholidota > Manidae > Phataginus > Phataginus tricuspis. Next base: position 5,617,150 of record JAQQAC010002837.1, read on the forward strand.
GGGAAGCTGTGTACTTACAGATCTTCTCTGGTTTCTTTCCCTTCCTTCTAGGACACTGGTTGCTCTCTAGTATCTTCATGTGTTTTTTATATTCTGTCCTGAGTTTATAATTGTCATAGGTAGGATGGCTAATCTGATACAAATTTATATGCTATTACCTGAAGTGGAACTTACTCTCTAAATTTTACTGTATAGTTAATACTATTCAATAATTTCCAGAATTAATTAATTCCAGCCTATTCTCCCAAAAGTCAAAAACCTAGGAAGTTTTCACTTACCTCTTCATTCTCCTTCTCTTTGAATTAATATGGCCTCTTAGTTCTCTATTACTAATTTTTAAGTGATACATAAAAAAAAAATATTTAAACACTGTAAATGGTAATGGTTTCTCTGCTCACCATTGCCCGCCCATCGGATGACACATCTTCCTCCTTAGATTCTTTTTGCCTTGCCATGTTGCAATCCTTGAGAAATTCTTTCAGAGAGCAAATATTAGAGGTAAAGACTCTCTGAAGTTTGTATGCCCAAAATATCTTATTCTAACCTTTCACTTGAAAGCTAACTTGGCCGAGCATAGGACTCTGGGTGCAAAGTCGTTTTTTTTAGAACCTTGATGTGATTGCTATGTTTTCTGCTAGCATCCTGTGTTGCTGGGGCTCATAATTCTTACTTCATTGATACTAACTTCCAGCTTGTTTTTCTCACTGGAAGGTTTTTTTTTTCTTTTTTTTTTTTAATTCTTGGTATTCTGTAGTTTGGGGAAATGTGTCTGGGTGTGTCTTATTCTCAAGTACATCATTTGGCATTGGGGGCCCTTTCCACATGAGGACCTGTATCTACAGACCTGGTAAATTTTCTTCTGTTATGTTTTAATTATTTCTTTTATGCCACTCTCTGTTTCTATCTTCTCAGATTCTGAATGCCTCTTAACTTTTCTTCACATTTTCTGTCCCTTGGCTTTTTTCATAATGTCTGTTTTGGCCCTGGAGATGATGTTCTGTCTAATCTGTGAGGATTATTTTAACATCTGTTTGCTTTGTGAAATATTCACGGGGTGCTGGTCTCTGTTTATTGAATTTTGTGCTTTTCTTGATATTAACTTCCTTCAAATGTTGGGTGATTTTTAATTTTACACTCATATTTGTGTTTGAAAATCCCCATTGTGGATTCAGGTTCTGATTACATGAGGTTGGAAGGGGAAGAACTATGCTTCTGGACAGAGCAACATTCGAGAAGGTTGCTCTCCATCAGGAGGGGCTTTCCACCTCACCTAGAGATTTCTTGCTACCTGGGGCTTTGCTGTGTCTCTCTGACACCAATGCTCTCACCTGTAGGCACACACTTACTAACACAGCTTAGCACAAAGAGTAGGGGCCAGAGGGAAACTGGATGACTGATGCCCTGAAAGTGGTTCCCCAGATAATCACCCTCGCTACTGCCCCAGGCCTCTTTCTGTTCCATTTCCATTAATGGTAGAGTTTTCTTAGAACTCTTGGAACTGATTTCACAGAAGCCATCTCCTATTAATACGTTAGCCTTTTTTTCCTTTGATCCTCTTTTTCCGTCAAACCACACCTGTCTGCTCTGTATCTTTCATGAATTTCTGAACCAGTTTGGTATGCCAATAGACATGTTTTTTTAACTTATGGGTTTATTCTTAATTTCCGGAGACTCCAGGAGATGTTTAGCAGGGAGGCAGGAGGCCCACATGCAGTAAGCTATGAACGGACTCTCCCTAACTCTATTACATTACATTCCTAGCTATGGGCTATATAAAATAGATCTGTAGCACTCTAAACAATATAGTGCAGCTTGTCTTGCTCGAGGTGAAGAGTTAAAGGAAAAAGACCTGTGAACATCAAGATTTGTAACCAGAAAAGGAGTTGAAAACATCCTCAAAATTAGGTTACCATATTTTGGAAGAAAACCTTCCAGTGAAATTCCCATCTAAAACCAGGTATGGAGAAGGGAAATGGTAATTCCAGAAAAATATAAATGGACTTGTATGTCAGCTTCAACTTCTGTCAGTACACACTGATGTATAAGTAATAATGGGAGTTTTATGTGCAACTCAGGGCGTGGCTTTTATGTATGATTCAGAAAGAATAATATGAGTTTGTACAGATGGAAATGGGCATTTGGGTGGGGATTAAGCAAGGACAGATTTATAACACATGCTGGGTGCTGGGTAGATGGTAATACCTCTCTTTGCCTCTACCAAGGCTGTTGAGAGAAAACTCTGTATTCAGAATCATCTCTTTTTGTAATTACTGGATACAAAGGATCCTTAGGAATATGATTTAAGAAAAAAATGATGGGAAGTTGTTACAGACTGATACTTCAGCTTTTAGAGGAAAACATTTAAATGAGCATTTCAGTTTGGTAAATCAATTTCTTCATGAGACCCTTATCAATCTCCAGATGACAAATGGCAGTCTATTTATTATTGTTAAAGTTTGTGCAGAAGGAATAATTGAACTGATTCAGCATCCACCAAGCTGAGAAGGGAAAAAAAAAGTAGCTTCAAAAACAAAAAACAAAAACAGATTTCTGGCTTCTGTCCTCAAATTCCTCCCACACAGCTGATTAATGAGGATCAACAACTGTTGTGTTACACAGTCCCACAGCCCAGCTCTCTTCCACAAGCCACCGATTGGCATGTGCCAGTCGCAGTGTTGGTCCCAGTGACAGTGCCTTTCTTGCTTGGCTCTGTACGAGTATCTTTTCTTTTGACCAGGTCTTTTGGTTCTACGGCTGATTTTGATGATCAGGTAACCTAGCATGGTGCCTGGCAAACAGCAAGACTCTGGTAACTGGTGGCTGTTTTACAGGCAAGGAGGTCAGCCAGCAAGTGCAATCAGCCCAAGTTCCATTGCACTAGACCCCTTGGAGACCAAAGCTACACTGTGTGGGGAGAAACATGGCAGCACAGGGACCCAAAAGGCAGCTGATTTCTGCACACTATCTCTGCTGCAGTGCCAACTGTTTTTCTGCAGTTCTAAGTTAGGGGCAGATGGAAAGTTGAGATGGGACAACCAGACAGGTAGGGCCTGGAACGTTGATGGGAAGATAAAATTGTGGCAGCGCTTTGAGAAGAAAGGACTGCCTGGTTAGATGGACTCTTGTTGTCTTTGGAACGTGGTTATTATAATTTGAATTGAAATGACGCACGGGCTGGCTGCGCCTCCCCACCTGGCTACGCGGGCAGTGAGAACCCAGCGCGCTCTCTTCACAGCTCTAGGGTCACGTGAGCTGGGCCACCTGGGCTCCTGCAAGCCCTAGACGTGTAATTAGAGGCTCCCGGGCCGGGATGCTGCTTAGACAAGTCTTATCATGTGTCTGGGCTGCTGTGGGTGCACGAGTTCCCTCTGCAGCCTGAAGCGGCTGGGCCGGGCGCCCGGGCCTCCCGAACCGCGGCAACCATACCCGGCCTTTGCTCAGCCAAGAACTTTGATCGATTACTAAACAGCAACAGTGACAAGGACACCAGAGCATGCAGGGACACCAATGCAGCCGAGAATTTGGCACAGGCCAAATAAAGCTTCCTGTGCGCTGTGCCCGAGGCTGCTCAGGGCTTCAGCAGCAAGACAGACTTGCTCGGCCTCACACAAGGAGTGTACAGAAGTCATTCAGTACCCGGGGAGGCGCTGGGCTAGGCCCTCGTGACTGTGAAATGAAGAAATACGCGCGAAGCATGTGATTAAAATGTTTGACGCGGATCCAAAGTTACCAAGAAATGAAGGTGCTGCCTTTCTCCCCAAGTGGGGCAAAAAGTTGACTGATGAGACACATTTCCAAGGACTGGTTCCTCCTTACAACTTATTTCCCAGTCTCCAGCCTTTTACTTAGTGCAGGAAAGAGTGATTTATGTGTGGACATGGGTGCTGTTTCAGTGAACTTGCTTGGGCCCCTGGCAGTGTTCTGGAACCACAGGATGAGGGCACTGGAGAGGCGCACTTAAGCCCCACAGCCTGATGGCAGCTCTCTAGGCAGCTGGAAAGGAGTACTCAGAACGGCCCTTCCCCACCGTCCCAACCCCTGTCTGGTGCCCCAACCCCATGTGCTGCCAGGTGGTGGTGGACGTGGAGGGACAAATGGTCTTCCAGGCTGCTCTCATGTGAAGGGTTTCCTCCGGCACAGAAAGTCATACAGGCCAAGTATGTTTGCCACTCTGAATTCTGGGCAGGTAACATGAAAGCAGAGGTGAGCTTGTTTAAACATGCTCTATCTAGTTAAGATTCCCAGAGGCTTAGACAGAAATATCTTGAAATTCAATACATTCAAGAGAAAAGCAAGCATGAAAATTCACACCCTCGGATTGCATTAGGCATGCCGAAATCATTTCACTTAGTGCAAGGGATACAAGGTGAGGCTAACCAAGCTTGGACACATTTGAACCTTCTCTCCTCTCCCCTCTCTACTTTTCCCAAATAAAACTGAAAACTTCTCTTAAAAAAGTTGTACGATTAGCATGTGGAAAGGAAAAAGGCCAGAACATTTGTCAAGATCTAGTCTGCATAGAAAACAAGTCTCTGAGTACATTTTAGTTCGAACAAAACTTAATTTGCTCAAGGACAAGAACACCTCAAAGCTTTAGTACTGGTTTAGAAATTCAGTTCACCTCCTGGTTTGTTACACATTTCAGATTCAAAGATGTGGAACCTCAAGGCTATGTGTGTATCTGAAGGCCTTTAAGGGAAAAAGCATTCATAAATCCTCAGAGTTTGAAGTTGTAGCTCTATTACAGCTAATGTAAATTAGTTTTGCAGAAAATCTTGGCAGATCCAAGTTACCATACACTGGATTTACCTTCTCAATTACCATAATATCACACTATAAAGTGTATAAATATTTAACATGGCAACATATTTCTTAAGTTTTGGATTTTCACAAAATGACTAATAGAATGCCAAATTAATTTCTAAATTTAATTTTAAAGTAGGACCTAAGTCTATTTGGATAGTAGCTATTTCTAAATAAAATGCTATATATGTATTGTGACAATGTTGATTTCCTAGTTTTGAGAATGGACTATAATTATATAAGATGTTATCACTGGGGGAATCTGGGTAGTAGGTACAGGAGACCTCTCTGTACTATTCTTGCAACTTCTAGTAGGTCTATAATTTCAAAGTAAAAATTAAAAAAAAAGACAAAAGCATGTATGAAATAACCATGCTAGGAGCTTATTTTAAGAAAAAGATTCCATGTACCCTAAAACTATAAATTATGTGATGAAATTAACTAAAATAGAGAATAGCTTAATGTTTATTTTGATACTTGAATCAGTAGACAGATGTAGTTCTCTTTTCTTGAACTATGAGTTCTAGAATAATCTATGGGCCTCTTTTTTTTTTTGCATAGGGCTCCTAGCAGTGAAGAAACATACTCTTAGTTCTTTTCATAACATATTTAAGACATCCCTTGAGACCTAGAAATAAGCAACATAGAAACAAGATCAAACTTGCATAGCATGTGGAATTTAATGAGATAGGCAGAGCATACTTGATTATTGCAGCCTACGATGACTTAAAATGTAGCATTTTTCAGATTTTGAGTGGACTTTCAAATGAGTCCTGTTGACCAACAGAACATAATCTTCGCTTCCTGCTATGGCCTCACACTGATGGGACATAAAGGCTGGGAGAAGCTACGGGAATCCTTCACGTGGGATGTGAGGGCTTGAATGGAGCTGACATTTGTTTCCTGACTCTGGGATGGTGCTTTGTTATTGGGGAGTCCTTGCCTTGGAGAGAACTTCACAATGCCTCAGGAGTAGATAACCCATAGCTGTTTCCCCACTGGGGCCTGACCCACCATGAGGATGCATCCAAATTCAGTTTGCTGTGTGCTGGTTCAGACTGAGTTGGCAAGTAGTGCCCTGGACAGGTTTTGGTCAAGTGGCATTAGCAGCTGCAAGGCACATCTAGCCAGGAAAAAACAGAAAAGTACATTCTTGCAAAAGCAAGGAAAACCACTGATGGTAGGAGGGAAGCAAATATGGAACTAATTAAAGATAATCTTGACCACAATACAAAGAAAAGGCTGTGGAGGAAAACAAAGGCAAAAATATGAGATGCAGATAGAGGAGAGGCTGCAGTCAGACACTCCCAGGCCGAGGCCTGGGCCAGGGCGCCGCACAGAGGGGGTCTGGACATAGGCTCCCAGCCTGTACCCCACCTGAGGTCTCCCTGTCTGAAATGGCCCTCACCCTTGTCTCAGTTTGGGGGACAGCTCCGTCCTGTGTTCTCATTTCCCTGAGCTTCTCCCCAGTCGGCTGCCCACACAATAGTCACTGTCATTTTTTCAAAACAAGTCAGACCCTGCTCTGAGCAGCGTCACCGCCCTCCCCGCCCGCCACCCTACTGCCACTGTAATGTCCACACCCGGCTGCGTTCCAGCCTCAGGGGCCCACACGTGCTCACTTCCTCTGCTCTTCCTCACCGTCTGCTCTGCCTCCTCCAGCTTGGAGTCCAGCCCTTCAAATGTCACCTGGCAGGTAGAAGCCCCTTGGTCACTGTCACCCTACGCCCCTTTCCAGCATTTCTCATACCTGGTAATTATGCGCTGTTCTAAAATTTTCAAGTGCAGGGCTGTGTCTCCCTGCCCAGAACCTAGCATGTGGTTGGTACTCAACAAATGTCTGCTGAATGAGCCCCTGAAGCCCATTTCTTCATCTGTAAAATGCCAGAAATAATGCCTAACTTGGGGGTGACTGCAAGTACCGGAGTCCCTAAATCAACTCATGGGTTCGCACCAGCCACCAGGGCTCGTATATAGCTTCCCGTCATAGGTATCATTCCTGTCCCTTCCCCTGTACTGAAAAAACCGGGCTACAGAGATTTTAAAGAATCTGCCCATACAGAAGTGGAATCAGACCTTCAGCCGGGTCATGGCTCTCTGAGGCGTCAGTCTGGACTCAGGAGAGCACCACACACACACAGGCTCCATTAAGGTCACTGGGAGCTTTGTCATCACCCAGGAACCCGGGGAATGGTGAGTGGTAGGAGGGAGGGCAGCGCCATGTCAGCTACAGGGCAGAGGGAAGGTCCCAGGGCCACGCAACCCCAAGCAGGACCCTCACAGCACCCCAGGTTCCTCTTGCATTCAGAAGCCTGGATAAGCACATCTGTCCCTGTGGACTGCTGTCTCCAGGAGAGGGCAGGGCAGGCGGGTTTCCTTTGGTGGCCTCACATTAAGCAAGAAGCAGAGCCCCCCCAAAGGGCCCAGAATAATCCAGACCTAGTCCTAAAACTCAAAACGAGTCACACCAATTCTGCATCAGAGCTGGTTTTCTTCTGTTACACTGCCCTTGGTGAGAAGTCCCCACCCCAGATAACTCTTCTGATGGTAACTTAACGACACTAATTCAAGTTCACTTTCTTAATTGTCAAAGCAAATACACAGTTTCTTGTCACTGTGCATCTTAGAATGTTTGTAATTTGCTCAAATTGTCATTTTAGGGAATGAAAGGACATTTGAAGTGTATATTTAACTGCAAAAAAACCTTCCCTCATGCTTAAAAATGGCAATGTTGTCAAATTACTTGAGAATATAAAATTTTATAAGAGTTTAGGCAAGAAACATGGTTAACAGTGTCATAAATAAGTATTATAACTTTATTAAAATGAAAAGACAATGTTCAAAATAATGCAACAAAAATGAATAAAATCCTTTGTCCAATACTGTACATATAATGCAGAAATCAGTGCATTTTTCTAAAGCATGTTTTACCTTCATTTAGTTCATACTAAAATACAAGCTTTAAATAGCTCAAATATCATTCAGCAGTTTAAACTGTAAACAGCCTGTTTAACTGTTAAGAGAACATTGTAGTAATGTACCTCTGTTAGCAAGCACCTTCTCGTTTGTGCTTATCTGTACAAGACAAGTACATTGAAGCATGTGAAGAGATGAACACAAGCTACGTGTCTCACCGAGTCTCTGAAGCAGCCGGCCGTGAGGGTCTGAAGGGCAGGAAGATGCTGACGTGACCTCTGGAATTAAGACATACTGTGCTATTGGTCAGAAGTGTTTTACTTAAAAAGCAAACAATCCCCAAGAAATACTGAATAGGAACCAGCAACACAAGGCCAGCTTGTGTTGTATTTGTTTATTAATACAGTCTAAAAAAAAACAAACGGAAAACCACAACACACATCCCCACACAATATTGCTCAATCATATAGCTGTTTCATTATTGCTTAAACTGGCATCCTCCGCACCGCGAACAGTGTGCTTCCCCCATGAGCCTCCTGTGTCCTGCCGCTTCTGTAAGGCACATGCTACAATGGGCCATTTCAGGGGCTGGAACAAAGCAGGAATTGTAAGGAAAAAGTACTTACTAATTCTATTATCATCTCATTTGTCAAGATGGGACACAGTGTACAGGTGAAAATATAGTTGCTGAAGAAACTGCTCTGCCTCCCCTCAACAAAACAAAGTGAAACCTGCAAGCATTTGGGTCTCAGGACCATTTTTACACTTGGTAGGTAGAGTGATGGTAAGAACGTGCACCCTGCCCTCCATGGAGAAGACTGCTCACAAAAATAAATGAAACAAAATATAACTGGTCTAAGAGCCATAAATCTTCAAACGTAGTAAGCAAAAATATTTCCTTTTTATGATCATGATCTAAACAATACTGTATTTTCTTCCATTTGCTCAATTTTCAGTCTATCAGGAGTCATTCTCCACTTGAGTTTTTATAATTCTGAATATATATTACTCTAAGATAGTAACTAATTGGTTAACCTGCAACTACAGTCTATGGTTATACCATGAGTTTACATATAGGTATATAACGTATGCGTACATAAAGGTTTCCCCCATCCATCCCTCCCACCATCACATCTTTAAATTAGAGACTTGAGTAGACTTTTCTCACACACACAATCAGGGCTCCTCTGCACAGCACCTCATGACTGTGCTAAACCTTTTCCTTTAAGACAGAGAGTTCAACTATTTTATTCTGCAATCTGAAACATTTTCCTGTGACACTCGAAAACTGGAGGTCATTTCCTCCGTGGAACCGCTGCTGGACCATGACCCCAAAGTCTACGGAGAAACCACATATGATAAATGTTTGCGCTTCACGTGGCCACCCAGATCCATTTTTGTTTTTGAGTCCAGCTTTTCTGTGGCTGAAACTATACTGCAGTCAGCAGGTAATGGCTGAATCTGGGTGCTCGTGTTTGTTTCCTCTGCTTCCCTAAAGAATTTCTCGTATCTGTCCAGGTATGGTGGTCTCTCAGGTAGTAGGTAATAATGTGTTGAACTAACCTTCTTCCCGTTTTCAATAATGGGCAGAATGCAAGGAACCTTATTGGCAGACCCCTCACTGTTCTGTCTCTGCAGAGCTTTGCTGCTGACATACTTGGGGTCCGGGGCAAAGCTCTGTGTTGGGGGCATGACCCCATTGAGGTAAGATGGCAGGCTTTTAGGACTTGGTGTGCGGGAGTTACTCCGGGATAAAGGTTCTCTGGGTGGTACTTTGGGAGGCCTGTCTTCATCACTGTAGGTGCTAGAAGTAACTTCTGCTGACCACCTTCTATAATCTGGCTTCACTGGCCTGGGAGGTATGGGAACCCTGGGGGGCACCTCAGGTTTGTCTTCATCGGAGTTTGGAGAAGCTCTGTGTATGAAGCTGGATATCTTTATGGCTGGCTTGTTAAAGGATCCAGCTGGCCCTGAGTGGGACCTTCTTAGTCGTCGGTGGGTCTGAGGTGGAGGAGGGTTTGAATTCTGCACGCTTCCGTTTAGGTCAGTTGCCTGGTTGAGGTCTGCTGCAGAAACTGCGGGGGTATCAAAATACGCATAGTTGATCTGTCCGCACCCTCGGAAGCTTCGCCTGCCAGGGACATCGTATTTGAAGTCAGAAAGTGTACAGTCTTCTAAAAGGAAGTCTGTATCTGAGCTAGTTAGGAATTCTACCTCACAGTCAGTCTCATCCTGGCAGAGGTCTTCAGAGATGGGCAGTGGTGGGAGGGGCCGTGAACCCCGTTCACAGAGAGCTGCGCTGGGGAAGAGGGAAGGCGAGGTCTTTATGGGTGTGAGTGGAGGAGTAGAAGCACAAAACCCATTTACCGAGAGTTTCTTAAAACCACACACAACTTGATCCTCTTCACGTTGTGCCAAGTTTTCACTTGGGGGAATAATAAGAGGGGGCAAGCTGGACTTCGGAGGGGTGCCATTTTCTGCAAAGAGGTCATCATTCACCAGAACAGACTTCGGAGCATGCCCTAGAATGAGCCAGAGGTCGGTAAAAGAGCAGCTGCTCCCTCCCCACCCGGGAGCAGGCCCGGCTCCCTGAGCTCCTAAAGCTTCTGTCTAAACTATCGGTGAGATGCCTGACTGCAGAGGCCCTGAGAACATGCAACCGCCACAGGCAGAATCAGACCCCAGAAGATTGTTAACGCACATGATCTGGTTCAAAGAACAGATTATCTCTTCTATCTCCCTTGGACATGTGCATGGTGCACACCCACACATCTCAGGCAGGTTTTGTGACGTGTGCAAAATTTGCAGCATATAATTTACATGAATACCATTCTACCCCAGCCTAGCCATTTAAGAGATGTGACAATACAAGGAACACAGGGCATAAAACAGATAAGACTGTCCTCTGTTAGCACTGTCCTAATATCGGGAGGGGATGGACAAGCAGCTCAATGTGATAAGGAGCTTTTGACCAAAATGTAAGGCACATAATGTTTACCCTAAAAGCACTATTATCACATACTTTTCACACTTTTCTAAGTTTTTAACATTTATACTACTTTATCACTTTCAAACATGTATTCATACTAGTAAGAAAGATGAGAGATCTTGTCCAAGGTTTCTAGAAGTTAAGTCTGTATCATAACTGGGATTCAAATTTAATTCTGGACTTGAAAAGATCACACTTCCACAAACAGACCTAGCTAGGAATCAGTGAGTGATATGATCGATTGAGAACGCGGCTATCTGCAGAATCTGTTGCCACTAGGGGTCAGACTGTTGTTGGAAATAGTTGAGGTCGTTTCCTCATTTAAAAAATAATACTGGAAGACAGGCTGTTACACCAGGCTAACTTCCTCTTTAGTGCTAACTTCGCTGAGATTTTCAGAACACATACCAATAGATGTTAGGTGCTCCTGAGTGGTAGAGTTGAGACTGTAGGCCATGGTTATTGGGTCAATATTTAAAAAGTTACTGAAAGGAAAGAAAAGACATCTTTGATCATAATCAAGCAGCAGTCATGTTCTCTATCTCACTTTACTATCATCAATTTCTGGACTTCAGGGGTATTACATGCTGTACTCACTTTTCAAACTCACTGCGACTGCCCCAGCAGGCCTTCATATTCCCCATGGCCTGACCATTATGCAGAAATGCAGTTTTCAACGGGACTCCCATCTCCTGAGCAGCAACTCCAGCTGTTGACATTGTGTCTTCTTCTGGGATGTCTCCAAACTCGTGAGGCTAAGGGATCTGTAGCCAACCAGCAGCTCTCACTCCCTAGAGGGGATAAGGAGGAATAAGAGAATAAAGGAAACAATTCAGAAATACCCACAAATAGCCGGTACTGGAGAATTTCAGGGGGGGTGCTGAACAGAAAAAATTAGTTACAGACATTCACTTAATTCTGATGGTTTTATATTAACTAATTCTTACTTCTCAGGAGGGTACGTAAGTGTAGACATTAAAAATACTTTTTTGGTAAATACTAATCCAAGATTTGGAATGTTTTCCTGCCAAGTGAGAAACAGTCTATCACCAGCAAAAGCAGACTACCCCCTGCAGAGCCTGACAGTCACACAACAAATCTCGCTCACTTGCCAAAGTACACAAACACTGCTCTACCCTCCTGTTAAACCGACCTGCCAGTGTGCGGCTGTATGGGACACTTTTCCCCAAGCTAAAAAAAGTAATTTCAGAAATTGTATTCAATACTGCAGAATATTCACTAAAACCTGGTGCTTCTATCAAGTAAGAGATTCTATGGCCGGCACCTGATTACCCTGCAATAAATAAATCCAATTTATTTGCATTCTGTATTGCTGCGCTGGCCATGGGAAGACAAATTCTCCAGTTATTACTTGTTCAAGAATAAAGAAATAGTTACATATGAAGATACTAATTTCCATTATCCTGTAAAAATTCAAGCTCTGCAAGATTACTAGCTTCAGTGGAGGCCTGGGACAGCGTCTTCCTCCCTTTGAAAGACAAACGAAAGGTGCATTCCTCGCATTCTCCCCCAGAAGTGCCTGGCTGCGAGGCAAGGATTACAGAGGCTAAATCAGAAGTTTTCTTCCTCTAGTAAACAGTTCAACTTTTGGAAGCCCCTGAACCCTGGATGTTAATGTCTGGAATCTCCTGCGGGGAAGGCCCGCAGTGTTTTTAATTTTACTTTTATTCACTACAGAAGTGTTATTAGCACTGATCTCTATCTTCATTCATGTTTGCAAGTGGAGTTTTTTTTTTTTTTAGACACTAGGATATGATTTGCCAACTCTCACTGTAACACTGACCCCCTTTGGGATGTGTACAGAGACATAAGGCTTTCTCACTCTCTCGCCAAATATTTGCACACCTACCAAGAGCTGGATGCTGTGCCCAGGACTGGGGATGTCATGAAGATGAGTGACATGTGTGTTGGGGCGGGTGAGGCCACACAGTTTTCTGTTTTCTATTTTTTTACAGACAAATTTGTCACCTCCTATTAGACTGAGCTCAGGAGAGGGGCTATGTCCCAATCCTTGATCAGTGCTACGTCGGACTTCAGCAGGTGCTGGGTAAGTGAATGTTTGTTGAACATCGCACAATACCATCTAATTGTCATCGTCAGTACCAACTGAAGTATACAGTGTATAAGGTGTAGGGCTTTTTAGCTAAATATCCAAAATACTCTGCAAAGTTTGTTACTTTTTTGTCATGTGAGAAGAAATGGAGACAGTAATGTCTCAGTAATGACAAAGGAAGGAAGATGGGTGCCAATTCCCGATTCTCAGCTTTTCACTCTCCTAAGTCAGCTGTTTTGCTAAAGTAGGCAGGGATTTTAACACATTTAAAAATATTATTTCAAATAGTCAAGCATCATTTTTCTTCAATCAGTCTCTCACAGATATGTGATTTGAAGAGGAAAAACCCCATTGTTTTTAAGAAATCTAAGACATTAGGAGGGTTTGTTTTTTTTTGAGGATTGGTTTTTAGATTATTGAAACACAGCAAATGTGTTTCCACTTTACCTGAATCAAGTAAAGTATAACAAAAATTTTAAAAACCAGCCTTGAGGAAGCATTGCCAGGCTCCATGTCTGTACATTTTACCCGTGGTGCACGGCGGCCTTCCTGAGTATCTACAAGCACTGGCAGCACTATAGGGAAAGTATCTGTGTAATATGAAAATGAAAGGCCAGATAGGAAGGAGAATATGGTATTTAAGTAGTTTGAAAGCACACGTTTGAAGATCGCTCACCCAGATAACATGAACATGCTGCAGGGGACTCAGAGGCCCAGCCCCCACCTGTCTGCAGGCCAGCAGTACTACTATAATTACTGTGTGTCAGCCTCCTAATGCCATCTAAATCTTAGCTCCCAACAGCCCCATTGTGCAACTGTCGCCTCTGCTGAAATTGCCTTGGAATTCTAAACTTACATTTCAATGGCCCCTTCAAATTATAAGTTCTAGAAAAGTTGTTTTTTATTCATTGTTTCCATCACCTACTTGTTAGCTTTCTTAAGAAAAAAATTTTTTTAGTATAAAAAGAATTGTGTTCACTAAGCCAGCTCACTTCTGACCACAATAGTGTCTTTGTGTATTCATAGAAGGTGACCTGCCTCTAAATTTCAATGGGTAATTGTGAATGGGCCATGTTATGAAACTGTGCGAACTTCCTACTCGCTTGCCTGGGAGAAGTGAGGGGGACAATATAATTGCATGTTCTTTTCTTTTGGGAAATAACTTCAAACTGGAGACTTGGGAGGGCGACCTGCCACAGGTTTGGAGGCAGATTTTTTTGCCTGTGTTCCTCGGACTGTAAACCGAGGGTGTGAAGCCACCTGGGATTCTTTCATGCCTCTCCCAAAGCTCTGGGAGTGCAGTGTATACGCGCCTTGGGAAAAATCAATGTGGTCAACTTCAGTTAAAAAAAAAAAAAACCACTGCTCAAGTGAAATTTAACCAGTGCTGCTGTTTCAAGTTTTGTTTCCTCGTACCTCTAAAACTAGCTCTGCTTTACAATTCATTAGGAAAACAGCTGCAAAAAAATGTGCCTGTACAGGAAAATCAGTGCCTATAAGATGGCATTCCAAAGATACAAAAGCCACTGTTAATCCAGGCAGCATGAGAGACCAGGAGAGAAATGACCTTGGGTATGACTTTCTAAAATTTATGAATTTATCTTTTAGTTCTTTCAGTGTCAAAAGTGCAGTTAAATATCAATCCCAGATGTGAACTTTTTCCTGTTAACATCCCTTGATTTTTTAATTCAAGAAAAAAAAAAAAAACCCTAAAGCCATGTTTCCTGAGGCTGTCCTTTTATGGTCTTTCCTTATACACCCGCCCCCTCGAGTTCTGACCCGCTTCTGTAGCTTCAACGCTGCGGAGGGGACGGCTCCTGAATCGACTCCAGCTCCCGCTCAAGCTTCCACTCTGCGTTTCTTATTGTCTGGTGATTGTTTTTCTACTTGGATGGTCCTCTGGCATCTGGGGCTCTACAAACCAAACTGCTCCAGTCCTTCATGCCCCACCCCCTTCCCAAACCAGTTCAGGGCCTAAGAGGCTCACACTTCTCCTAAAGGCACCATTTTTAACCTGAGCTGCAGCAGACAGAGGTTCCGTAGCCCTACTTCTCCACTGTCTCAAATATTCCTCTCTTCCGTTCACTGGCACCGGTCTACCTTGGGTCTAAAAATACCCAACCCATCCTACACACCGGGAGCAGATCAATATGCCCAACCTGCGGCTCAAAGTAACATCTTCCACTGCTCACAACCCTCAAGGGCTTCTCAATAGAAAAGCTCCTTGTCCGACATCAACGCCTCCACAAGGCCCCCGTCCACCTTTTTCAAGCTCTTGCTTCTCTTTTCTCCAAGTCTCTGTCAGAACTCCACCTCTCCAGGAGGGCCATCTCTCACACCATCTTCTCCCTGAACGTGCTCCCTGCTGAAAAGCCAGAGCAGGGTCTCTCTGTTTTGGTCATTTTGTGTGGTGCCCCATCCACTCCTGTCCTCGAAATCTCCTAGGATAGGACTTCTTTCCCCCGTAGGGATCCTGGCGTCATTCATTTCTAATAGGAAATGAGAAAATTATGAAATTGAGGAAATATTCATCTCATTTTTTGAGAAATAATTCTATGAAAGATGCATGTATACTGTAAATAAATGAAGAACTAAGGGAAATAGCAAAGCTCTGTAAGGGATAAACTTAACATGCTGATATCCCCTAGTAATAATGTAACAAGTTTAGGGTATGTAGCAGGCAAGGAATTTTCATTAACTTCCTTTCCAAAATCCGAAGTGGACAGTTTGCAAACTGAGTAAAAACCCTTCGCTTAAATGGTTAATGACATAACTCTCTAAAAATTGGTTTCTGTTACTGTACATTTGCTTCATGAAGGCAGTGCTTTCTGAAAACAACGAAGTTCACCTTCTCTTACACACTATTCCTTCTGGACTGTAATGCATCTACTGTGTTTTAGCTGCTAGATTTCAGGTCACTTCCCTTAAAACACAACAAGCTATCCCCAAAAGCACAGTATATGTTCTTTATTAAGGTGAGCTCACCTGTCCTTAGCTTGAGGACAGTATCTCTGGAACTCTTTTTTAACCAGACTACCTTCAGACAGTAACCTAGAAGTGCTTGCCTTGCCACCAGATCCCATTAACAAACCTCAGAGGCCATCCACACCAGGAGGAGGGGCACATTTTTGTCATACAGCTCATCCAGTTCTGCCCAGCGCTTCCTTATTTAAAAGTGTGATGTAATTTCCTTCTTTCAATCTGGTTTTAGAACCTGATTTCTGTTTATTCAGGGTGATAAATGGTCTTTTCAGCTGTAGTTAACAATTACCTACATAACCATTTCCATACCCAGGGAGATACAAGGTGACTGTATTTAGATCCAAAGTTTGTAAAAAGAAAATGACTTAGGAACACAACAAATTCCATGATTTTAGATCCTCTGGAAGTCCACCAACACCTGCTTGCTTACCTTCATTTTGAAAATATCCAAAATAATCACCTTTGGGAAAATGAAAAACAAAAAACCCAACCATTTTTATTGTGATTAGTGTCTAAAGCACTAGGAGCCAAGCTATTTGACACACCGAACATTCAGTTTAGCTGCTTTATAGAATTTTAACTTTTATTAATGAGAAAACTTCCTGATTTAATACTCATTTAACCTAAGTTAAATAGTGCTAGTTATAGTTAAATACGAGAGTTCCAGTGCTGCCTCACCTGAGTTTATTGACTGAAAGCACAAGGCTCTCCCAAATCAAAGGCCCTCGTTCAGGGTCTTCCTCAGAGTTCATTCTAACAGGCTCTGATTTGGGGGAAGGGCAGGAGGGGAGGCAAGTTAGGAGAACCTCCGTCATGGTGTCCTGCTGCAACAGGGAGCACAAAGAACCTTCACGGTACAAGCGCAGATGACTTACAAATATTTTAATATTAAGGTAGTATCATGTAACTAAGTGCTCCAGCAAGAATTCAAGCTACACCTGACGGTTTCAGTGAAGATGGAGACGCAGTGTAACCTGGTACAGATGGACACTTTGTCCCCTTGCAGTGCCATCCTCATGGCTCTTCTCCGTCCCCAGCACCCAGTGGCCCATTTGTAGGTGCTAAAAACAGGGGCAACAAGGAAAATAATTTGTCTTCAGACTGTCAGAATCAAAGTGAAGTGACATAATTTCTTGAAAAATGCCAAAAATTTTCTAACTAAGGATTTAAAGAAATGGCAAGCTAACAAAAAACCTATTCGTTCATCCCCCATCGTCATCAACAGCCTTTTGATTCACTCACTCTCCTCCGCAACTTGAGGGTGACAGCAGAGCCACGCCGCAGCAGGGATGCGTTCTGCCCTTTGTCCTCTCAGGGAACCACAGCCAGCAGCAATACACACACACACCCCTGGATGGAAACATACTATTCCTTTCAGACGTGTACATAATGGATTTCTAATTGTAAAAGGTACATGAATTCTATTCTAATCTTAGTGACAAGCACAATAGTCTAATGATGGGAAGCAAGTCTTTAAAACTTCCAATTTACTTAATGAGCCTTTAAGTCACCCAATGGGTATGTTACAAGGAACATAAACTAATAATAATAATAATAATTCCTATGACACTTTATCTGACAGGCATTGTTCTAACTATTGTTAGAATTGTTCTATTGGATTAATATACTTAATCCTCAACAACCCCGAGGTGGGTTACTATTATTACCCTCCCTGACAGAGGAGGGCTGGGTGGTACAGGCAGTAGCTTGGCTGCGGTCCCGCCTTGTCAGTGGTGGCGCTAAGACTAAGCCAGGCTCTTACCACCGCATCGCACCGCCTCTCCTAGCTCTTCGGTCTCAAGCCAGGATGGGATCTGACCTGCTACAACCATCAGGTTTTAAGGGCGGCTCAGACAGATTTCTCTGGGGATTTGCTGCTTGGTAATAGTTTTTCTTGGGTAACTCTTAGCCTATGAAATTTCCTGTTTTACTTCAACTGCCTCAAATTCTCCTATAAAAGCTATTAAGTGCAGATTTGGTCTATGTATCCTCTAAAAAGGGTGGCTCAAGGTATCAATTTTATATTGCACGACCGCTTCCAACGTTTCTTCTGAAACCCTCAATCTTTAACCACACATCGATGCCTCACCATCACGTACCCATTACAATGCAGTATTTGGGATCACACATGGCTGTCTCAATCCATAAAAAGCGTTTTTTTTTTAAAGTAAAGGCCCGGTGGGTCTTTTACTACTCTTGCAGCAAGGATCCCAATGGTGGTATTGTAATCCATCTCTATTATAAAGTCTGGAATTTAACAACAGAATATCTTGTATTGGTAAAGCACTCTACACATTACAAAGCCCTTTCTAACCCATTGTCTCACTTGATCGCACAACATCCCTGTGAGAGGAGGCAAGGATTAGTCTCCATTCGCAGATGAGGAAGTGAGGCCAACCACCTTCCCGGCAGCAAAGGCATCACAGCCCTTGTGCCCACGACGCCAGCACCTTCCCCACTACACTTCACTGCCTCCCCCCTTCTACAGTGTCTTCACTTCAGGCAGCAACATCATTTCTCATCCTAAAATTCTTGCTTATAAATGGGGCGATGCAAAGGATAGTGAGTGAAAAGCTCAAGACCCAAGCGCTGGTCAATTACAGAGATGAAAATAGGAACCCCTAGCACTTAACTCACAAATTCTCAGAGGGCAAGGATTAACTATTTTCACAAATAGTTATCAAATGCTGTTTGGTCTATAGACTATGCTTGTGAGAGAAACACAGCTGCTGCCTGATGAAGCCTCCTCTGGGTCAGGAGGGAGACAATACGCAAGCAAGCAATTTCAGACCATGGTAACTCCCCAGGAAGCAAGCAGGGAACAGTAAGAGGACCATGAGGCAGGAGACCATATTTACACAGGTGGCTGGAGAAGGCCCCTTTAAGGTGACTTTTTAAATTGAAATCTAGAGGAGGAAAAGAGGCAGCCACAGAGAGAGACAGAAGAGCTTTCCCCACAGAGGGAACAGCATTAAAAAATAATCTATAACTAGTTGGGTTTCATGTTCTGTGGGTCTTGGATAAAAGTTTTTGGACAATGTCTTCTAACCCTCACCTTCCCACTGTTTCCTCTGTTAAACTGTAAGGTTCTGTTGCATCATGGCACTTTGGAGTTGAAAAGGATTGATTCATGTAGCCGGAGTTCCATATTTTAAAAAAATACTGAGGCCTGGAAGATGAGACTTTTAGTAATACTACACAGCTTTATGGCATAGGGCATTGGATTAAAATATCAATAATGACTTCAAATTGCAGAATACCTTCAAAGGAATGTCTCTATTAAGCTAGTAATTTACATTCAGAAACCTGAAACTCACCAGCTTTATCTTTATGAAGCTTGTGTTTATTCTGTGTGAATAATGCCAGAATGCCACAGCTGGATTTTATTTATTTAATGAGTTATTCATTAGCTCTTAGAAAGCACAGCCAGAAACCAGCACCTAAGGATGCTAAAGGAATCCCGATGATGAGGTACCAATTCAAATTTATTTAGATGAAGTGCAGAGTTGTTTCTCTGGTGGAAGGAGCCCATGACATTCAAATTCCTGGAATTACCCTTGGCACCTCCTTTCCCTCCTCTGCTCACCTTTCTAAAGCAACCTGATGGTATGCAGATATTCAGGTCAGTTTCAGCATGTTAGATTGTACCTGTAATTTAGGTAACTTGCTTTTAAGAGCTACCATTAGTATTAGCATAAAGGAAGTATTATCTGGTTCCACTTCTGAGAAGCAGCAGTGAAAGAGTTATTTTCATACAAAAACTCAATTCTGCAGTATAATTAAATCTCACAGAAAGAGTGACCAGTATCTACTGTGAACTTAAAGTAGGAAAAACAATCCACTACATCAGTAATTTTACCTGTCAAAAATATGAACAATTCAGACATTTCATAACACTCCTTAAAAAAACAGATTTGCTTTCCAGCCCTAATCAGTGACTGGTCCAATCCTGCTGAGATTTAAAACATAAAATATGCTTTCATGCAATTATTTATCATCCATCAGCTATGTGCAAGGCTGCGTAAGATAGAAGCTGAGTGTGTACAAGGCAGAGTTCCTGCCCTTAAGGAGTTTACAATCTAATATATATGTTAGGTTATAAATTGTTAGTTTAAGACCTCTATCACCTATTAGTGACCATCTACTGGAACATACAGCTGAAAACACAGTGTCTGAAGTCCATGCTAAAACCTATCTGTATTTCTCTTCAAATTTGCTAATAACTGGAAAAGATGTCAGTCACCACGTTGCCTGATAACATTCTGGTAACCAAAATAACCAATCATAGCCAGCATACGAACAAGAAACCATACCCATTGCATTCTTACAGACTTAAAGCTTAAAACCCCGCAGAATACTTGTTCTCCAAAAGAGGGGGAAAAAGGCATTTTAATCTCACCTTTCTTCACCTCTGACAGTTGCCTAGAAACCAGTCCTGCCCTACCTGTGTTGCAGGTGTACCTGAAGTCACCAACACATCTCTTTTAAAGCTACACTCTCTATTCTTACCGCACTTAAGTTTATGACTAACAATCTATTCATATTTTTTATCAGGTAGGAGACTGGTTTCTTTCAAGCAATGACGAAATCCTAATAAAGACTTAGCAAGCACCAATACAGCACCAATCATGTTAAGGAAGTCATCTAATTTGTCCGAGACTATGATAGGCACACAAATACATACACACGAGAAATACCCCAGAAGCGTTCACGTTTTGAACACAGCATCCTGCAGCTCGGCTGTTCCTAAAGCAACACTTCGGGCGTACGGCGCTGAGAACCACGTTTCTAGGAGGGGACAGAGCCGGAAGGCTCGGGCTGCGCGGCTGAATTACCGACCGCAGTCAGGCGCGGCGGAGGGACTGCGGCTCCGAACCGCGCCCGCTCGCGGCGGGCGGGGGGCGCACTGAGACCCGGGTCGCACAGTCCGCCGTGGGGAGCCGAGGCCGCCGCCCGCAGGCGCAGCCAGCCCCTCCCTCCACCCCTCCGTTCCGGGGAGACCCCGCGTCGCGGCGACCTTTTCGGGCCCTGGGCCCGCCCTGCACCGGGAGCCGCCGGGAGCCGCAGCCGAGCCCCTAGCAGCAGGGCGCGGGGCGCCGCCCGTCCCCCCATCCCGCAGGCCCCTTACCCCACGGAGCCGCGGCTGCCCCACGGCGCCCTCCCGCGCATGTCCGTCCCGGCTGGCTCAGCGCCGCGGCTCTGGGGCCCTGACACCGCGCAGGCGCCTCGCCGCTCGCCGGGCGCTCACCCCCAAGTTTCTGTCCCCGCTCGCACTCAGCCGCCGGCGGCGAGTGTGCGGCCGCCTTACTATATAGCGGGTGGGCGTGGCCGTGACGTCGCCTCTTACCGCCCGCTACCCTGCGCAGCCAATCCCGGTAGCGAACCGCTTAAAGGGGCGACGCGGCGCTCGCTTGGGGTCCACCGGCGTCGCGCGGGCCCGCGGGGCCGCCGCCTTTGTCTCCCGAGGGCGGTGCTATCGCGCCGCGGCAGCGGCCGTGGCTCCTCTCCCTGGACGTCCGCTGCGGCAGCGCGGCCCGGCAGCCTGAACGCTGATTTTCCTCGGAAGTTTGCGGGCAGCCCGGCCTCGGCAGCAGTGCCTGCCCGAACCAAAGGTGGTGCTGCCACGCGCGGAGTTTCCCACCGTTTCCAGCCCCGGGGAGGGTTTCCAGCCGCGGGGATGGGCCGAGGACCCGGGAGAAGGCCGTGCGGCCGCCGCCCTGCGAGCCCCGTACGCGGCGTGAGGCCCGCGGGCTGAGGCGTGGGAGGGGAGCGGCGGACGGGGAGGCCCAGGGCCGAGGACCTTCCGCGGGGAGCTGAGCGTGTTAGCCCAGCCCCCTCTCCTCTACGGGTTTGAACGTCGAGACCCGAGCACTCGCAGGTGCAGGGCGCTGGCGGACTTCCCAAGGGAGCACCCACCCCGACCCGGCGCCCCATGCGTTCCCGGTCTCCTGTTTACTGTTGGATCCACACCGACCTCAACATCCCCTGGCATCGGGCAGCCGCTGATGCCCAAGGACAGAACACCCGCCAGCCCGCGGGAGGAGGTCTCTCCGGCGCCGGTGATGCAACCTAGGCTTATAGTTTAACCGTAAAATAAATAATACACATGATAACAAACCAAGAGTAACTAAAGTAAGAAAAAAAGCAAACAGACAGAAACCCTCCAGTTTTAACTGCAACAAATCCCCTGAATGGTACTCTCTGTTGAGGAGAGGCCAGGGACCTCCCTCTGACCTCTTTAGTCTCCAAGAGCCCCTTTTTGCCGTTCAGCAGTAATTCCCAATAGTTACACATTTAGCACCATCTAATTGAGGTAGTTTAACATATGGAATGAGATTCCGACCTCATTATCAGTTTAACTATTAACTTTGCACTCCATGAAATGGCTTGCCTTTTCTCTCCTATTATTTACTTACATTCTTTTAAATTTAATCCAGAGGCCTAATTCTGAATTCAAGTTCTTAAGCGCAAAAAATTTCTGAAGTATCCCTTTGCCCTCTTTCAGTTGCAAGATAAATGTTGAGCAGAGAACCCCACCCTCCCTTCTGATGGGCCACTACTGACCTGCAGGGGCTCAGGGATCATATTTATGCCCGTGCTACTTAACAACAATTCAGTCAGTCCATCTTTCTATTAACTTACCTTCTTATTTATTGCTGTTCATTTAGTATTATTTTAGGAATGATGGAACTTAATCACATCTAATTGCTCCTTGACTAACCAAATTAAGTAGGCTTTTTGATTCACACAAACTCTAGTCTGCACTCCCCCCAACACACCGCATTTTGGTTTCATTGATGTTTCTGGCTTAACCCATATGCTGTTATCAGTGTAAAAATAGGATCAGCCTGAGAACTTGCCAGAGAACATCTTTTCAGACCTCACAGTACAGCATTTACGAATGAGGACCTAGATGAGATCGAGTTCCATCCCAAAAGAAACCTAGTTAGGCTGTTCCAAGTCACTACAATACAGGCGTAATTTGTGCTTTGGCCTTAGTGGCATGCTTTTTACATTCCCCTATTCATTAAGCAGTGATAATTACCAGGGCAACCATCCAACACACCCCTTCTTTAGAGAAAGAAGATCAACAGGATACTCACGATGTGGTTGTGAGCTGTATGATATGTTAATGTTTTGGTAAATTATCAAAAATCATAAAATCACATGAGTAATACATGATTAGTCCAATTTTTTTCTTCTGATCTGTTTTAAACTGGCAAAATGATCATCTTGATTTATTCATTTTGAGGGAAAACCTAGTTATAGCTGATTGCTCACCGAATTTTGCTTACAATTATATTCGTATAATATGGCACTCATAGCTGTGGATGGATTGCATGAGAAGACTTACACCCTGAAATCTTTTGTCTAATAGTCTATTAATGTCAGTAGTATTTGTCAAGAATATTGGGGGAAGAGTAAAAGGAAAATGCTAAATAGCTTAAAATTGTATCAGCTTATTGTGTTTATCAAGTAATCGTTCTTTGACTTTGAAAGATTAGAAGCCTAGACCAGAGGTTTAGGGGAAAAAAAATATTCTTTTGGACTGAACCTAATTTGTTTTAAATTGTCTCCTATAAGAAATTTAAAGTCAGAATTTTTTTTTTTATGTCTCTCACAGTCCATTTAACTTTGAGGGCACTTCCCAAGGAATTTATATTAGCTAATTGTTTTCTTATATTAAAAAACCTAAATATAGTATCTAAAATGTTAGACTTAAATCATATTGACCCAAACTGTCACTCTGCACTTGTCCTTTCAGTGTAATAAGAAGCTGTCCTTGGAGTGGGGACAAGGGGAGGCTCTGGCTGGGAAACCTTAGAACCACAGACACTGCCTTCCTAAAGATCTCGTTCTTTTCTGACCTCTCCCAGTAATACACAAGACATGTGTGAGCATACATATTTAAAACCCTTCCAAATTTATATTGTGATACTATTGGAATCCTGCAAAAGAGTATACACATCTTGGTGTTTATTCTTCTTGATTATAGATGTTTTCGTGTTTCTACTTTGTAAAGGTTTATTTTAAAGGGAGATACTTTCTGCATTACTGCCTTAGTCCTAGAGCCTTTATATGTCTCTGTTCACAGTATCAGTGTAACTACATGCCTTCCTTTCTTTTTTACTAATTTATAGTTAAGTGTGCAATAAAAATACACAACAATGGAAGAATTGCATTTCTTAAAGGTCATTCTGATGTTTAGTCACGCCACTTTATGTTTTGGAAACATCTGGGCACAGATAAGTGTTTATATATGCAATAAACTTTGTGAATTGCTTGGGAACATACATGCTGGGAAGAGCTGAGATTCATCCATGAAGGGTGCTACACCACAGTCCAAGTCTCCACTGAGCTTTCAATTTCAGTAGCCATTTGAAAGGTTGCACAGAGATTCCTTTACAACTTCCATGTTTTCCCTTATGCGATTAAAGTTACTCCTCTGCTTCCTAGCTTTTCCCCCCAAAAAGAAAAAAAAAGTGGCACAGTCAGCTTGTGAGAATACTGAGCAGGCTGGTTTAATTTATCAATCCATTGTTTTAAGTGTCAGGGCCATGGCTAACTACATTTGTGTTGGTTTGAGTTTTAGGGAGGCTGTTTGTATAGTTTATTTTTGATGGAGACGTTTTTCATTTACCTAATGCTACTTAACTTGATCCTGTAGGTGGCTATTGTATTTCTAGTTCTATCCCATTTCTAGAATTTACAGCCATCAGAAATTTTTAGTGGCCCATAGGTACATTAATTTAATGTGTAGACATTGCAAGACAAATTTTTCATGTTTCTTTTACACATTAATCTGATTTTATCTTCAAATTTAACATTACATTTTTTCCCCAAGTAAGTGCTATTTCTTATTAGCTGGCCAGTAGGGTGTGCTCTAGTCCCTTGCCACATAAATAAATAAATTAAAAATATTAATGTAAATTCTTCACTAAGAAATTTCAGAAATCTATTTCTCTCCTTGGTCACCACGAGCACAGGTGAGGTATGCTTACAGAGGCACAAGCAAATGGTTAGGCATGCACGACAACTATGGGAAGCAAAACTGTTATATTAAAGAAAACTTTGAGATGTTTGCATCCTTGTATTTAGTTGTAAAATATATTGGTCTGTTGGTAACAGATATTTTCTTGCATTCTGGGTTAAAGAAGGATGAGAAAACTGGCATAGTGTTGAAGAACAAGGTTCTGAGCAGAAGGTTTGGATTTGAATCCCAGTAACACCAGTTGTGTGACTGAGGTAAGTCAACCTCTTGTAAGATGGAGATGGATATAACAGTGCTTCCTACTCCATAGGGTTACTGGACAGATAAATGAGATTGTACATATGAAGTGTTTAGAACACAGCCTGGCCCCAATCTGAGTTCCATGTTAGCTGGTTTTAAAATCATCATTGTTATTCTTATTGTTCCTCTTGTTACATATTACTTAAGGGATTTCTGAATACCTTTCATTGCAAAATTCCAAATTTTTCTGTTGTTTACTAGTACACATGATATAATTTTGTTCAGGATGTTGTTTCATCACATTCCAGAAGCATAAATGATTAAGATAAAATGTCTTACTTTATTAGCAGTATTTCCATGTAAAAGTGTATAAAACCTTCAGCCAAAGAAAGGGTTCTGTCATAGTGAAATTTCAGACAGCAGGAATCCTTGGAGAGGTAAGCTAGTAGGGACAAAGAGAATCTTCTTAGCATTTGTAAAAACAACAAGTAGCCATGTCTGTGAGTATTTACTTGTAAATCCATATTCACAAATATCCATAGGCATGTGTCCTTTAAAAAAAATAGTTTGTACATAAACTTAAAGTCCCTACAGAACTTTTAAATATGGACAGCTTTAGTATTTTCTCTGAAATGCAAAGACAGCAGGATATACACCCTGTGTTACTAGATATAGCAGCGTCGTAAGAACTGAATGAATGACACTTCTTAGGATTTCTAGCTTTATACATTCACTTATCAATAAATACACATTGAACCTATTATGTACCAGTTCATGCTTGGCACACAGCAGTGAGCTTCCCGCAGAGAACTTCCAGTAGTGGGGATCCCAGACAGCACACAGGAGCTGCACTGTAACGGTGTGACAGGGGCCTGCAAGGTGCTATGGGAATGATAGGAGAGGCACCAGCTCAGACCTGGGGATGTCAGGAAAGCCTTCCTGGATCAAGTGAGGTGGATACTGAGAACTGAAGGATGCCTCAGCTGTGGGAAGATGAAGGGGAGAATATTCTTAGCAGGCAAACAGCAAATGTTCAGGGTGTGGTGTTTGAGGAGGTCAAGTTCACTGTCAGTGACAAGGTAAGAGATGAGGCTGGAGAGGTTAAGCAGAAGCCAGATTTGACTTGACTGTATAAGCCATATTAAGAAATTCGGACTCTGCTAAAAATAGGGGAACCATTGAAAAAGTTTGAAGTAGGCAGTGAAATGTTTAAATTTGTGTGTTAGAGAGGTCACTCTTGCTGCTATGGGAATGGGTTGCTAAATTATCTTTTTAGTTCTGATCTGGCTAGGGCATCAGTTTTTCTGGTCCTTAGGTTAATGGGAGTGGTGTCTGTGGCTGGCAGCCTCATTTGGGGAAATACAGGTTGATGTTCATTGTCATCTACAGTAAATCCCTTGGTTTGTACGCCTTTGCAAAACCTTACAAATCCAGTGGAGATACCACTAGAACTCAGGGATTTAGGTTTGATATACCTTGTATGAGAGAGGATAAGAACTTCAAATCTTTTAGAAAGGTTAGATGGGGGTTGCTTAATACTTGTGTTACATTTGCCCATACGTTTGCTACCAGAATTTCTTTTGAGTTGTTTCTGATCTCTTCTTTAATCAATCTAAGACTGTGAAATTAAAGTTCCAGATAACACTTTCCTCAAAATAATGATTGTGATATTTTAAAGATGGCAGTTTTTTTCTATAAGAAGGCATATTTTTCTATAAAAAGTAAGACAAGTAACCATTTCTACGCTTACTTTCTTCTGTTGTAAAACACATGTGGTTATAACATTAACCTTAGGGTGTGGTGATAAATAAAAGCTATTTGGGAAATGTGACAAAAACTGAGTTCTCATTGATTTAGAGCTATAAAATCTACTCCTATATATGCATACTATCATGAGGCATCAGAAGTCACATCAGGACATCTAGCATAATCATCATTCATGCAACAAATATTTACTGAGCAGCTACTATATATATTTCTGATGATCTCCACTTTTTCGAAGTAAAATTTAGAGAAATTTCCACTCCTTTCAGGTTTCTGGCTACTTCTATTTTAAATTCTCTTTAATACTTGATAAACATTTGCTCTGTCTCATTAATTAGAGTATATGGTCCTAGTAAATACTGTCAGTTATCTCTGATATAACATAGCACCATGGTTGACTCTCTTGGTCATAGATGGAAGCTTAAACTACAGGAAAGAAGATCTGAGTGAGTGCAAACAGCTTAACTGATTTAAAAATGCAAAAGTATTCAGAGCAAGGCTGTAGATTCTACTTCCTTAAACAACTTCAAGAATCAAATAGACTCTATGAGCCAGTATTTTCATTAGTACTCTAAACTAAGGAAATAATCATAAATAATGAAAGTTTTATGACCAAACATGTCCAGTGCTGTCATTCATAATAGTAAAAATCCAGCCTGTTAGTAGGACAGAAGTCAAGTAAAATACAGAATATCTATCCAGCTACTAAAATCATGTTTATGGAGATTTTTAAATTAGAAATAATGACACTTTTTTAGCATTTACTAAGAACTGGACACTGTTCTGGGGCTTCACCTACATTAACTTGTACAACAACTCTGTGAGGTGCACAATGTTACTATGCCCCATTTATGACCAAAGCGAGACAATAAGCCCAAAGTCACAAACCTAGTGTGGATAAAATGAGAGTTCCTGTGGTCAGGATTCTCACCTGGCCCTGGTTGACTAGCTCACTGCACACCTGTGGGCAATACATGGCTGTTGACTCTATATAAAAAGCTCCGCCCAGTGGTCTGCGTGCGATGCGGTGGTATGGCTGCAAGGCTGCAGGAGAGCAGAGCAGAGGCTGGAGTGGTGTCAGCCCCAAGAACAGAGGCCCAGAGGACGGCTGTGCGGGACAACTGTGCAGAGAGGCCCAGAGGACGGCTGTGCAGACAGAGGGCCCCAGAGGCAGAGACGGGCCTGCTGCATGCAGACTCGCTCTGAGTGAACAGGATTTTAGTGACTGACCTGCCACCTGCAAATAAAATTGGGGGTAGCCCTTTCACCCCAAGAACGTTTTGCTGTCAATTTCCTTGGTCACAGTGAATCCATAGCAAACTTGCCCGGGGCTGAAACCCATTGGCAAAACACCTAGTAACTGTGGATTCAAACCGAGGCAGTTACTTTACTTTTAACCACTACCGATTCTTCCATTATCGTGTTTAGTGGAAAAGGTAGGGTACAAAATTGAATGTGGAATCCCTCTCCTATTATCAATTAGGGTTTTTTCGTTTATTAGTGACAGGAAAGCCAACTCAAATTCATTAAAAAAAAAGAAGAAGAAAAGGAATTCAGTGGTTCGGTAATGGAAAAGTCGAAGGGTGTTTAGCTACATGTACTGCTTGAGTCAGGGACTCAGGTGAGGGCATCCAAAGCAAGATTTTCTCCACTTGTAGCTTTGTCCTCTTTTGTATTGACTTCCTCTGGACGTGCCTCAGAGGCATGATGACCCTGTGAGCTGAGATGGCTGCCAGCAAGCCCTGGAGTCATATAATTAAAAAAAAGCTTATTTAAAGGTTTGAACCCAAACCCCAGGCCTGTTTCTCACTCACACAAACTGAAGGACAGGGAATGCAGTGTTGATTGGCCAGCCCTGAGCCTGAGCGCCTCCTGGGCACCGTGGGCAGAATCAGCTCCATCTGGAGCACATCATCTGTAAGTAGAGGAGGTGGCAGGTTCCTGTAGTAAAATTGGGGTGTGGACTAGGAGAAAAGGGCAATGGATGGTTTTAGTATGCATAAGATACCCACAACAGCAAGTGTCTTATCTATAGGATGTGCATTTGACATTGTTGTTAACAACAGTTTCTTGAAGTTTTCGGTTCTTTGGCCTCAGTGACACTATGCTGTCACACTACATTGTCAAGACCTCCTCCTCAGTCTTCTTCTCTTCCTTGGATGCTTATCTGTAAGCAAATTCTGAAGCTATCTTTATTTGTTCCTAACTTAGCCATCTCATTCAGTTCCTGAACTTTTATTATTACCTCTATATAAGTTGCACCAAAATCTAATTGTAGCCCCAATATGAACAAGCAAGTATCCTCTCTATCTCCCTCTTAGGACTTTTTCCTAATTCATTAACTGAAGGTGTCACCTTTGAAGTCCTAACTTTTTTCAGCCTTTCCTGTGGCACCCCACTCTGTGCAGGTACCTGGTTTGCCACCTGTATCCCACAAACTCAGCTCACTGAGACTCAAGGCCAGGAATCAGCAAACTTTTTCTATAAAGGGCCAGATAGTAATAGTAAATACTTTAGACTTTGCAGAGGCTATGTGGTCTCTCTGACTCATCTCTGTCATTGTGGCATGAAAGTAGGCATAGATAATACATACATGAATGTATGTGTTCCAAAAAAACTTCATTTACAGAAACTGGTGGCAAGCTAGATGTGGCCCATGGACGATAGTTTGCTGATCCCTGCTCTCGACCATCAGGAATTGGTAGATGCCTTCAGAGCAGATGCCAACTTAGTAATTTTCTTACTGATTTGGAGTCATGCTTTCTTTCTATGTCAGGTCTCTGAGGACTTAACTTACTATTTTGCTGGTTCAGTCATGCATTTATAAAGATGTTTTTAAGTAGTTCACTTGCAGTTGAGTTGTTCTGCCCTAGAGGGTTTCCCTGCAAACCTCATTGCCAGCAGTGGGTGTCAGATTCATCATATCAGTACAGATTTTCTCAGACTTTGAAAATGATCAGAGACCTCTAATAACCACACTTGCCTAACATAGTAAGTCCAAACTTCTCAGATGGGCATTTAAGGTTTTAGCCTATCTTTCCAATTCCTAGCTCCCCCACTCCCTTACAATTACCATACTTTCAGCCAAGTTGGAAAACTCACGCTCTCTTGATTCAGCCTTTTTGTGTTGTTACCTGTACTACCCTTACATATGTCATGGCTTGTGTTTTCCACGGCAACAGCAGCCAGTTGAAAGAGGACTCTATCTTCAGATCTCATCTTAGATAGCCTCTCCTTTATTTTCATCTCAAATGGATATACCCTCTTCTTCCTCCGGTGTTCTGCCTTCTATTATAATTATTTGTAAAATTGCTTTGACTCTGATGAATATAGATGCAAAAACACTCAACAAAATATTAGCAAACCGAATTCAAAAATACATCAAAAAGATCATCCATCATGATCAAGTAGGATTTATTCCAGGAATGCAAGGATGGTACAATATTTGAAAATCCATCAACATCATCCATAACATCAACAAAAAGAAGGACAAAAACCACATGATCATTTCCATTGATGCCGAAAAAGCATTCAACAAAATTCAACATCCGCTCATGATAAAAACTCTCAACAAAATGGGTATAGAGGGCAAGTACCTCAACATAATAAAGGCCATATATGACAAACCCACAGCCAACATTATACTTAACAGTGAGAAGCTGAAAGCTTTTCACCTAAGATTGGGAACAAGACAAGAATGCCCACTCTCTCCACTTTTATTCAACATAGTTCTGGAGGTCCTAGCCACAGCAATCAGACAACACAAAGAAATAAGAGGCATCCAGATTGGTAAAGAAGAAGTTAAACTGTCACTGTTGGCGGATGACTTGATATTGTACATAAAAAATCCTAAAAAGTTCACTCCAAAACTACTAGATCTAATATCTGAATTCAGCAAAGTTGCAGGATACAAAATTAATACACAGGAATCTGTTGCATACACTAACGATGAACTAGCGGAAAGAGAAATCAGGAAAACAATTCCATTCACAATTGCATCAAAGAGAATAAAATACCTAGGAATAAACCTAATAAAGGAAGTGAAAGACCTATACTCTGAAAACTACAAGACACTGATGAGAGAAATTAAAAGAAGATACCAATAAATGGAAACATATCCCATGCTCATGGATAGGAAGAAATGGCCATCTTGCCTAAAGCAATCTACAGATTCAATGCAATACCTATCAATACACCAACAGCATTCTTCAACGAACTAGAGCAAATAGTTCTAAAATTCATATGGAACCACAAAAGACCCCGAATAGCCAAAGCAATCCTGAGAAAGAAGAATAAAGCTGGGGGGATTACACTCCCTGACTTCAAGCTCTACTACAAAGCCACAGTAATCAAGACAATTTGGTACTGCCACAAGAACAGACCCATAGACCAATGGAACAGACTAGAGAGCCCAGATATAAACCCAAGCATATATGGTCAATTAATATATGATAAAGGAGCCATGGACATACAATGGGGAAATGACAACCTCTTCAATAACTGGTGTTGGCAAAACTGGGCAGCTACATGCAAGAGAATGAAACTGGATTATTGTCTAACCCCATACACAAAAGTAAAGTTGAAATGGATCAAAGACCTGAATTTAAGTCATGAAACCATAAAACTCTTAGAAGACAACATAGGCAAAAATCTCCTGAATATAAACACGAGCAACTTGTTCCTGATCGCATCTCCTCAAGCAAGGAAAACAAAAGAATAAATGAACACATGGGACTACATCAAACTAAAAAGCTTCTGTGCAGCAAAGGACACCATCAACAAAACAAAAAGGCATCCCACAGTATGGGAGAATATATTTGTAAACGACATATCCGACAAGGGGTTACATCCCAAATATATAAAGAACTCACATGCCTCAACAACAAAAAAGCAAATAACCCAATTAAAAAATGGGTGGAGGATATGAACAAACAATTTGTCAAAGAAGAAATTCAGATGGCCAACAGGCACATGAAAAGATGCTCCACATCACTAATTATCAGGAAAATGCAAATAAAAACCACTGTGAGGTATCACCTCACACCAGTTAGGATGGCCAGCATTGAAAAGACTAAGAACAACAAATGCTGGTGAGAATGTGGAGAAAGGGGAACCCTCCTACACTGCTGGTGGGAATGTAAGCTAGTTCAGCCATTGTGGAATGCAATATGGAGGTTCCTCAACTAAAAACAGAAACAGCATTTGACCTGGGAATTCCACTCCTAGGAGTTTACCCAAAGAAAACAAATTCTCAGGTTCAAAAAGATATATGCACCCCTATGTTTATTGCAGCACTACAATAGCCAAGATATTTAAGCAATCTAAGTGTCCATCAGTAGATGAATGGATAAAGAAGATGTGGTACATATACACAATGAAATACTATTCACCCATAAGAAAGAAACAAATCCTACCATTTGCAACAACATGGATGGAGCTGGAGGAAAATATGCTCAGTGAAATAAGCTAGGTGGAGAAAGACATGTACCAAATGATTTCCCTCACTTGTGGAGTATAACAATGAAGCAAAACTGAAGGAACAAAACAGCAGCAGACTCACAGACTCCAAGAAGGGACTAGCGGTTACTAAAGGGGAGGGGTGGGAAAGAGCAGGTAGGTAGGGAGGGAGGGAGAAGGGGATTGAGGGGTATTGTGATTGGCACACATGATGTGGGGTGGGATCATGGGAAGACAGTATAGCACAGAGAAGGCAAATAGTGACTCTGTGGCATCTTACTACACTGATGGACAGTGACTGCAATGGGGTGTGTGTGGGGGGATTCAATAATATGGGTGAATGTAGTAACCACATTGTTTTTCATGTGAAACCTTCATAAGAGTGTATATCAATAAAACCTTAATAAAAAAGTTTGCTTTGATCATCCCTGCTAAATTGTAAGCTCATTGAGAACCGAGCATGTCCCTTTTCCATTTTTGTAGACTTTCCTTCCCTCACAGAGCACCTTATAGCAGATACTTAAATATTTGCAAAATGACTGAATACACAGCATTTTTTTTTCAAGTTGGGAAAACTCAGTATTTCATTGCAAATCCATGTCATTTTTCAGAGGTGATCTTCAGCTCTTCTTAGGCTTATCAGTTGCTTGTTACAGCCATTGCATTCAGAAATAGGGTCACAGCTGTGCTTATGTCCTACAACCCATGAGGATCTCTTTTCATGGTGCCTGAAGGTTATTGCCAGCAACATATGACACCACCCAAAGATAAGTACTGTTAACAGTGTACATATTGTTAACATTCCCATTGTTAATAAGCACTCTTTCATGATACAATTTTTTCATGGCTACTTAGTAATCCATCATACAGATACAGCATGATTCATGTCTGACCAGTCCCTATCACTGGACTTTTTACATATTATTATACATAATGTTACAAAGGACTGCCTTGCATATAATTTTCCACCCCTTTGTTTATTTCTTTAGGATAGGTTCTACCAAGTAAAGGTCATGCTGAATCAAAGACACTGAATGTCTTTAAAAACCATTTTGGTTGTCAACTTGCAGCCAGATTATTGGACCAGTTGGAACACCCAGGAGGCATACAGAGCTCATTAAATGATGCACTCTCCAACTTTGGATTTTTTGGTTAGTTTCAGATTTTTTTTTTCTTTAGTTGTTTTATTAGGTGAAATTTTATCACAATTTTAAGAAAATGTACATTTCTCTTAATGATGCTGAGGTTAAATATATATATATATGTGTGTATATACATATATACATGCACACATACATACACATGGTGATTGGCCCTATGTCTCCTTTTGACTTGTTAATTTATCTTTTTTATTGTGATACTGCCTTATTCCTATTATATATGTATATATATATATATATATATATATATATATGCACATATATATAAAGGAATTAACTCAGTGTCTATCACAAATGTTATAGGTATTTTCCCCCTTTTGAAATATGTCTTTTCTTTCCGTTTAGGGCAAATTTTAACTTAATTTTTTTGACATACTTTCAGACTTACAGAAAAGTTGTAAGATCAGTACAAAGAATTCTCAAATACCTTCACCTAGAGTGCTCAAATGTTAACATTTTATTATGTTTGTCGTATTTTTTTCCTTCTCTGTTTTTCTCTATATAATTTTTACTTGAACCATTTACAAATAAGTGGTAGACATGGAACCATGGCATTTAAAAATAGCCATAAATATTTTTTAAATAGACTGTTTTTTAGGACTTACTTATATTTAGAACTTATTTATATTTAAATATAAATAGTTTAAAATAAGAAAGTTTTAGATTCACAGAAAAATCGAGAAGATAGTGTAAACCTTCATGTACCCCTTGCCCAGGTTCCCCTGTGACCATTGTAGTTACAGTGAATGAGACAACATCGATACATTATTGTCAGCTAAAGTCCATTGTTTATTTGGATTTCCTTAGTTTTTACCTAATGTTCTCTTTCTGTTCCAGGAGCCCAGCCAGGTTACCACATTACATGTGACTGTCACATGGCCTTCAGCTCCTCTTGGGTGGCAGTTTCTCAGACTTCTCTTGTTTTCGATGACCTTGACCGTTTTGAGGAGTCCTGCCCAGGTATTTTGTCAAATGTCCGTCTATTGGAATTTATTCATTTTTCTCATGGTGCTATCAGTGTTTTTCTCATGATGTTATGGGTTTGGGGGAGAAAGACCATGGAGGTACAGTGTCATTTCCATCACATCTTCTCAAGGGTACATGCTATTAACATGATTTGTCACTGTTGATATTGAGCTTGACCTGAGGAATACAGAACATTTTAAGGTCTAAAGAAGCATAATCAGTGGTGGTTAGGAAAGGTTAACTATTCTGAACAAAAATTAGAGGTTCAAGCTGTCTTTGAATCATCATGAAAACTGTTGTATTCATTGCAATTCATGGACCTGAATAATATATTGATGGGTATTCCTTAACAGTAAGGTTAATTTATACAGTTTGTTTCTGGTGATACTATGCACCAGGAATTGGTGTTTGAACAGAAAGTCTTGATATCAGTTCTTTAAAACAGTTAGCATATGATTTAGGCTGCAAAAATCTTTGCATGCATCCATATGGAGGTAAGAACATCTGTGTGTGTCTGTATCCCAGATGTAGCCTTTGATTTTCTAGACTTGTTTTGCAAAGGAGCACATCTTATTAGAAATGATTTAGCTGTCCTGTTTCCACTATTCTTGTTTCCACTCACTGAATAAACCTTTTGAATGTTTGAGCAGTTAAATTTCCCACATCCTACATTTGATCATTTCCAGGACCCAATAGGAAAGTTTAGTAAAGTGAATCTGAATGATTTATTTGTACAGAAAGAATGAATTTCCTCTTAGTTGTACATCCGACACCCACACGATACCTCATCTGTGATGCTGGGAATGAACATTTTCAGGAGAAATCTGATGCCCAATTAGTGTGTTTTAATTTAGTCAGTGGAATTTCCATTTGGCTCTAATGTGTATTCTGGAGGGTACATGAGAAAGCAGTTCACAGTTTATTAGTGTGTGAGATGGGGTGAGTAGTTTCAAAGAACATTTCACATAAACAGGACTTTATAGTTTCTGAATCCCCCCTCCACCCTTTTTGTTAGTTACAGGATGAATGGGGACAAAAAAAAACCACATGCTACTTATTTTGTGATTAAACATCTTAATGTAAATAGTTTAAGAAAGTACTTTGTAAAAATAGGTGTCTTCTAGAGAAGCTGGAAATGGACAGATAATGTAAGTATCTAGCCAACAAGCCACTGTTTCCTTGTTCTAGGATATAAGGCAGAGAACTTCAGCTAAGTACATTTTGCATAAATAACATGTATGCTTTTTAAGGATTTTCTGTTGCCTATAGAGATAGGGAGGAATGGAGAAAGGGAGAGAGGGGGAGAGAGAACTCATTCAACTTTTAAAACTTCACTCTGTTGGGCATTCACACACTAATATTGAAGCCAATAACTAAACTCAACCACCACAGAAAAATCTAAGACAAAACAAGCCTATTTTAAAAGTGAAGTTTTCACTGAAGGTTTTGATTCCTGTTATACCTAAACACAGAGGTAATTCCAGATGTAAAGGATCCTCGCCAAAAGAAGTCTGTTTTCTATTTTGTGGAACATATCTTTTTCATCTATCTCAAGTCAACGCATATCGCGGCTTCTCTCCTTTGGTCGTGCTGTTTCCACACACTTGAGTGTGGTCTTAGATGGCGGATGCTGTTCATGCCCTTCACGTCCCTAAGAATCACGTGCCCCTCCTGAGCTCCCTCACCTCTGGTCATTTGTCACACTGTTGAGTAATGTCCATACGTGGTTGTTTTTCCTGATGGTATAATACAATCCTAAAGATTGTGCAGCGTTAAGTTTGAATACAAGGGCCTAAAGGTCTTTCTTTTGACAGCTCCTGATCTCAGACAATCATGAATTCATTATTTTTTGGAGAGAAAAGTAACTGTATGCCTATAAAACTTTTAAACACTGACCTTTGCTAACACACAATTCCAGCCGTGCTTAATCATGACCGCTAAGATATAACTGAACAAGCCCCAGCAGAGACACTTTTGACAAAAACATTCAGTCCTTCCAGGAACAGGACAGAAATTTCTCCATTTTCTGTAGATTCTGAACCTCAGGACGTCTGTAAACATTTTACTGTGCCCACTGTACCCTCAAGTCTGTTTCCCAACCATGGAAAATGCCCACGAGACAGAGTTGTGCAACAGCTGTTAGTCACTTTATATTTCCTGAATATTCTCTATTTAATTTCCCTGTAGCTGGCAATAACATCCAGGATTTAAGTTGCTGAAGGGAATTCGGGAAAACCCACATACTGTCTAAGATGAGGTTTGGCAAGCTATGTGTCTTGGTGACATAACAATGTCATAACTAGAGATTTCATATAACAGAGGAGGCAGGAAATCCCTACTGCTGCCAGACACCCACTTAGGCTTACTCGAGTCTGTGGATGGTCATCATTTGTTAAAAATGGATTCTACACAGTTTTTAATTTGATTATCAGGCTGCCGGAATAAAACTTTGGACCTGGAGTTTAGATACAATGAGATTTCTTTAAAACTGGGCATCTTCAGGGACTTTCTAGAAAAAGAAAACTCAGTAAATTTTCTGTAAGGGGAGAAACATCTTCCCCATTAAAAGCCCAGTCCGCTCCCTCCCGATGGCGCCTGAGCTCTGGGGAGGTTTGCACTGGGCCTGACCAGTCAGCCAAACCAACCACGGCAGGGGTGACAGAGTTCCCAGGCAGAGTTCTGCACACCCCAGAGTCCAATGGCCATGATTCTTAATTTAAGATGGCATTTTATGAATCGACATGTTATAGTTTGCTTTATCACTGTGAAACTGATCTGATGTGTTCCGAATTTTATCCCTTCCTCGATGCTGTTTCATAGTAAGTTTTGACTGCTTCAAGTTGCCTTTTCCTTTCTGTTCATTTATTTGTATTTTTATTGTGGTTTGAATCTAAGAATAAGAACAAATTCTGCTCTGTAACTTGGTAACTTTTTACCTGTGAACTGGTAAAGGAAGTTGATTGTCCGACTCTTCACTTTATCCCATATATACCTGCTTTTGAAGGTATATATGGGATTTTGAACTTAACTATTGTATCATCTTGAGCTACTTTCTTTGTCTAATTCTTTGATATTTAATTTTGCTGCTGGGTGAGTATTGAGGTTACCAGTTACCATTGTATATGTCTGTTGGCTGCAATTCCACCATTTAAGGTATTTTTATTATGTACATTGAATCATGAAATGAGTTCTAGGTTTTTCTGGACTGACAGTCTACCATTATATGGTGATTTTATCTAACACTTCTTGCTGTGACATTGATTTAATCTGATACTAAGGTGATCTGCTGTGCTCTTCTTAAATTTGTCCAAGCATCTTAGAATGTAGACTGTCTTGTTGCTTCAGAGGTTGGCATCTGTTCATGTTTATGTAATTCCTGCAGACAGCAGATGGTTGGATTTTGCTGGATAGTGAAGTCCAATCTGTTTGCTCATATTATTATAATTATATCTCCAAATTTACATCTTCAGCACCAAACTTTAAACTTTCCCCTCAACTCAAGACCTATAGTAGACCTCTAAGTGTCTAATAGTCATCTGTATTTGTTTTCTAAGGCTGCTGTAACAAAGTCCTGAAAACTGGGTGGACTAAAACAACAGAAATTTATTGTTGAACAGCTCTGGAGGCCAGAAATCCAAAATCAAAGTGTCAGCAGGGCCGCACTCCCTCTGAGACTCTAGGTAGAATCTTTCCTTGACTCTTTGAGCTTCTGGCGGCCGTCAATCCTTGGTGGCTCCTTTACTTGCAGGCATATCCCTCCAATCTCGACTCCATCTTCATAGGGTCTTCTTGTAAGCACACTAGTAGGCCTGGATGAAGAGCCTGTCCTACTCCAGTAGGAGCTCATCTGAACACACTGCACTGTAAGACCCTTTTATAAATAAGATCACATTGTAAGATACTAGGGGCTGGAACTTCAACATATGTTTTTGGGAGACACAAAATATTTACAGAATTTTGATACCATTTTTAAACCGCTTTGTTGAGATAGCTTCTTGTGGTTTTTTACAAGATAGTTTCTGCCTTAGGACCTTTGCATCTGCTGTGTCTTTGCCTCAGTCTTCTTCCCCCCAGTCTTCTCATGGCTTACTTAGATCATTCAGCCCTCTGCTCAAACCTTACTTCTTCAAAGAGGCCTCTTCTGACTGCCATATTTAGTACAGAAACTCTCATGCACGTACTTACACCCCTATCTGACGTATTGTTTACTGTCCACTTCCCTAATGAGAATGTAGGAACAGAAGAGCAGGAAATGTATCTGGCATCTGGCCATCATATTCCCAGAGCCAAGAACAGTGCCTGGCACACAGTAGGTCCTCAGTCAATGTATGTTAAATCAATGCCACAATGAACGCAATTGAACAGCATCCATTTGCCTCGTTTTTTATTGAACAGAGATTTCAATCAAGGTGAACAAGATGCAGGGAAAGAATGTGTTAGTAGACTGTGGGAAGACAGTATGTGCAAAGGGCCTGAGGCAGGAGCTTGCTTGGCATGTTCAAGAAACAGCAGAGTTGGCCAGTGAGTGAAGGAAAGTAGTAAGAGGTGCAGTCAGAGAAATGGGCCACATCAAGCCACTCTCCCCTTGCCAATGAAGTTCTGGCCACCTGTTCTTCTTTCCCTGGCTGTTTCAACCGTGTCTTCTCATTCTTGGCTGGTGATTTAAATGTCACGTCCCTCTCATTATTACATGTCTCACAGCACCTCATAGACTTATCACCAGCAGTAAATCTGATTACTTTCATAACCCAGCTGGCACATAAGTGCCATTTGGGTTACTGGGCTTCTAGGACCTAATAGAGTGAATGTTCTCACAAGTGTTGGTTAAGTGAGTGAACGAAGACAGCTTTCTACAGGTAAGTGAGTTTCCTTCAGTTTAATTCAGTTAATAAAAACCCATCTTTCTTTATTGGGAGGAAAGAAAGAAAAAAAAAAGGCAGCTATATCTAAATATGTCCTTACCTCCCATATGTATTACCAATAATATGGTTATATTCCTGGCCTTCTCCTATGTGACATTTCTCGGTTCCCATGACCTTAAAGCAGATCCCTTATGAATACTAAGGCTCTGTTTTTTCGCTTACCACATATACCAAGTTTTTGCCCAACATATTTTCCCAGTGGTTCTTGATTTTCTTTTCACATATTCTTCATAACATTAACCTTATAAGGCATTATGAATATTTCTAGTCTGTGTTTAAACAAGAAAGAAGCGAGTTGAATTGTCTACAGCTAATAAGTATGTCAATAAGCTTTTATTAACTGGTTTGTTTACCAGTTCTGTATATATTTATTTTGTATTACTGTATACACGGTATTGGGTGAGGCCCTGGGGGCCCCGGGGTGAGCCGAGCAGGAGAGACATGGTGCCTGCCTTTGCCAAACCAATGTTCTGTTGTGAGACATATGGAAGATGATTTACATAAGAAGTTACTGCATTACAGTTTATGTAGGACATACAAACACTCCGAGAATACCTGACAGCGGGACCTGAGCGTCTTAGGGGTCACGGGCAGCTTCTTTGCTCGTTGCCTCCCTCTTACTCATTCTTCTCCTTTTTGTTATGAATGGAACCCCAATTTTGTTTGGATTGGTACAGCATCCAGCCTAAACATCTCCAGCCTGTTTCCCTTGGAAGTAGGGAGGTCCGCCTGGCGTGTCTCTGGCCAGTGAGACACGGAAGTGGAGGGAGAGTGCTGGCTGAGGGTGGCTCTCCTGGTGCGGGCACCACCCCTTCACCCGCAGGCTTCCTTCCACTTCCTGCCTGATGGGAGTGTCCAGGACTGATAGGTGACAGGGGGGCCAAAGTCACAGGCGGAAAGGTCCAAAGAGCCTGGGGCATTGAGGATCTCCAGGACCTGCCAGGTTGTCTGTCCCCTGACTTCCTGTTCGGTGCTAACAGGGAGCCTCTATTTAATTAAGCTACAGGGGATGGGTTTCTACCACGCCCAGCGCCCAGCGGGATGCAATTCCTGATGAACACAGCTTACTGGAGGGGGCGGCATTTGAACTGAACTTTGAAGGGTGTGAATAGCAACTCACAGGGAAAGAGCAATGACAGAGCACCTCCCGATGTGCTGCTCAGACCTGGGGCTTTTGAATATCAGGGGTTCATCATCTGAACTCAAGGGTATTGGTTGAAGACTTCTGAAATACCCCAAAAGTTGGCCTTGGGGATAACCCTGCCTGAGGCAGAAAGTCTAATAATAGTATTGGTAGTAGTCATATTATTATTATTAATAATAATAATAACACTTGCCGCATGCCAGGCACTGTCTAAGGGGCTTACATGTGTTTTGCCGTGCAGTTCTCAAAACAACCCTTCGAGGAAACTACTATTGTTGTCCCCACTTCACCGTTGAGGAAACCAGAACAAAGAGAGATCAAGCCACTTGCCCAGGACTGCAGAGCTAATAAATGCGAGAGCCAGGATGGATTTGGACCTCAGTAGTGGCTTGAGAGCCTGAACTCCGGTTCATAACAGGCAGAGCTTGACCCAAGTCTTGAACCCATTCCTGCCCCCTTCCCTTTGATGGTCACGAGGACTCCTGAGATGCCCGCACAAACACGAGGTGTTGACTGTTCTTTCTGAGGAGTGTGCTTTTCGATTCTGCTCCTCAACAGCCGATAAGCCAATTAGGTGGTGGGTTTGGATATCTTCAGGTAGCTCCTGTCCTTTTTATTGTTTGGGGATTCCTACTGAATGAGTTGTTCTCTTGTATTATGAGATATAGAAATCCTCACTATACCTTTTTAGACACTGCCCCACATTCCACTGAATTGTTCTAAGTTGTGACAAAATAATTCTCTGAAGTAGGTACACACAGGGCTTATTCTCGCCT
Source organism: Phataginus tricuspis (assembly GCA_029783875.1). NCBI lineage: Eukaryota > Metazoa > Chordata > Mammalia > Pholidota > Manidae > Phataginus > Phataginus tricuspis. The sequence continues at coordinate 5,658,335 of JAQQAC010002837.1, forward strand.
CCAGATCCTTGCTCTGTCTGTCCTCCACTGCTCCTTCCAGAAGGCCCCTGGGAAAATCAGAACCCTACCTCTTTAGGTCCAGCTCAAGAGGACTTAGAGAGGAGTCCACGGGTTATTAGTTCAAAACTTGTTCAAAAACATTGTTATTGCTCTGTGACAAGATGAGTAGAGAAATTGAGGGTAAGCCATAGAGACCTTTGGGCAAGTTAGCTTCACGCCAGTGTCCGACCATGCACTCCATGAATCAGGCCTGTGGATGGGGCAAGATGCCTCTGGGTGCTGCCCATACACATGACGAGTTAGAGGTACCATGGACTGTGCTACCGACTCGGGCAGTAGGACCACTTGGGTCATGGGTGATTGGGAATTCAAACAAAGTGGTCCTTCTCCCCATTGAGCTGGAGAATCACTGCCCTAACCCACATCAAATCTTCCCACAGTGACTCACTGTGGTAATGCAGTCTGCGTCATGGAATCTAGCCCAGGACCTTGTGTTTCTCAGCCTTGTCTCTAGCTGTGTTGTCATGAAGGTCTCCCCTCCTTGCTTGTGCTGCAGGACCCGTGGTGGCAGACACTGTCCCTTAGCATGATGCTGGCTACTCGAGTTTTTATTTTGTTTTGTTTTTTCCTATGATTCAGATCATAAGATGAGGTAGGTTGGATAGGCAGCAGGAGAGGAGTCCACCTAGCCTCACTCAGTGCTGTGAAAAATGGACATGGTGGGGTCCGTTTTACAAAGGAGACAGAGTGGCCCCTGAAGAGAAACTGGCTTTGTTCGAACTGGGCTGGCACCTTTGGACTGGGCAAAGGGGCCGTTGTTTTAAGCAATTGTTTAAGAAGTCAGCAGGAGAATGGACATCCCGGTCACAAGTCAAGTAATGGGCTTTCTCAAGATAACCAGTGGTTCATCAGTACAATTAACTTCACTTCCTAATACCCACAGAAAGCTTTTTAACCCCTATAGAGAAACCTTGCTTCTTGTCTTCAGCTCAAGGAATTGCCCCCTCCTTTCTCTCATAAAACCCCTTTGCTTTCCCCCTATTAGGGGGAGTATTATTTGGGTATTTACCTGACTCTCTGATACCTGAATTGCAATTCTTTAATCCTAAATAAATGCTCAGTCACCTCTCACTGTAACTCTTTACTTCCAACTTGACAGTGCTAAAATGGGGGAAAATCCCTAAAAACTTATTTTTTTAGAAATGCCAAGTCCAGGAAGAAACCTCAGGCACGTGGTTGTAATGACCATCTACGGGGCCTGCTATGTGCCGGACATTGTGTCAGATTATTTACTTACATGTATCATTTCATTTGATCTTTATTCCATCTCTTGAAAGTAGATATAATTACCATCTAATTTTTTTTTTTTTTTTTTTTTTTGCTGAAGGAAAAGAGGTATCAGAGGTTGAGTACCCTACACAAGGTCACACAGCTACTAAAGTGGTGGTGGTCTGTCTGACTTCAAAGCCCGTGTACCTTTCCTTATTCCCATCATTACTTAGTAACAGCATTTACTGCTAAAACGGCGTGTTAATGCATTTAGAAAATACTCTTAAGTGTCATTTTTCTAAAATCGCTTTGTTTGTAATTGTTGCAATGTCTTCTATTCCCATTAAAGCTTCTCCTTTATATATTTGCTCTTAACTTCAGAGGATGGTACGAAAGCTGTGCTCAGTGTAGGCTGTCTAGCAAATTATAATTCCAGCTTTACCTTTGCATCTCTTGGGAGAAGAAAGAGACAAAGCCCTCTTCTCTAGGTCTAACACAGCCGTAATTCAGCCTCTTAGCCATGGAGGTCGGGACATGCAGCTTTAGCAGAGATCTGTGTCCTGTCTTTGAGAACAGTGGGTTTGTTACATGCCTCTCTGGTGTGTCATCGGTACTGTTTCAAGTATGGGGTTTTCAGATGCTGCTTTCTGGTTCTTTGGGGATAATTGTTTTTTAGTCGTTCTAGTAGTCTTCAAAGGCCTTTATTATTTTATTTTAATATATAATTGTGAGTTCATAATTTAAGCAGTCTTCGAAAATTGTCTGAACAGCTTGCTCTCCTGAGTGAGAATTGAATTGCAGTTTGGATAAGAGAACAGCACATTTACCCTGGGCTAATATACTCACCCTGTGAGTTTATCCTCTAAAACATGAATTTATAATTGTATTTCTTTGTGTGTATTTTAGAAAACTGAGCTGACTACTTAAATAATGAAGTTTGAAAAAGGTGAAATGGAGACGTTTATGGTATCTGAGTTTCTGAATCAGAATGAGGTCTATTCTTTAAAAATTATTTTTATGTTCTAAAAAGCAAGGTTACTAGGAATTATGTGTACCTGATGTGAGTTCTTCAGTCCTTTAATTCAAAGGAAGTTTGATTATGGACAGGTGGTTGAGAAACAAATTATGTCTTTCATATTTTGTTTATTTTGAGGTGATCTAGTAATTAAAAGAGAAAGCACAATAATTGTGATTCAGGATGCTATTATAAAGAGGGGAATATAAGGAAGAAAAAAATTAATTCCCCTCTTTGGAAGTTAAGTGGTCTACTGAAAGGTAGTTTACTAAGCATGGTAGCTCTAAAAGGTATGGGTATGTATTTTAAGTTAATTTTTCTTTAGCTAATTATCTCTGCCACAACATTGTTCCTTTAAGCGCTCACATCTAATTGGTGATCAAAGCCTTAAATTCTATCTGCTAAATGAAGCTCTTAACCTGTCCCTTTCTCTGCAATCCACCTGCCGTGCAACTGCTTTCATCTCTGGCTTTTTAAGTGGTCTGCTTGACCCCAGAATCCTCCATTCTCCAATCCACCTTTCACGCTGCTACCAGGGTGATAGCTTTTTTGAAAACATACACCTGATTGTGTGACTCTGCCACTTAAAATCCTCCCATCTTCATTCCTCACAGGAAAAAAAAAAAAAAGGCAAGATAGAACCTAGACACAAAACAAAGGCAAGACGGAACACAGAGCCCTTGCCCTGCAGTCCTTGCCCACCTGCCCTCTCCATCTGTTGGTATGCTGGCCTCAGGGACCAGACCCCTGGGCCTGTCCTTTGATCAAACTGTGCGCTTGGCCTCCAATGTTCTTCCCCAGCCTGCGTCCCCTCCCTGAGGCTCATTGAAGGTCTTGGTGTCATCACCTCCTTGGTAAGCCTTCCCTGGCAGTCTCCTCCTGTCCTCCTCTGCTTTTGCTTAACCCAAATCCCAATATGTGTTCAACATTAATCTAAGTCACATAAATTATAATCATTCCATGTATGTCTAATTACAGTATTTGGAGAGCAGCGTGGCATGGTGGCTGAGACCCCAGGCTCTGAGTGCTGATGGCCTAGATCCTGATTCTAGCTTTGCCATTTTCCTACCTGGGCAAATTACTCAAGCTCTGTGCCCTTCAGTTTACTCATCGACAAAATGGGGATAATAACAGTGCCCATTTCACAGGGCCGCAGTGAAGATTCAGTGAATCGATGTATGTGAAGCGCTTGGAACACTGGCTGTGACAAGCTAATATTTATTGAGCACTTTACTCAGTCCAGGAGGAAGCCTTTGTGTGAACTGCATAGATTTTATTTGAGAAAATATTTTTAAAATATTTGATCTGTTCTTGTTGTATTCATGTGTGAGACAAACAACTGGATACTGTTTAAACCAATTGCAATTAATTGCTACTTGTTGGTAGAGTTCTTAGGAAAACGAGAAACTTTTAAATAAAGGAATTTTATACTCTTGGCAGAAAAGTTTAATGTAATTCTTGAATTTTAGTAATTTTAACCAGAGCCTTGGCTGATTGGCAGATTATCTACAATTTATTGAACTCATTTGCTCTGTTTCTGAAGAATCCAGTGCATAGAATAAGGGCCTCGTTTTGAATTATGTTAACCTGCAGAACAGAACCAGAGGTTTTAGATAAAATGATTCTGGTGCCTGAATTCAGGGAATTGCAGTTCAGGTTTTCAATTCTCCCATGGATAATTCCATTTTCATCATTATAAATGGTGCTGAAATGAACCGTCTTTTACCCTAAGCTTTTGTGCATCTTTAATGATGGCCTTACAATAAAAGCATCCAAGAGGAATTATCAGATCAAAGGAAATGGTTGTCTTTAGATTCTAATTGCTGGCTTACCTTCCAAATCAGTTTTACTCATTTGCACTCTGACGTTGGTGTTTGAAGGTGTTCATTTCCTCGCTATCACTGAGTATTTATCTTGTTTTTTATCTTAACTTCATATGCCAAAGAAAAGACAAACGAATAGGTATATCTTGCTCTTGTAGGGGAGAAAAAGCTTCACTCTTGTTTGCCTTTCCTTATTAATTTTTAATAAAACATTTATGCTTCGGATTGCACTGTTTTTCTGATCACAGGATTTTTAACAACCAAAACTTTTCCTATATAATATGTTTTTTTTTAATCTGTATAAATTAAACACAAGCGGAGAAAAAGCCTAGTGTTGTTGCTATTTCTGGTGTTCAGTATGAATAAGAACCACGACTTTAAACTTCAGGATATAAAAATTGACTTTAAAAAAGACAACCAGAATATGAACAATTGGAATCAAAGAAACTCAGTCTACAACTTAATATTTTCATTTACTGGGTGAGAGCATGTATAAGTTTAATTAGTGATAGAGAGACTTTAGATCATTTAAGAGACATCTGATGTATCTTGTTTGTGTACCAACTCAAAATTTCATGGGGATATAGTTTGAAAAATTATCAGGACAATTTCATTCTCTTTTTATCCAAAAAAGTATATAAATTAGGAAAATTCATATGTATCTTTGGTGGTACAATTTATTACCTCTTAAAATTTTTTGATTAGGCACTCTTTGGAATGACTAAGTATGTATAAAGGAATGTTATATATACTTACATCTAGAAAGTAGTTAGACATGGATATATGTGTGTGTGTGTGTGTTTAATTCAAATAAACCTTCATGGTATTTGAAGGTAGAATTCTGGGGCTCTAGGGAGGGAAGGAAGGGGTTAAATGTGGCAGGATGGAGCTGGGACAGGCCTCTGGGCTGACTTCTCATTAGGAAATCTGGTATTTCAGGTTGGACTGGGCTTTGGGAACGGCTCTCCTTTGTTCAAGAGAAAAAGTGGTTTAGATCTGGCTGTACACTCAGAGATGATTTGTAGAAAATGAATTCCAGAACTTTCTAGCATCAGAAAGTGAGGCGGCCCTGCATTACCTTGGACAGACTTTAACCCTTGAGTCCAAGACAGTACCCCTGATTTCCCAGGGTCGTGCCTAATTAGGGCCTGCGAGATAACTAATCCTGCAAGGCTGAGCACCATGGGCCCCTGACGCATTCTGGGAGTGAATCTAGGAACCGGGGATGGTCTCTCCGCATCTTCCTTTGCTCAGAGCCATTTGTTCCGTTTACGTTGATTGTGTAGAAGTAACATTGAAGCTGCCATTTTATTTCAGATGATTTCTCCTACTTTGTGGATACTGGGGTCCTTTTATTTATATTCTCTGAAGACCATCACCTGTGTGTGGATTCCTTCTTACACCATTTTTTTGGGGGGGGTTGCTTCATTTAACCTGTGACTAATTGGTTAAATAAAAACACGTGTTCTCCTAAACTTTAGGAGTATATTTGTTCCAGTCCTGATAAAAAGGAGTCAGTGGTACTGCTCATTCCTGTCATTTTTTATCCCTCCCTTTCCTTCAAAATTATCTTCGAAAGTCATGTTGTAAAGTTCTTAATCTATGGTGAGCCCAGTGTAGTTTTATTTTGAATTCAATTGATTGTTTCCCTTAAGAATTTACCTACTAAGTACTGACTTACCTTTCACTCATTCGTGTATTTTTCTGTAAAAATTCTCTCCAGCTCATGGACACCTTAAGTCTGCTAGTCTACTAAGGGAAGAAAATAGATAAGAGAGAAGGGGTGGGTTCTGGAGGAGAGAAATTAGGGAGGCTGGTGAACCCAGAATGTAAATGAAACAAGAAATTTGTGATTTATTGGAAAGAGCCAAGACTGGCAGTCAAAAGCTGGGTTCAAGGCTCAGCTCTCTGTTTATATCTTGTACAAAATTGCAGTTTCATTTAACCTCTTGAGTCCGTTTTCCTCCTTTATAAATCAGGCATCATAACATCTGTATGGCCTTCTTCCCTAGGATGGTTGTGAGAATCAAATGAGTCTCTGTATGCAGAGTCACTTTGTAAACTCTAAAGCTCTCTCTAAAAGTCAAGTTATTATTATTTTGGGAAGAAAATAGGAGAGACAGGCAGGAAGGGGTGTCCATGTTGGGAATTCATTCTGGGGTGAGGTTTCAGCAGTCATTGGGAAGAGTCTTCTTTAGGTGATTTAGATGACTATTCCTCAAGGAAGTTTTCCCTTACTCCACCCCTACCCCAAGTCCAGGTCTGTGCCCCTGACATTCTATCTTTTTTGACCCTTAGAATTTTGGAGACAGTGTCATCACTGCTTACAAGACTGTAAAGCCTTTGAATCAGGACCTGGTCTTATCCGTCTTTGTGTCCAGAGAGCCTGGCCTTGTACAGATAGTGGACATTTATTAATAAACCAGTGGAAGTATTTTTCAAAAATCAAATCCTAAATGAGGCTTAAATCAGACAGGGTCATACATCCAAGAATTCTGCTGGACACTTAATGTTGTATGGAAAAATCAGCGGATTGAAACTAAGTTTGGTGTCCAGAATACTAGGCTGAAGTCCTAGCATGATCATGTCTTAGCTGTGTTACCTTAGGGAAGTGACTTAACCTCTCTGACCTTCAAATTCCTTATTTGTAATCTAGAATAAAAACACCTTCATGGGGTTTATCTTCTTCAACAACAGCAAGAAGCCATTTTTCTTCTTTGTGAATGGCACCTTTAATTTGACAAATGCTCTAAAACATTTTGCTTTGATTATTCCTGAAAAATCAGTAACATTAAAATACTTTGCAATATGAAATAATTCATAAAATCGTAACAATAAAGTCATGTTTATCTTAGCTCATCTATAATTCTGTCCTCTCTTTTTCTTCAGGTTGTTAGATTATTTGAATCATGAAGGTTTAAGGAAACTAGAGTACCTGAATACAGATAATGATTTTATACGAACCTTTATATAAACCTTATAAAAACATTCGCAGGAAACATTACCTACCACCGCTAGCCCAGTGCAACCCACTGTTAGCTCTAGGCTCCTGATTTACTTTCCCACATCCACTCTTGCCTGTCTCCAATGCACTGTTCACGATATAGAGCCCATGTTAAAAAAAAAAATGCAAATCTGATCTTATTCCTACCTAGCTGAAGGCTGTTCAGGGACTTCTCTCTGCTGGGATCCAGTCCAGGGTGCCCCCTGCCTGCCTGGGGCTATTCCTCCATATCATCTGCCCTGCTTTGCCCTCCCTCCCTGCCTCCCTGCCTCCCTGCCTCCCTCCCTCCCTGCCTATCTGCCTCCCTGCCTCTCTGCCTCTCTCAAGCCCAGACTCTGTGCTGCTCTCTCCTCTGCCTGGAACTTCGTCTTCTCTCTCTGCCTGGCCACCTGTACTGTCATTCGGGTCTCAGTTTTAGTGTCACCTTTTCCTGGCAGGCCTTTCCCAACTTGCTAGCCCAGACTAAGTGTCCTTGTGATGTGCTCCCTGAACGCCTCTGCTCCTGACACTTCCAGTATCCTCAGGTCTCCTTCTCTAGACCTGACTGTAAGCTCTGTGAAGGCAGGAGCGTGCCTCTGACATTCACTCTATGCCCCTGGCACCTGCCCTGTGTAGGAGGTGCCTGCTATATGTTTAATTACATAGGAAGAGTATTGCCAAAGGTGTAACACTTAATCTCCTATTACTGATCCCCTACTCTGTGCCCAGCACTGTTCAGGGGGCTGGGACATAGCAGTGAACGACAACACAGCCACAGATCTTGCCCTCCTGGGGTTTCCATCCTATTAAGGGGAGACCGATGATAAAGCAAATAAAATATGTAGTACTTTAGATGACGGCAAGGGCTGGAGAATAGGAGGATAGGACGAGGTTAGGGTTAGGGTGAGGTGGTGGTGAGGTGTTTCCGTTTTTAATAGGTTAGCAGGGAAGGCTTGGTGGAGCTGACATCTGAGCAAGCACACAGGAAGTGAGGGAGTGAGCTAGAGGGCTATCTGGGGAAGAACCTCCCAGGCTGAGGGAACAGCAGCGCAGAGCAGGTGCGTTCAAGGAACCAGAGGGAGGCCTTAGGCTGGGGAAGAGTGAGCCGGGGAGGGTGGAGGAGGGGCAAGGGCTCTGAAGGGGAAGGAGGTTTGCGTGGAGGGGTGTAAGTCTGACCTAACGGTTTAAAAGGATCTCTCTGACCTGTGTGTGGAGGACTGACTCAAGGCAGGCCGCACAGAGAGCCAGGGGCCTGGTTAAGAATCTTCCGTGACCCAGGCATGCGATGATGGGCTTGCCCCTGTGTGCGCAGGGGGTGGGAGCAGCGGTCAGTCCAGACCTGGTTTAGAGGAAGGGCTGGGAGGGACTGGATGGACTTGCTGATGGGCTGGGTGTGGGATGTGAGGGAAAGCAGGGAGTCAAGAATGAGTCCCAGAGCTTGGGGCTGGGCCACCAGAAGGATGGAGCTGCCAATGAGGAGGTGGGAAGCTGGCTGGGGGGGCAAGTTTGGGAGGACAGATGAGGAGCTGAGCTCCCACATACTTGAGATGTCTATTAGTTACCCAGTGTGATCTTGAGTTCTAGGCTAATAAATCTAAGAAAGCAGTTTTCTTTATATATGTAGTAAAGAAACACCACACATTGCCCCAGAAGGATGGAAATTAAAACTGTCCTTTTGCATAGAATTCTACACCTGGCTATTTCTGGCTGGAGTGTGCACGACGGGATCCTGTTTTAGAACCAGTGCAAACACTGTCCACCTCTGATGCTTTCTTCACAATATAAGACATTTGTTTTTATACTGAGCTGTTTGGAAAAAAAAAAAACAAGTAAACTGTTACACAACTTCTAGCCCTGCCTAAGTAAGATCATATTAAATACAGTTTATCTGATGGCTGAGGTCTTGGGTCACCATTCAGAACAGCAGCTGTTGCTCATTCATCCCTGAAAGTGCTGAGCTCACAGCTTTACCGTCTCACTGTCCCCTCACAGCCACAGGCGGCACTGCCTTCTTCTAGTGAGCAGCTCTCCTTGTCTCCCAGGGGCTCGCGGCTTCCTTCCCTAGTGCCTGCTTCTCCACGCAGGTGCTGGGCACTACACCGGCCTGTTTGCTTCTGTTTTGACTGCTGAGATATATTTTTGCTTTCCTTTTTCTTCTCAGCAGGGTTCAGTTATCTGAGGTAGCCATGTAAATGATTCTTGGAAAAGTGGATGTTGGATATTACTCCTTCTGCCTTTTCCCTTCTGCACCTTTGAACTACTCTCTCTCTGCTTTACAAAACTTCCTGGTGTTCATTTTAGCAAACTTATTAGGCCAAGAAAGCGGAAGGGCTAGGGTGATGCTGAAAAGCTGCTGTGAGTCACATCTGATAAAGATAGTCGAGAGTATATTTGTTACTTAGTCTAGGCACAAGGACTTGGGACTCCTCAACTAGCTGATACATTTTGCTTGCTCTCCACAAGAATAGTACTGTCTTCACAGGAATGTCCTAATACATGTTGTTGACAAGTAACATCTAACAGGAAGAACCAGCTTGGGGAAGGGTTACTGAAACTGAAAGACTGTGTATGCCACAAAATTTAGTGTTAATAAAGTAAAGTATGTTGGTACATATTTGCATCCAGAAAAATGGAATTTGTCACTGAGCCAACTTGAAAAAAAGATTGCCTGGCCGAAAAATTACTTTGAATTCTAAGCATTGAATGATAAACCATGGTAGCTGAAAGGCATGCATTCTTCAGACAGCTGGTTTGCTCCCGTTGTTGAGGGTTTTTTCTAGAATCCAAGTAATTTTCCAAGAGAACTGACGGTTTCCTGATGAAGCTGTTCACATGCTCTTGAAATCAAGACAGGAGGTGAGTGTGAATGTGCAGTCTCCTAGGCTATGGAGTTCCCTCTCAGCCCAGTAGTGTTTGATGAGGTCCGACTTTTCACTCCCTTCATCCAGTTGACAAGGCTGCATGAAGTTAGGAAATCACCTTGGTAGGATGAGGGGAACTCATGCCACCATGCAAGCTCACACTGTCTATATACGCAAGCTCAAAATCGCTGAATGTGCAGTGTACGAAAGGATAAAGGAAATACACTAAAATGAAATTTCCTTAGCTGCTTGTCCAGTGATATATTTTTGTCACGTTCGTGTTACAAAACAGTCGAAGCTTGGTACCCTTCGAAGCGGTGTGTGTAAAGTGGTGAGTGAGGCTCGAGGAATGGCTAAGACCTGTTTGAGGGACAGAGGAGCACATCCTTCGCAGACCTCCCTGCCTCGAGCCTGGAAAATGACTTGGCAGTCATACTTTTTGTGCAGTCAGGAGGGAATTCATTTCCCAGCTGTTCTGGTGTATTTTCCTTATTAGTCTTTGCTCCCACGGTCTAAAGCAAATACCGGATCTTAGCGCCTACAGTCCTGGTCAAGAACTGCAGCTTCCCTCATGCGTGACTCATAGCCGAGAGCCAGCCACCTACTGTAACAGCTGGATGTACCCCACGGCCCAGCCACAGCACAGCAGCTTCCTAACTTGCATTGACCACTGCTGTCACCTTCCTGACATAATTAAGCTCGGGGGTTTAGACTAGATGCTTCTACCCATTTTTCCTACATTGTATTTCTCAATTGCTATTATAGGATCTTAGAAGACATACTTAATCTTAACTTCAAATTAGGATGTTAGAAGCCAACACAACTGACGGTGTCATCATTCAAAGCCCCAGTCATGTACTATAGTACATAAAGCATTATTTCCTTGAAGAATAAAGGGTATGGTTAATTTGAGGCTTGGTTATTATTTGCTTCTATCTCATGGTACATATAAGAACTTGCTAGGATGACCTCTTGCTGCTTTGTTTCTGCTCTGCACCATACCTCTCCTCCGCTCAAAGGCCCGTTCTTGAGGTTTCACTGGAAACAGGTAAAATACAGCTCTGGCCCTCAGACAGCCTCCAACCCAGTTGTGGATATGGACTGTCACATAAGAATTGTAGAACCAGCCCAGTTCCGGGAAGATGGCGGCGTGAGTAGGACGGCGGAAATCTCCTCCCAAATCCATATATATCTATGAAAATACAGCAAATACAACTATTCCTAAAAGAGAGACCAGAGTATACAGGACAGCGCACAGCCTGCATCTGCACCTGAGAGGACTTGGCACCCCACGAGGCAGGTAAGATACGGAGCCACGACCCGGCGGGACCAGAGCCCTCCCCCACCCCAGCGAACCGGCGGGAGGAGAGGATTCAGAGACAGGAGGGAGTGGAAGTACAGGCCCACGAAATAACCAGCCCTGGTGATCTGCGCTGGGAGCGTTGACACACATCGCGCAGTGTATCAGATATTAGAGAGGCAGAACGTGCAGGTTTTGAGCTGGGAACGTGCCCGGGTCCTTGCAGCAGGCTCCCCGGGACAAAAGAGAAGTGGGTGCTTTTTTTTGGTGGTCTTAAAGAAGCAAAGGGCCCAGGATTGTCCCAGCGCACTCGGCCCAGCAGGCTGGGAGTCCTGAGGAATTTCAGACCCCTTACCTGGCGACAGGGAAAAAGTAGCCGCACTGAAACTTCACATAGAGAACAACAACCTCCCATTCGTTCCCACCCCAGCCAGAGCTACAAAGGGCCCGGCAGAGCTGCGCATCCGCAGCTGCGGAATAGTGGAGCAACAGCGCCACCTACAGCATCGCCACAGAATCTTCTCCCGGTGGGCGTTTTTGTTTTTTGTTTTTTGTTTTGTTTTGTTTTCCTTTCTTTTCTTTTCTTTCTTTCTTTTTTTTCTCCTTTCTTTCTCTTCCTTGTTTTTTTTTCTAAAGGCTTAAAGAGCCCAGCTGACATACGTGGCACCTACCAGTGACCACTTCTATTGCCATGAAAAGACAGAGGAATATGGTACAGATCAAGCTCACCCAGACCCAGACAACACCAGAGAGGGAGCCTGAAGGAATGGAAATGCACAATCTTCCTGAAAAACAATTCAGAATAAAAGTCATAACCATGCTGATGGATCTATAGAGAAATATGCAAGAGCTGAGGGAGGAAGTGAGGGAAGTCAGGAAAGGCAATGCAGAAATGAGACAAACCATCGACGGGCTTAGCGGAAGACTCGACAAGATGCAAGAGACTGTTAATGGAATAGAAATCAGAGAACAAGAATACAGAGAAGCTGAGGCAGAGAGAGATAAAAGGATCTCTAGGAATGAAAGAATATGAAGAGAACTGTGTGACCAACCCAAACGGAACAATATTCACATTACAGGAGTACCAGAGGAAGAAGAGAGAGAAAAAGGGATAGAAAGTGTCTTTGAAGAAATAATTGCTGAAAAATTCCCCATGCTGGGGAAGGAAATAGTCTCGCAGTCCATGGAAGCCCACAGATCTCCCAACACAAGGGACCCAAGGAAGACAACACCAAGACACATAATAATTAAAATGGCAAAGATCAAAGATAAGGACAGAGTATTAAAGGCAGCTAGAGAGAGAAAAAGATCACCTACAAAGGAAAACACATCAGACTATCATCAAACTTCTCAACAGAAACCTTACAGGCCAGAAGAGAATGGCATGATATATTTAATGTAATGAAACAGAAGGGCCTCGAACCAAGAATATTGTATCCAGCACGATTATCATTTAAATATGACGGAGGGATTAAACAATTTCCAGACAAGCGAAAGCTGAGAGAATTTACCTCCCATAAACCACCTCTACGGGACATCGTAAAGGAACTGCTCTAGACGGAAGCACTCCTAAGGCTAAAAAGATGTCACCAGAGAAAATAAAATCATAGCAAAGAAAGCAGACCATCCAAATACTAACTAAAGGCAAAGAATAAAACACCTAGTATATAAAGAATGGAGGAGGAAGAATAAGAAGGGAGAGAAATAAAGAAACATCAGACTGTGTTTACAATAACTTAACAAGAAAGTTATGTCAGATTGTTAGATAGTAAAGAAGCAACCCTTGAACCTTTGGTAACCACGAATCTAAAGCCAGCAATGGCAATAAGTACATATCTATTGATAATCACCCTAAATGTAAATGGACTGAATGCACCAATCAAAAGACACAGAGTAATAGAATGGATAAAAAAGTGAGACCCATCTATATGCTGCCTACAAGAAACTCACCTCAAACCCAACGATATACACAAACTAAAAGTGAAGGGATGGAAAAAGATATTTCATGCAAACAACAAGGAGAAAAAAGCAGGTGTTGCAGTACTTGTATCAGACAAAATACACTTCAAAACAAAGAAAGTAGCAAGAGATAAAGAAGGACATTACATAATGATAAAGGGGTCAGTCCAACAAGAAGATATAACCATTATAAATATATATGCACCCAACACAGGACCGCCGACATATGTGAAACAAATACTAACAGAATTAAAGGAGGAAATAGACAGCAATGCATTCATTTTAGGTGACTTCAACACACCACTCACTCCAAAGAACAGATCAACCAGACAGAAAATAAGTAAAGACACAGAGGCACTGAACAACACACTAGAACAGATGGACCTAACAGACATCTACAGAACTCTACACCCAAAAGCAACAGGATACACATTCTTCTCAAGTGCACATGGAACGTTTTCCAGAATAGAACACATACTAGGCCACAAAAAGAACCTCAGTAAAGTCAAAAATATTGAAATTCTACCAACCAACTTCTCAGATCACAAAGGTACAAAACTAGAAATAAATTTTAGAAAGAAAACAAAAAGGTGCACAAATACATGGAGATTTAACAACATTCTCCTAATTAATCAATGGGTTAACGACCAAATCAAAACAGAAATCAAAGAATATATGGAGACTAATGACAACAACAACACAAAGCACAACTTCTGTGGGACGCAGCAAAGGCAGTTCTAAGAGGAAAGTATATTGCAATCCAGGCCTATTTAAAGAAGGAAGAACAATCCCAAATGAATAGTCTAAACACAATTACTGAAATTGGAAAAAGAAGAACAAATGAGACCCAAAGTCACCAGAAAGAGGGACATAATAAAGATCAGAGAAGAAATAAATAAAATTGAGAAGAATAAAACAGTAGAAAAAAATCAATGAAACCAAGAGCTGGTTCTTTGAAAAAATAAACAAAATAGATAAACCCCTAGCAATACTTATTAAGAGAAAAAGAGAATCTACACACATAAACAGAATCAGAAATGAGAAAGGAAAAATAACGACAGACCCCACAGAAATACAAAGATTTATAAGAGAATATTATGAGAATTTATATGCTAACAAGCTGGAAAACCTAGAAGAAATGGACAACTTCTTAGAAAAATACAACCTTCCAAAACTGACCAAGCAAGAAACAGAAAAACTAAACAGACCAATCACAAGCAACGAAATTGAAGTGGTAATCAAAAAACTACCCAAGAACAAAACCCCCGGACCAGATGGATTCACCTCTGAATTCTACCAGACATATAGAGAAGAAATAACACCCATTCTCCTTAAAGTTTTCCAAAAAATAGAAGAGGAGGGAATACTTCCAAACTCATTCTATGAAGCCAGCATCACTCTAATACCAAAACCGGGCAAAGACCTCACCAAAAAAGAAAATTACAGACCAATATCCCTGATGAACATAGATGCAAAAATACTCAACAAAATATTAGCAAACCGAATTCAAAAATACATCAAGAGGATCATACACCATGATCAAGTGGGATTCATCTCTGGGATGCAAGGATGGTACAACATTCGAAAATCCATCAACATCATCCACCACATCAACAAAAAGAAGAACAAAAACCACATGATCATCTCCATAGATGCTGAAAAAGCATTTGACAAAATTCAGCATACATTCATGATTAAAACTCTCAACAAAATGGCTATAGAGGGCAAGTACCTCAATGTCATAAAGGCTATATATGACATACCCACAGCTAACATCATACTTAACAGTGAGAAGCTGAAAGCTTTCCATCTAATATTGGGAACAAGACAGGGATGCCCACTCTCTCCACTGTTATTCAACATAGTACTGGAGGTCCTAGCCACAGCAGTCAGACAAAACAAAGACATACAAGGCATCCAGATTGGTAAAGAAGAAGTCAAATTGTCACTATTTGCAGATGACATGATATTGTACATAAAAATCCCTAGACTCCACTCCAAAACTACTAGAACTAATATCTGAATCCAGCAAAGTTGCAGGATACAAAATTAACACACAGAAATCTGTTGCTTTCCTATACGCTAATGATGAACTAACAGAAAGAGAAATCAGAAAAACAATTCCATTCACAACTGCACCAAAAAGAATAAAATACCTAGGAATAAACCTAACGAAGGAAGTGAAAGACCTGTACTCTGAAAAGTACAAGACACTCCTAAGAGAAATTAAAGAAGACACTAACAAATGGAAATGCATCCCATGCTCTTGGCTAGGTAGAATAAAAATTGTCAAAATGGCTATACTACCTAAAGCAATCTACAGATTCAATGCAATCCCTGTCAAAATACCAACAGCTTTCTTCAATGAACTGGAACAAATAATTCTGAAATTCATATGGAACCAGAAAAGACCCCGAATAGCCAAAGCAATCCTGAGAAGGAGGAATAAAATGGGGGTAATTATGCTCCCTGACTTCAAGCTCTACTACAAAGCCACAGTAATCAAGACAATTTGCTATTGGCACAAAAACAGACCCACAGACCAGTGGAACAGAATAGAAAATCCAAACATTAACCCAAACATATACAGTCAATTAATATTTGATAAAGGAGCCTTGGATATACAATGGGGAGATGACAGCCTCTTTAGCAGCTGGTGTTGGAAAAACTGGACAGCTACATGTAAGAGAATGAAAGTGGACTACTGTCTAACCCCATACACAAAAGTCAACTCAAAATGGATCAAAGACCTGAATGTAAGTAATGAAACCATAAAACTCTTAGAAAAAACATAGGCAAAAATTTCTTAGACATAAACATGAGCGACTTCTTCATGAACATATCTCCCTTGGCAAGGGAAACAAAAGCAAAAATGAACAAGTGGGACTATATCAAGCTGAAAAGCTTCTGTACAGCAAAGGACACCATCAGTAGAACAAAAAGACATCCTACAGTATGGGAGAATATATTCATAAATGATGTATCCGATTAGGAGTTGACATCCAAAATATATAAAGAACTCATGCACCTCAACAAACAAAAAGCAAATAATCCAATTAAGAAATGGGCAGAGGAGCTGAACAGACAGTTCTCCAAAGAAGAAATTCAGATGGCCAACAGGCACATGAAAAGATGCTCCACATCACTAATCATCAGAGAAATGCAGATTAAAACCACAATGAGATATAAGCTCACACCAGAGAGGATGGCCAACATCCAAAACACAAATAACAACAAATGTTGGCGAGGATGTGAAGAAAAGGGAACCCTGCTACACTGCTGGTGGGAATGAAAATTAGTTCAACCACTGTGGAAAACAGTATGGAGGTTCCTCAGAAAACTCAAAATAGAAATACCATTTGACCCAGGAATGCCACTCCTAGGAATTTACCCTAAGAATGCAGCAGCCCAATTTGAAAAAGACATATGCACCCCTATGTTTATTGCAGCAGTATTTACAGTAGCCAAGAAATGGAAGCAACCTAAGTGTCCATCAGTAGGTGAATGGATAAAGATGTGGTACATATACACAATGGAATATTATACAGCCATAAGAAGAAAACAAATCCTACCATTTGCAACAACATGGATGGAGCTAGAGGGTATTATGCTCAGTGAAATAAGCCAAGCCGAAAAAGACAAGTACCAAATGATGTCACTTATATGTGGAGTATAAGAACAAAGAAAAAAACTGAAGGAACAAAACAGCAGCAGACTCACAGAACCCAAGAACGGACTAATAGTTACCAAATGGAAAGGGACTGGGGAGGATGGGTGGGAAGGGAGGGACAAGGGGGAAAAAGGGGCATTATTATTAGCAGACGTAATGTTTGGGGGGGCACGGGGAGGGCTGAACAACTCAGAGAAGACAAGTAGTGATTCTATAGCATCTCGCTACGCTGATGGACAGTGACTGTAATGGGGTTGGTGGGGGGGACCTGATGAAGGGGGTAGTTTAATCACCATAGTATTGCACATGTAATTGTAGATTAATGATACCAAAATAAACTATAAAAAAAAAGAATTGGAGAACCACATAGGAGTACGAATAGGATGCAATTTCAGAGAAAGTAGAAATTATTTTTGCCAAATAATTGTCTTACAGCCTAGCATTTTACTTAGTTTTAGAATGGTTAAAAAAAAAATTAGTCTACTGGTTTAGAAATAGCTTATGTGGGAGGCCATGTTATTTTCATCTTTCTATCTCCTCCCCACTCTTATACGTTCAGGCCCCCCCACGGGAGACAGCACTTCCCAGGTTACACCGGGTGCCTGGTAAGCATTTGCTGACATCACTGAATGGGGGAGGGCTCTCCTGTAAACCAAGGGGGGCGGTTGGATGTTGACATGCTGCCCATACGTGAGTCATTTGTTCTGGGTGTTGAGAAGGATTTGAAAAGTCAAAACTGAGGGGAGACGAATGCCAGGCTGGTGGAATGGCTACAGCAGAGCTGTTAGTTTGACAAAATAATGGGGTCAGGGAGGAGGCCAGCCAAGATGTTTTGGAGAAGAATTGGGATATTAGGGTGGCCATTTGTAGAAGCAGGGCCTTACAGCGGTGTCATGGTTGAGATGTATGTCAAATTAATAGCATTTCATTTTCTCTCTGTTTCGTGTTCAGGACACCACCTCCTTTTTGTTTGGCACTTAGCACATTTATGACATCTCGGTGATGTTGAGGGGTGGGCAGGGTCTGTTAATATGGCTTCATTCTTTTTTTAAATGTATATACTTGACTTCTTCATTAGTTTGTTCTGGAATTGGTTTGTTTTCAGGAAAGAGTTGAGTGCATTTTGGAAAACTTTGAAAATTGGATTGAGAAAAAGTTTTTTCTCTTTTTTTCTGGGAAGGAACCTTGATGGATGACTTTGTAGAGATACCATGGATAAGTAAAAATAATTCTCTTAAATCAGAAAGATATCTAGCTTGGGGCAACTGCTTGAGATAAGGAAAGCAAAGAAAATAGCAGCTTTGGGGAAATCAATTCGTTTCCTTGTTGACTGTACTTGTAAGACATCTGGAAGGAGAGGAGGCGATAGAAGTAGCCATTTGAAATCAGGGCTTGAGTTAAAGAGAAGTCAGGACTGGAACGAGATTTAGCAGACACAAGTGGTGGTTAGAAGTTGGAGATGGTGCCTAGGGAGAGCAGGTGGAATAGGGTCTTAAGTGAGCTCCAGGGTGGCTCAGATGACTGGAGGTCAGGGCTTTATAACCACCAAGAATGACGAGCAGTGTTTTCTGAGAGTTTCTGCTTGGCATGCCAGGATGGAGTGTGTCCATAACTTGGGTCAGATTCTTAGAGTATCCAAAGGCTAAGAAATCCGTGATGTAGAGTGGGAAGATAAGAGCAAGAAGGTTAGAACTCTGGGGAAAATCAGCATTTAAGGAGACAGCAGAAAGGAGCTGTGGAAAGAGGCCAAAGATTAGAGGGCAGAAATCATCCCGGAGATCAGGAGAACGTGGGGAGCGAGGGAGAGCAGGGCAGTGGGGCTGAATGGTTTCTTGACGTCAGGTAGGATTACAAGAACGCATTGGAGTGACCTTTAGGAAGTCATTGGTGACTTTGAGGAGGGCGGCTTCACAAGAGCAGAGTGAAGGGAAGGCACCTTATGATAAGTAAAGAAGGGGAATCAGGGAGCAGGGAAGTAAGTGTTGCCTTCTCGTTCTGGAAGGTTGACGTTTGACAGGAGTGGATATTTATTGAGCCTCTGAAAAGGGCTGGGACTTGTGCCATTCGCCAGATATGTTAGTGTGGCGGGGTGACATAGGCTTGCTCTCCTGGATCTTAGAGACCTGTTGCTCATGGGAGAGAGAGGAACAAACCAAGTAACGACGCATAGTAAGCGTATCATCACAGATGGGGAAGAAACAGCATGCCCAACGCTTTAACCTGATCTGATCTGGGGTCGAAGGAGGACCCCTGTGGATGTGACCTTGGAATGCAGACCTGAAGGATGACTGGGAGTGAAGCAGTTGGAGGTGGGGGCAGAAGCGGAATATTCCAGGCAAGGGGGAAAGCAGTGCAATGCCTGGGGAGTCACAGGACTGAGTCCCTGCTGGCTTTTAAATGATAACGAGGATTTGAGTGTCTAAGAACAATTAGGAGACTGCTGATATGTGGCCGGTGGAACACAATCAGTTTTGTATTTTGAAATAAAGTAGGAGAACTAAAGGGAGCTCAGCACAGTGCCTTGGCAATGAGATGAGGAGAAGCACATGGATTCAAGAATTGTCCAGGGGCTGAAATTAGCACCTGAAGATATAAGAGAGAGAACATGGTGATCTAGGGAGGTCCTGCAAAAGGTAGTCTTTCCTGAAGGTGCTGAATGATGGAGCTTATTTGTAGGTAAAGGGAGAGAATAGTCAAAAGAGAGCTCGGAGCAATGACAAACAGGAGGGAATATATGGGTGCTGGGAGCAGAAATACTGGTTCTCTAGCATGAGAAGAAAGGGCCAGTGAATATTCAGGGGAAAGGAGGCAAGCTCAGGCTTCAAACCCTCATCCACAGATTGGGGCTTGGAGGTATTTTAGGGTGACACTGTGGCCCTCCGAAGTAGGGTCGCATCAGGCTCTGGAGGAGACGAGCAGAAGCACTGAGGTGGTCCGCAGAGGGACACAGGCACAGATGTCGCCTCGCTGTACCTTGCAAAGTCTGTATTTCGATTTTCTAATTGGAGTTAGAGTCAGGGAGTATTAAATGTCCAAATGACAAAGTAGGTATCTTCGGCTCTATTAAGAAATATTTTTCCTCAATTCCTGAGGTGGTTTGTTCCACAGCCGCGATCAGCGTTGGGTGGTCATGGGCGAGTGAGGAAGACAACGGTCCGCTGGAGACATGTTTCTCAGGAGAAAGGGGTCATTGTCTTACAGACTAGGTAATTTCACAAGTCTGAGTCCCTGAGAGCACGTTGATCTGCCTTTCATGCTATCAGCTGTAGGGACAACAGTGAAATCAGTCTCTAAAAATAGACACTTTTTTTTTAAAGTAGGAAACCATGCGTCAGATTTATCCAAGCAAATGTGCCTATTTAACATCTTCATTCAGAAAAAGAATTAGTTAATCGACCTTTAAAAAAATTATCTGAAGGGATTGATGTTCATCTGCCCTCTTTTTTAGACAGAGTCGTGGACTGTCAGAATGGAGTATGCCTGGGAACTTGGACTGTTCCTAACACCCCAGATTCTTGGTGCAGAATCTCCGATTTTATGTACTTGTGATGGCTTATATTCCTCTCCAGGATGCACAACATGACTCTTCTCTATAAGATGAATATTCTTTGGAGAGCAGAGAGAAATGATGAGTGTGCCACGTTGAATCAGAACTCAGTAGGGTCCCACTGGCTGATGCAGGGGCCTTGCTTGGCAATTTTTAAAGAAACTTTTATGTTTTTATTTTGAAAATTATTCATGCGTTACAAATTAACCTTACACTTCGGTTTATTTATTTAAAAACTTTTTTATATTGAGTTACCTACAGTAAAATGCACAAGTGGCAATTTGGAAATAAATGCAGCTGAGATAATTTTTGATTCAACCCTTGGCAAACCTTCAGTGTGCACAAAAAAAAAAGGAGGCTGAGTGGGAGGCTCAAAGGCTCCCCTCGGCGCTCATCCCCCACCTCCTAGAACTTGCAGTAAACACTAGGTCAGTGCATGTCCTGCTGAGGTTTGGTTCATCAGCGCTCTGGGAAGAAATTAAGTGACTTAATACAACTACTTGCTGAGCATAGTGTTGTGCATTGAAGTGTTTAATGAATATTAGCTATTATTTTGAAAACATTATTATTTAGAATTAGTAACTTCCTAGGATTCAGTTTCTACCTGTCATGATTATGGACCAAATCTCCTTCTCACCACATATGGTCTTTCAGTCCTAGACTGAGATATCCAAGTTTTATATGATGCATGTTCAAAGAAGGCCATTCATCAATGGGAAAGGGCTTTTTAGTTCTGTTCCAGCTTTGAAACTTACTTCTGTATTAGAAAGTTTTCAGGGACTCACGATTCATTTGTAGAACCAGATAAGTTTAGCAGCCGATGAAGTCTCTACCTTCTGGGTCTGATTCCTTTCCGAGTTCCCAGGAGGACTAGGTTTTGGAATTTTCCCTAAACGTCTGTCCTCCCAGGGCTGAACTGGACCTTTGGTGTTTCCTGTTCTATACTGGGAACCAGAAGCTTTCTGAATTATCTCATAGGACATTTCCTGATCTGTGAATCTTTAGAGCATGAAGATCATGTTTTTCCCTTCATCATCTCCTGATTCTCAGTCTCCAAGGAACATGTGTGTATTTCATTACAACTCCACCATTTCCCGCGTTCGATAATAAATATGTGGGTTACAGTATGTACATTCATACAGAACACCAAAGGTTACCAGTACAGATTTATTGCTTGTTACATCATTTTACTGTAGGGCTGATTCACTAAATCAGTTTATTTAGCAATTAAATAATATTAAATAAGGCAACTGTACCAACTTACACCAGCCCTGGCTGAGCTGACTCCACCACCTCCTCCCTCTTGTAATCAGTAGCTTGATAAGGTTGACCTGTGCTCACAGGGCTAGGCCTGGACTGGGAGATGTAACCTGAGCTTCTCAATAGGGCCAATGTCTCTACGAAGAGACATCTGGAACAAGAGGGTTCCAGGAACCTAAAAATACAGGCAATCCTCTCCTTACTGATTTCATTTCTACTTCTAAGGTTTTACGTGTTCTTCTCTTCCTGTTGTTCACTCGATCCTTTGTTGTTCAGATGGTTCTGATTCCTAACCCCAGAGCGAGGCTCTTCCCCGTGTCATCCTGATCGGCAGAAGTCATTTCATGCCCCCTGACCTGTGTCAGTTAACTGATGGCAAAGCTCTTTGTGTTCCACTACAAATAAATAAGTTACCACCAGAGTCAAAGTTAAATTTAGTTTATTAAAAATTGGACATTTCCAACATTTTCTTTTTAAAAGTTTCAAATATACAGCAAAGGTAAAAGAACTGTACACTGAACACCCATGGGTACCCTTTTCCGAGAACCTACAGTTAGCATTTTAATGTATTCATTTATCGTATAACCATCTATCCTTCAGTCCGTCTTACTGTTTTTTAACTTTTTATTTTGAAATAATTTTAGACTTACAGAAAAGTTGTGAAAATAATACAGGGCTCCCAAGTACCCTTCACCATCTCCTCCTAATGTTAGCATCTTACAAAGCCAGAACATTCACATTACTTCAACACTACTAACGAATCCATTTATTTGAATTTCATCAATATGCATGCTGACATGCTTTTTCGGGTACAGGATCCAGTCCAAGGTCCCACACTCCCTGAGCTGCTGTGTCTCCTTAGTTTCCCTCACCCTGATAGTTCTTCATCTTTGTTTCTAGTAACCTTGACCTTTTGAAGTGTACGGGCCATTTTTTCTGTTGAATGCCCTTCAATCTGGGTTTGTCTAAAGTTTTCTCACGATTAGATTGAGATTTTGCAGTTTTTACCAGAACACCACAGACGTGAGATGGTGCTCTTCCCAGTTCACCGTATGGGAGGTGAGGGGTGATGCACCACCTCACCTATATGATTACTATGACTTTTATCATTTGGCTAAGGGGATGCCCACCAGATTTCTCCACTGTAAATTTACTATTTTTCACTTTGTAAATGATGACTTTGGAGGAGATACTTTGAGACTACGTGAATATTCTGCTTCTCCTTAAATTTTTACCTGTTAAGTTCAGCATTGAGGGATTGACCTACACTGATGGTTTCTGTGGTTCTCTGCACACACTTCCCTATGCACCTCATTCTTTCTGCCATTATCAACTGGGATTCTACCTTAAGGGAGGGGCATCCCTGCTTCCCCACTTATTTATTTAGGTATTCGATTATTTATTTATGTCAGGGTGGAGTCAGGGATAAATTTAGTCTCTGGGTTACCATCCAGTATTATCATTACTTATTTTCTTGCTCCCAAGTCCTTTTCACATGCCCCAGCATTTGCTGAGTGCTTTCTTACTTCTGGCACCACAAGACATAAGCTCATATCATATTTTCCTTGTTTTTTTTCTGAGGAGCTCTGGGTGCTTTTATTGACGGATGGTGTTTAGAAACCAAGATCTTGGTGCTATTTGCGCTTATTGTATGGGAGTATCATTTCTTTTAGGTCATCTCAGCAATGGAGCTAGGAAATATATATGTGCGTTTACTAACATCTACCCACTGAAACACACATCTGTATTTATCCATCAGTGTGTGTGACAGTTTATATATGCATATTTCTCTCTAAATATAAAACCATGAGCTCAAACTGACGCCTTTGAGTCCAATTCAACACCACAGGCTCATTCTGGACTTCCCTGTTTCTTAATTAGCAACTTACATCTCTAGCGGTGGAAGACGTGGTTCTCATTACCCACAGTACATTCACTTATTTGTCCAATGCTTATTTGTATGTGCAAAGTAGTTTCAGAATAGCCAATCCACATCCCCGTGAGAAACAGATTTGCTAGAGTACCATATTTGTACAGAATTCCTTTTTGTCTGCAGCATTCTAGTTTATAGCCCAAATCCAATTTTCCAGAGTCACTCAGCTCAGTTGTTTTCTTCCTCACTCTCTCCAGAGTGGTTGTGCGGTGCATCTGAACAGCTGAACAGCGTGGGTTTGAGCTGCGTGGGTCCACTTACATGTGGATTCTTTCCAATAAATATATTGGAGAAGTTTTTGGAGATATGGGACAATTTGAAAAAATTTTCTTTTCTCTAGCTTATTTTATTGTAAGAATACAATATACAATACATATAACATACAAAATATGTGTAAAGTGACTATGTTATAGGGCTTCTAGTCAGTAGTAGGCTATTAGTGGTTAAGTTTTTGGGGAGTCAGAAGTTATACAGAGATTTTCAACTGCCCAGGGGCCGACATCCTTAACCACCATGTTGGCCAAAGGTCAGCTGTAAGGCAGTAAGGGTCATGTGTTACTGCTTGTTTTTCATTTGGGGTTTCCTCCACATTTTGGTTGATTTTATGTATTCTTATCTACTTTTTGGGGGAGGGTTGATATGTGAAACACCGCCATGACTCTGAAGTCAGAGCTGTACAGAATGTGCCCTTAGGGACATGGCCGCCTTCCCCCATTCTCCTCACCACATTCCCATGTATTCCTTGCAGGTAATCAGTCTCATTTGTTTCTGGTTTGTCCTTATATTCCTCTTACACAAATTAGCAGATCTGTGAACATTTCCATGTATCCCTTCCTTTCTGACATAAGTTCACCTTATTTTTTGATGCATCGCATCGCAGCTATCAGCACACCTTGCCCATAAACACTTTGGCATGCCCATCATTAACTAGAGTTCAATTTTTGTGTATGGTTATTTTTTTTCTTTTTATTTCTTTTAAGGTAAAAGTTGTGCACAATAAGACACATGAATCTTAAGTGTTCCACTGGCAAGTGTTGACAAATGTATACACTTGTGTAAGACAAGACCCTGACACAATGCAGACCAATACATAACCTCAGAACACTTCATTACATGCCTTCCCAGCTGGTCCCTGCTGCACCCCCTGGACAGCTGAGATTCTAACTTTTTTTCTACCGTCAATGTGTTCGGCCTGTTCTGGAACTTCATATAAATGGAGTCATACAGTGTGTACTCTTTTGTGCCCAGCCTCTTTCATTCAGTGTCATGTTTTGCAATTCTTCCGTGCTATAGTGTATCGCCAGTTCACTCCATCTTTTGCCTGCAGCAGGTCATGTGTGTTCACACCACAATTTATTACTAGTTTTTGAAATGCGGGGATGAAAAGTGAAGATTTTCCCATTTCCGTGCAGTTAGCTTTTCTCATCTGATGCTTCAGATTCTTCTGCTGTTTCCATGGCCAAGCTACATGTATTTTAAATTATTTTAAATAGTTCAGCTTTATACAGATTGCCTTGTGAAAACATGCTTTGTGCTTTCCTTTCAAAAAGGTCAGTGTCAAAACATGATTGGACTTCCTGTCTAGCAGATAAATGTCCTGTAAGACACTTAATAGTGCAAAACTCATCCAGCGAAACCTGAATTCAGTAGCTGTTTCTTGAACATTTATCATATGCAAGTTGCTGCGTCAGATGTTTGGAAATGCAGGCATAAGGAAGACAGAGGCCTGTTTAGTGGGCTTTCAAGGCACACCAGTATGCCACCAGAGAGAATTTTCTCCGGCGAATCCCACTTGTCTCCCGTGTTTCCTCCAAATCTCGTGAGAAACGCAGTGATCTTCAAAACCAGCGATTCTGACAGTAAAACCGTGTGGTGGGTTTCGTAGCTGTTGTTGTGGGCTCAGGGCTGTTGTTGTGGGCTCAGGGCTGTGGAGAGGAGTCAGCAGTGAGAACAAGTGTGGTGGAGCCAGCGTGGGGCCCAGAGCTCTGCTGCCAACAGGTGATGGCACGGGGAGCCTTTCCGGGCCACTGGGCTCCGACTCTCACCTCTCAAGGCCGCTGCTGAAACGCAGGTGGGAGCAGAGTGGGTACTGAATCATGTGGCTGCCTTCCCTCCCGGTTCCCCTGTGATTTCACAGGGAGGGGGGCCACACCCAGTTTGTGTCTGCATAAGGTGACAAGCCCCTTCATCTCTTACACATGCACAAAATACAGCAAGTATGGCTCAAAAATTTGCTTGGGGACACTCCTAGGAAGGCCCTCGGTGAGTGCTGGATTTGGTTGAATGGTGTATCCATTTAAGACCTCTCTCTTTTGCTCTTTTTAAAATCTTACTGAGTAACCTGGAAGAAACTTTTAGCTATAATATAGTAACTTCTAAACTTGGAAATGATAAATGCTTTTTTTTTAATAAAAAATAAGAACTGAAACGACTTTCTTCCAAAACACTTTAAAGAAACATATTATCATGTGGAATCTCATGTTGAATGAATCAGAGTACAGTAAATCTCAAAATATCCACTGAACTGCCTGCTGTGGTTTACCAAACCAGAAAATGACTTTAGCAGGATGGTCTTTTTTCCCCCTAGATCCACAGCAGGCAGCCCTTTGTGCTGCTCTGAAGACATCTTAATTGTCCCCCAAGTACCATGTTTCTTGGAATTATTCACCGGAAATTAATAGTATCCCGAGTTCTAAAGTAATCCAAGCCGCAAGTGAGTTTGTAGCAGTGTTTAGCAGCAGCGTGAAAAGCATTAGAGCCCTGCTTGGTGGCGTTGCCCCCCACCCAAAGGTGCGTGTTTCTCCTCCACTGCCAATGGGCTGCTGCACTGGGTGGTGGCAGCAAACAGGCTAAGAAAGTAAAATATGTTGGACAGGGTCACATGCTAGGGAGAAAAAATTAGGCAAGGACAAGATCTTAAACATGCTGGGGTGGGGGCAGGGGGTGGCTGAAATGATAGATCAGGTGGCCAGGAAAGGTGTCACTGAGGCAGTAACATTTGAGCAGAGGCCTCAATAGTAGAGAGTCATGTGGACATCTGGGGGAGAACATTCCAGGCAAGGGGAAGAGCAGTGCAAAGGCCCTGAGGCAGGAACCTGCCCAAGGAACGCAAGAGCATAGTGGGAGTGTGGTGAAAGAGGGCAGGCTTTTTGGGGAGGAGGATAGAGAGGGATCAGGGGCCACATCACAAAAGGCTTTTCCTCTGAGTGACGGGGAAGCCCCTGTAGGGTTTTCAGCTGAGAGGTGAGGTGGTCTGAGGAGTGTCAGCCCCCACTGTGGAGAGGGTGGTTGACAGGGCCTGTTGAACCACAGACTGCAGCACAGAAGTTCTTCTGAAGAAGGGAAGGGCTGCTCCCCATGTTTAGAGACAGGTCAAGTCTCCCCAGACAAGGAAAAATAAGAATGCATAGCACTTGTTCACAGATGACTGAGCAGTTGGGGATTAAATGTGTGATGTTAGTTTTAGAATATAACTTTTTTTTTTTTAATGTTCCCCTACTGGTTTCTTCTTTATTTTAGAGCACACCATGGAGGAAGATCAGGCAGTATAGCCTTTTAAGAATAGCACTGAATTAGAAGACCTTGTTTCCTGATTTCGACCTTGTAAAAGTATCCCACGGCTGGTTACTTAATCTTTCTGAGCTTGAGTTTCCTCAGTGGAGAACATAATTGTTCATTACTTTATGGAATTATTATGTCAATTAATAACGTGTTACTAATCTGATGGTCATAAAGTCCCCAGAGTGTCTCTGGAATGGCATGACACAGAATCATGGTGGTGACCAGTTAGTGTCGCTATTAAAAGAAACACATGGCATTTTAGCACCAAAAGGCCTCACGGACAGGAAAATGTGGGCGAGTGGGAGGGGACCGGTGCGGAGCTAGAAAGAGATGAGTGGAGAGGAGAATGACATTTAATTTCAGGACAGTTTGATGTATGCGAGCAAGGATTTTGCACTGCTGCTTATAAAGGGGTGGACACTTGAGCAGGATGAGGAATGAAGAGAGTGTGCGTTAAAGCAAATCACCTCCTGGACCAGAACCTGGCACTCAGTACACGTGTCACCTTTCTCCCTTATTAATACTCAGTTGTTACATTCGACTTGAATAACTTGTATTTTTGAGCAGCGTGTTCAAAAGGCTGCCCAGGCTGACCTCTGACAGGTGTTCCATGTGTAGTTGTAGGCATACTGAAGTATGGGGTATTTATTTTCCTTATTACACAGTTTATCAAAGAAAACTGTGAGATCTCATATGATTTGGCGCAACTTTTGATGAATAACAAGGTGAACCATGATGCATCTTTCTTAAAGCACAGGACAACTGGTATGACTTTGACAAAAGGGACAACACTCAAGGGCCTCTGTCAGTTGGGGCCATGAGGTCTCTTGCTCTGATAGGGCCCTGAACTGCTTTGTTTATTCATTCAACAGATATTTTCTGATAACACATTGTGTTCAGTGCTGCAGGGCATAAAAAGATGAGTAAGACACAGCCCCTATCTCCAATGAGCTTATAATCTAACAGGGAAATAGCTGTTAAAATCAGGCAGTTTGTGGTACGTGTCATGAGCTGTCATGAAGGTGCTGTGGCGGGTGGCGGGGCGCGTGACTCCTGGTGTGGAGGACTCTGGGAAGGCTTTGTGGAGGGGCTGAGGTCTGAGTGGGGTCGGTGGGGGGTGGGGGCAGCAGTGAATTCAAGTCAAGGGAATAAAAAAGTCAAGTGGTGGCTGGGGAAGGCTTCTGGGGGTGGGGAGGAGAGGGCAGCACACTCGCCAGGTAGGAGGCAAGAGGAGGACATTTCAGGAAGAGCCACACCTGAAAGCCGATGGGCGTGGCTTAGAGGGGTGGCCGCCAGTCAGACGGGAGCGAGGGAGTTCCAGGAGAAACACCTGGCAAAGGAAAGTGGGGCCAGATAATTTGAAAGGCAGGTGAGGAGTTTGCAGGAAGTGGAGGGATGCTGACATTCTCTGAGCTGAGCTGTGGCATTTGCAAAGGGTATTTTGGGGCCACACATCTGACAGTGATGCACAGGATAAACTGAAGGATGAGAGAAACAGAAATGAGGAGGCCATCAAGAGAGTACAGCTAGAGGTGACGAAAGAGGACCAACAGGGATATAACCCAACAGGAGAAGCGGGCAAGGGTGAGACTTTAAAGAGAACATGTCTTTAAAGAAACAAGTTAACAGGACTTGGGGACACTGACCTGTGAAAAGCAATCCAAATATGAGGGCTTATGGAAAGGGAGGAAGAGACAAAGATTTCACTAGAGGGTTTCTCTAGAAGAAGATTTTTCTGGAATTGGCATGAAGCTGGAAAACAGTGCCCCAGAATGGGGATGTTTAGAGACATAATGCCAAGCATGAAGTTTCCTCAGTTTGAACCGCGGTGAGGTAGAGACCAGCCTCCTGTCAGGTGGACTTCAGGTGTGTGGTTACCGTAAATGGGCTATTTCTCAATGCCTCTTCTGCACAGAGCTATCTAATCTCCACGAACGTGACCAGATGTCTGGCTCCTGCTGTCTGAATTCCCCTGGTTGTCTGTGTCAGCATGGAAGCTAATGGAAGCTAGTGTTTGTGAGGCTTTGGTGAAGAATAAAGGTCATGTATATACGTGCTTTTTTCTAAACGAGCTGCAATTATACTCACAACTCAGGACTCCATGACTCACCTCTGCCCTCATTAACTCCACCCAGTGAACTGCCTCTTTCATGCAAATAGGAAGTCACTTCATCCACTTCACTTTTTTCAATCTTGGCAGATTTAATGATGACTTTTCTTTTAAAAAGGAACCTGAAAGGTTGGCTACCACAATGTCATGGGAGACGCCATGGGCTCATGGGGAGACACGTCCGTTCCCCAAACGTGGGCTGGTCTCTCTGTTCTCTCTCTGGCTGAGACATGTCCATGTCATCCCTGCAGGTGAGCAGAGGGCGAGAGCCACAGCCGGTCAGTGTGTGTGACACACTGAACTTCAGCCAGAGATTGAGAAGTACAGCGGAGATCTGGGTTCCTTAATCTAATTTGATTGAAATGCCTGGCGAGAGGGGAGAAGTAAAACAGATATGCACGTAACATCCTGCTGTCAGCTGTGAGAGACGCATTCACAGGCAAAGGCTGAAACTAGGAGAGGTTCACCCGGTGGTGATTCCCACAGGGCCCTGGGCTGGAGGGAAAAAGGCAGGAAAACATCAGAATCCCTTCCAGTTCCTTGTAAACACTCATCTCAGCAAGGGCGTGTTGAGGATTTACTGTGGTTATAAGATCGTTTTCAGCACATAGGAGACCCAGCTTCTGCCCTTCACATATAATAAACATTTCTTTACATATAATAATTTATGTAATGGGAAGGATTTGGAGGTGAGTGCTGAGAATCACTTGTTGCTGTGCAATGTAGTCTTCTCAAATAGAGTCTTTGAAACCACTATCCTTGGTAATGACACCGAAAGTATTTTTTTCTCTGAATAATTGTGGTTTTTAAAATACCGTTAGCCATGAAATACTACAAACATAAAATGGCAATTGCCCTTTGCTCTGAGAGTCACACCGGCTACACCTTCCTGGGCTGTCCGTGCCATGCTTTCCCACATTTCCTTAATGAGTGGCCCCAGCAACCAGGAGGTGGTTTTATCAGCCCCGTCTTAGAGATGAGGGAACTCAGAGGTTGGATGACTTCCTTAAACCTGTACTAGTAAGTGGCAGAAGGCTTGGAACTCTGGTCCTCAGATTGTTAATCCTGTTTTTCCCTTCTACCCAAGCTGCCCATAAGACAAAAAAGCATATAAACCAGACTCATCTTTAGGCCTATGGAAAAAAAAAAAATTAGCTACCCCTTGAAGTGAAGGGAGTTTAAAATCCTCTTGACAAATAGGCTTCAGAGCTGAGGGCTATTTGGTTTCAGAATCAATCCCTTTTCATCTACATTTCCATTTTGGAGTTTAATGTTCAACCAAGTTATCACATGAAAATCCAGCAAGCAAATTCTTTGGAGATTTTCAGACCAAATTACAAAACTCATAGTTTTTAACATAGTCTAGATAAATTTTTATTGTTTATTTATATTTCAATTTCTTAAGTACTGGTAGTAAAACTGCCCTTATATAAACATGAAAAAAAATTGCCAACACTCACATATTATTTTTATCTACCTTCACTATCTCCAAGCTTTCCAGCCAGCTAGAAACAATATGCCTTCTTTGTCACTGCTGACTTTCTTCACCTTGTCCTGAGGCAGGTCGTAATTCTAAGGTTGTTGTGAAGTTAATGATTAAAATCTTTGCGTGGACACCATTCATCCATTCTTGGAAGGATTCTTGGGGCATCAGTTCGTTTCCGGTTCTGGGCGAGCATCGTATAGATTCTGGCTTCTAGAGAATTCCACCTATTAATGTTTTTTTGTATAATGAATCACCTGCTAGACCTCTGCTTTTGAACCTTTCCCCCTCGTGATTGGTAGCCATGCTTGTCAGGGCCACTTCCTCCTTTCTCAGGTTGTTATTCAGCCAGAGACTTATTTCAAGGGAATGACCTTCTGAAGGATTCAGAAATACACAGATTACTACTAAGACAAGTTTCGATAGTTTTATCCACTGCCTGTTTCTAACAGAATTCTTTTTATCATCCAGACTCTTGTGGTTCATTCAAAAGAAATCTAGAGCCAAATCAGGCTTTCAAACAAACATTTCTGAGCAGTGTTTTGCAGAAGTTGATCTATTGCAGTATCCCCAAAAGGTTATTTCAGGTTGATGAATAAGACTATGTTAATGAACAGCAGAGGCCACATTTGTTGATTCCTAAAAGAAAACTCAGATTTGGTGAGACTTTAAGTTTTTCTTCAGTGACTCATAATCCGTTTTGCAATTCAAAAGCAGTTTTATGACTCATTCAGTTCATGAATCTGTCGTTGCTTCCTCAGACAAGGCTCCCTTTCCTCGTAGCTCTCTAAAGTTTAATTCAGTTATCTGAAAGCCTTCATCTTTCCTACTTCTTGAAGAAAGATGATGTTACATTTCAATTTTACCTTCATTACCAACCAGCTGTGAATTATGAGACATCACTGTTCTGGTAGATCAGTTAGAATGGATAGTTGTATTGAAAAGACCCTATAAAAATACCAGTCCTCATCTTCCAAGTTCTAAGTATGAATTCTCTTTTCAGTTATCTTGTTTCTGCTTCCCAAAGCAATAAACTCTAGCCACCTGTAGGGCTGCTGGGTGGCTGGCCTTTCACTAGGATTAAATAGCAACTTTAACTAGAGTTCTTCAAAACAAAACAGTACACCACCCTCAGCCAGTCGGGGAATGAACTGGTAGACTTACACGGACAAGGCCTTGGAGAAGGGAAAATAGGTCTCTTTCAAGCCCAGACAAATCATTTACAGTGTTTTGGGTTTCCTTTTTTGATCAGGAAATCAGATCAACATCCTTATAGGGAAAGGTTCATTTGGGTCACAGGTGGGGCACTTCAGTTAAAGTGTCTACTTAGTCCCTAGTAAGCAACAGGAACTGCCTGAAAGGCATTTATTTTTCATTCTGTGTCATTCAACCATAAATGACTCAGTTCTGATATTATTTACCAAGCTCCATTGAACTGCTAGGAGAGGCAGCATGTGTTGCTAATCTTGTACTCTGAGCAGGGAAAGCATGAGTTGAGTGGTAAAAGGGGTGCCTTTTCCTTAAGATCATATTAATTTAATCTCTGACTCACATCCCCAGGACTTGACTGAGTCCTCAGTGCTTCATTTCTAAATTTATTTAGGCTTAATGTAAGTAATTTTACTGTCACCTGACACACCTTATTAAAGTTTAAGGGAGGTTTTTAAAAGTCACATTGAAACCACATGGGATTGGAAAAACTTAAGTAATTTAGTAGGAGCAACAAATGTGAAAATATTATTAAACATTAAACTAGCACTTGGAATGTCATGAGATCTTATTACTCTTACTTTTTTAAAAATAGACCTTGTTTTTGAACAGTTTAACATACACAGCAAAACTGAGCAGAAGGTACAGGGTTCTGACGTACCCCTTGCCCTCCCCATCCTCACACCCTCCTCCACTGTCAACACCCCGCCCCAGACGGTGCTCCTGTTACAGTTGGTGAACTTGCACTGACACGTCGTGATCACCCAAAGTCCACAGCTGACCCTAGGGTTCACTTTGACATTGCACATTCTAGGGGTTTTAACAAATTATAATGACATGTATTCACCATTACAGCAGCACACAGAGTCGTTCCACTGCCCTAAGAACCTCTGTGCTCTGCCTATTCAGAGATCTTATTTTTTTTTAGTTTCAAATTAAATGATCTGAGTTAAAATCCAACAATTTACAAAAGCACAAGGAGAACCCAAGCGTTTAACTTTAATGGTGGTTTGGAGTCATTCATATTTTTGCTTATACAATATTAAATATTAAATGTCAAAATTAATATTAAGATTCATTAATTCAGAACATGTGTCTGGAATTTACCTTTGTAATAGCCATGAAAAAAATCTGTTGGCTAAGGAGACTGAATAGTTTGAGAGTCTGAGAAGCTTTTGGCACCAACTATTACGATCTCCTGCCACCTGCAGCTTAACTAGAATTAAGCAAATAAACAACAACCAAAGGCAGAAAAATCTCTGAAAAAAATCCAAATATTAGGAAAATAAACAACACATTTCTAAATAACCCATGAGTCAAAGAAGAAATCGCAGTGGAAATTAGAAAATATTTTGAACTGAATGAAAATGAAAATACAATATATCAAGATTTGTGACATGAAGCTAAAGCAGTGCTCAGAGGAAAGTTTATAGCATTAAATACTTTTATTAGAAAAAAGAAATGTCCCAAGTGAATGATCTGTTTCCGCCCTAAGAGACTAAGAAGAGTAAATTAAACTCACATAAGCATAAGTAAAATGAGTAGAAACTAATGAAAATGTAAGACAATAGAGAAAAATCAATGGAACCAGTAGTTGGTGTTTTGAAAAGATTTATAAAATCAATAAACCTTTAGACAGAATGACTAAGAAAAAAAAAGAGGGAAAGCACAAATTACCATTATCAGGAATTAAAGAAGGATGTCACCAAAAATCGTACAGCTATTAAAAGGATCGTAAGGGACTATTTTGAACAATTAATGCCAATAAATGTGACAAATGAAATACCCAAATTCTTTGAAAGATACAAATATGGAAACTAACTCAAGAAGAAATAGAATATCTTAATAGCCTTATTGCTGAAAAGAAATTAAATTTGTAACTTAAAAACATCTGACAAGAAGACACCAGACCCAGATGACTCCATTGGAGAATTCTATCAAATATTTAAGAAAGAAATAATACCAATCCTACACAAACTTTTAGAAAATAAAAGAGGTAATAACACTTTGCAACTTATTTTAATGAGGCTCAATTACCCTGTTACCTAAACCAGACTGAATAATTATAAATAAATAAATAGACCATATCCCTTATTATTAGTAGAGGCAAAATCCTCAATAACATATTAGCTGTCAAATCTGATAAATATATGAGAGGATATGTATATATATAGAGGGTATATAACCAAGTGGGGTTTATTCCAGGAATTCAAGATTAGTTTTCAAAATCAATATAATTCACAGAATAAAGGAGAAAAACTATATGATTATCTATGTTGGTGATTCCAAACCTACCTCTAGATTCTATGATTCTTGAAGACTCACAGGATTCAGCATGTCATCATACTCATGGCTACAATTTATTATAGGAAAAGGTTATAAAGCAAAATCAGCAATGAGATGAAGTCTGGAAGAGACCAGATGTGAGATTCCAGAACTCCTCTCCCTGTGCTTAACTCTCCATGGCACATGTGAATGCTGTGCACCAGAGCTCATTAGAGACTGTCCAGGGTTTTTACTGGGGGCTGTCACATAGGCAACCTCTATGTGGCACATACCAAAATTCCAGACTCCAAGAAAGAAAGCAGCTGTTCGGCATCAACCACATTGCTTGAACAAACCATTTAGGTGCAGTGAGCTACTCTTGTCAATTCTGGAAATGATGGGAACCCTCCCAAAATATAAGTCCTCAGATGGCAGCCGAAGATCCACCTTCAAACAGGCCTTAGCAGTCTGAGGCCTGCTATGTTAATTATTTCCTGTGCAATATCTCTACAAATGCATCCCTCCATTCCAACTCAAAAAACCCCACCAACTTTTGACAAAATGTAATAACTATTCATAAACTGCTGGCAAACTGGGAATAGAAAGAAGCTGCCTCAGGTAAATAAAGGACATCTATAAAACCCCTCCCACTGATAATATCCTTAATGATGAAAAACTGAATGTGTTTTTCTTGAGATTGGGAACCCAAGGGTGTCCACTCGCACCTTTCCTGGAGGCCTCGTTTGTGCAATAAATCAAGAAAAATAAATAAAACTTAAATATGTTTGAAAGATGTAAAGTTATTTTTGTTCATGGGTGACATGATCTTGTACAAAGAAAATCCTAAGGCATCTACAAAAAATGATACACATAATTGAGTTTAGTAAGGTTGTGGGATATAAGGGCCATATACAAATATCAATTGAATTTCTATATACCGGCAATGAAAAATTGAAAATTCAAATAAAAAAATACCATTTATGATAGTTTCTAAAATCATGAAATTTACAGGGATAATCTTAACAAAATATTGCTGAAAGAAATTTTAAAAGATGTGAATAAATAGGTACATAGACCATGTTCGTGGATGGGAAGGCTCAATTTTTAACAAAATGTCAACTATCTCCAAATTGGTTTATAGATTTAATGCAATTCCAATTAAAATTCCAGTAACCTTTTTGTAGAAACTGGCAAGTTGATCTTAAAATGTACTTGGAAATGCAAAGAGCCTTCAAAAGCCAAAATGATTTTGAAAATGAAGAATAAAGTTGGGAGACTCACATTACCTGATTTCAGTATTCAACATTCAGCGACAATAATCAAGACGGTGTGATACTGGTATAAAGATAGACATACAGTTTAATGGAACCGTATCAGGAGTATAGAAAATAGACCCATGGATGTATAGTTAACTGATTTTTGACAAAGTGACCAAGATAATTCAGTTGGGGAAAAAGAGGGTCTTTTTGACAAATTGCGCAGGAAAAACTTGAAATCAATTTAGAAAATAGGAACCTTGATGTTTATGTTATATCCTACATAAAATTAACTTGATATGGATCATATCCCTTAACATACAACTTGTAAATGAAAATTTAGGAGAAAAATCTTTGAAACCTTGGGATAGGATAAGATTTCTTAACTAGACACTAATACCATGTACCATAAAAAAGTTGAAAAATGACCTTAATCAGAGTTAAAAACTTTTGCTCTCAACAAGACACTTAAAATAAAAAGGCAAGCCACAGACTGGGAGGCAGTATCTGCAATACAACACGTATATGAAAAGATGCTTAGCACCAATAGGCATCAGGGAAATAGAAGCTGAAACCTCACATACCCACTAGAATGACTAAAATTTAAGAACTTGACAATAACAAGTGTTGATAAGAATATGGAACAGCCGGAATTCTCACACAAGTTGGTAGTTACGTAACATGGCACAACCGTTTGGAAAACAGTTTGGCAGCTATACATATGATTCAATTCTACTCATATGTATTTATACAAGATAAATGAAAATGTAGGCCTGTAGAAAGACTTGTACATGCACGTTCCTAGCATCTTTATTCATAATTGTCAAAGAACTAGAAACAACCAAAATAGACATTCATGGGTGAATGGATAAATTATGATAGATCTATGCAATAAAATACTATTTTGTAATATAAGGGAACAAATTAGTGATTCACATAGATGACTTTTTAAAACATGCTGAGTGAAGGAAGCCAAACACAAGAGAGTACCTACTGTGGGAGTTTAAATCTCCAGAATGCTTTTCATCTTGCAAAACAAACTGTCCCCATTAAGCATTTTCCTACTCTCCCCTCCGCACAGCCACTGGAAACCACCATTCTATTTTCTGTCTCTGAATTTGGGCACTCTAGGGACTTCAAGGGAGTGGAGTTGTATAGTATTTGTCTTTCTGTGACTGGTTTATTTTACTTAGCATAATGTCCTCAAGGTTCATCCATTCAGACATGCTTTCTGAGGGGCATTAGAGTGATTTGCTGTGGTGCACGGCAGCCTCTCTGTGCTACATCGCCCATATCCTACCACACCTCCCAGTTTCTGCACTGACATTGCTCTTGGTAGTGTGAACAGTCGCTCATCATTTCTTGATGTAGCCATCACAACCTCCGCTCTACCATTCCCGTCTTGTAGTTAGGATGTTTCCTACCTTCTCCCTCCCCCCAGATTTAAAACTGACAGCAGAATAATGAAGTCCACAGGCTGTGAATAAAGAGCACATTAGATGAAGAGAATTCCTACTAGACAGAAAGTGGGGGTGGAAGTCCTGGCACTGGGGGAAGAGAGAAAATCAGAGAGAACGAGACCATGATTGGGACATTGCCCGAGGCCCTCAGTGACCCTTACTTCCTGTGTCCAGTCTGTCTGCCTTCACAGACACATCTTGACATGCCTGACTTCACAGCCTGACATTCAGCTAAGACACATGTTCCAAATCATCTAATTTCATATTGTAATTGACAGATAGATTTCATAGCAGCAAGTAATTACAGTTTGTATTGACCATATTGTGGTCCAAAGGCAACCACCTCATTAATTTTTTGAAGTCCATGGTTATCAAGCATGGAATCTGTTATTATTTCATGTTTATTGAGGACCCTAATGTGCTAAGCACTTATGATTACCAAATACAGGAACTACATGCAGGAGCCGTGTGGCTGCAGCTACTTGAAATTTCAGTGTGATGGGGACCATTTGCAAGTACAGCATGAATGACTGGACAAATAGATGATCACCATGTGGGTAAACATATGGTACATATATTTAAGGAAATAAAATTTAAACTATGTTTGGGAGGAAGAGGCAGTTCAGGTGTTGATTATAACCCAGGAAGGAGATCTATAAACCATAGTTATCAAGTGAACCAGAATGCTGAGGTCATCTGGAGGGATGTTGGAGACAAATTATATTATCATGCCACTAAATGAATACATGGTGAATGCATGAATGGACAGATTTAGCCAATAACTTGTCTTCCTGGCTCCCAGGACAAACACAAAAATGACCTTTCCACTAGAATGTATACATGTGCTTTGTTTTGCTTTTTACCTGAACTAACTCTCAGGCCGTGTATAGTCTATCTTAATTTTGGTTTTACCATGTGAGGCCCTTAATTGGAAGGCCATAATTGAGTGATAAATGGATTATCGAATCCAGTGGTGATAACCTATTTTGCATGAGGTCAAGTCAAGAAAAGGGAAAGTGGGTTTACAGTAGCCAAGATATGGAAGCAATCTAAGTGTCCATCAATAGATGAATGGATAAAGAAGATGTACATATACACAATGGGATACTATTCAGCCATAAGAAAGAAACAAATCCTACCATTTGCAACAACATGGATGGAGCTAGAGGGTATTATGCTCAATGAAATAAGCCAGGCAGAGAAAGACAAGTACCAAATGATTTCCCTCATTTGTGGAGTATAACAATGAAGCAAAACTGAAGAAACAAAACAGCAGCAGACTCACAGACTCCAA
The DNA here is from genome assembly GCA_029783875.1 of Phataginus tricuspis. Lineage (NCBI taxonomy): Eukaryota > Metazoa > Chordata > Mammalia > Pholidota > Manidae > Phataginus > Phataginus tricuspis. The sequence continues at coordinate 5,696,593 of JAQQAC010002837.1, forward strand.
GAAGGGACTAGGGGTTACCAAAGGGGAGGAGTGGGGGAGGGTGGGTGGAGAGGGAGGGAGAAGGGGATTGAGGGGTATTATGATTGGCACACATAGTCAGGGGGATCATGGGGAAGACAGTGTAGTACAGAGAAGACAAATAGTGACTCTGTGGCATCTTAGTATACTGATAGGCAGTGACTGTAATGGGGTATGGGGGGACATGATAATACGGGTGAATGTAGTAATCACATTGTTTTTTCATGTGAAACCTTTATAAGAGTGTATATCAGTAATACCTTAATAAAAAAAAAAGAAAAAGGAAAGTGGTTTTGGATTTTTTTTTCCTCCATTTAAAATCAAAATAGAATTTGAGACCCTTAGAATATGTATATAAACTTCAAATTTAGATTATCTTCTTGATTCAGTAATGAAATATCATTGCAAAAAAATGGAACTGTATTATTAAGATCCAGGCAAAGTTGGTATACAGTAAAAGGAAATATCCATCTAATCTTTTGTCCTGATATTAGATCTTGGCCCACGTAATGACAAGAATCGGTCTACAGGCTCTAGCTACATCACTGACATGGCTTTGACAATCACCAGGGAGGTGTGCCAATCCTGCCCCCTTCACACCTTCTGCCCAAACAGTAGTGTAGCCTAAAATAAGACAATAATGACTGGAACAAGAATAATACTGTAGCCATATTTATGCAACTTAGCTAGCCATGATATATAGAACCATAATATTAAACTGTAAACATGAGAATTACACACATGCTATATAATAGAAGAATCATTTGTTATTTGTTCTAAGCACTGTGCATGCCATGTGCCAAGCACACACCCCAATAAAAATGATCAAGACCAGATGAGAGAAAGTGCAAACCAACAGTCCTGAGAATTAGGGCACATAAATACAGGTGGAGCAGAGCTTAAAATGATGAGAGGGCATTATAAAACATCTGTAGGACTGCAGAGTGATAAATTCCTAGAAAAATATAACTTATCCACTGTGACTCAGGAGGAGATAGTGAACCTGACCGGTTCTAAGCTCATTAAAGAAGTTGAAACACAAGATAAAATCTTCCTTCGAGGAGATGTCAAGCCCACATGATTCTGCAGATAAGTTTTACCAAACATTCTGGGAATAAATAATTCCAACGTAGCACAAACTCTTCCAAGTAACAGAGATGAAGGGAATGCTCCTTAACTAATTTACTGAAACTCAAATCAATTTGTGTAACTATGATACCAAAACCAGGCAAGAAATTTACAAAGAAGGAGAATTCTTGACCCATTTCATTCATGAATGTAGCTGAAAAAATCCTAAGCGAAATCTGAGCCAACAGAATCAAGGAATGTCCAAGAAAGATAAGGTTTATCCTAGAAAAATCTATTGTAATTTGCCTCTTCAATCCATTAAAGAAGGAAAACTATGTGATCACCTCAATCAATGCAGAAAAGCAAATTATAAAATTCAACATTCATCCATTATAAAAAAATCTTAACAGACTGCAAGTATAAAAGGAGATGTCCTTAACAGAATGAAGACAATTTGTTTTAAACAAAACCTAAATTTCGGCGAACCTCAAACTTAATGGTGACACATTAAAAACACTCTCTTTAAAATTAGGGACAACTCAAAGACACCAAGTTTTGCCTCCTCTAGACCACGTGGTAAAGGAGATACGAGTCAGTGCAGTAAGACAGGGAAGAAAAGAAAAGCTATAGAATTGGAAAGGAAGAGTAAACAGAAACCATTCAAGATATATTTGGCTTCTTAGAAACTCCTAAGGAATTGACAGTAGATTGATAAAGGGTTTTAAACAATGGCTGCAAAATCAAAGATTGATTACATTTCTGCAATGTTGCTTCAACAACAATCAGTAAAAAATAGGCAATTAAAACGATACCATTTGCAATAGCGCTTAGTTTTTGCAAAGCTTAATAAAAACGAGCAAGACTTTACAGAGAACATTATAAAATTTGCCCAACAGGCATCAAAGTCCTAAATAAATGGAGAGTTATATCATGTTTTTGAAGACATAAACTCCTTCCCCACCCACAATTTTATTGGGGTAGAATTGACGCATAACTGTATAACTTTGAGGTGTATAGCCTGCTGATTTGATACACAGCAATATGATTACCACCTTAGTGTTAGCTAACGCCTCCATCCGTCATGTGCATTTCTTTTTTGTGGTAAGAACATTTAAGATCCACTATCTTAGCAACTTTCAACTATATAACACAATGTCGCTATCAAAAATCACAAAGCTGCACATTATTCATTTTCTAACTTAGGTTTGTATTCTTTGACCAACATCTCTGCATTCCCCCCAGCCGCACCACACCAGCCCCTGGTAACTACCATTCTCTCTGTTTCTATGAGGTCGACTCCTTTAGATTCTGCATATAGGTGATACACAGCCTTTGGCTTTGTCTGTCTTGTTTTCATAATCTCCTAATCATGTCAGTTCTCCCCTAACTGATTTATAGCTTCAATGTTATTCCAGTGAAAACTCCAACACATTGTTTGTTTCATTTTATTTTGGTGAAATTTGGCAAACTGAATCCTTAATTTGCTGGTTATAAGATAGTACATACAATAAGATTTCATTCCATAAAAGGAAATGCACACATTCCCCACAGGTATGAATGTTGAGAGAAAGTTTCAGATGAAGGGAGTATTTGTTTTCTATTGCTGTGTAACAAATTAGCACAAATTTAGCAGTTGAAGAACAACACTTATTTATTAACTCAGTCCTGTAGGTCAAAAGTCTGGTGTAGTGTAGCTGCGTTCAGGATATCACAAGGCTGACATCAAGACACGGACTGGGTTGAGTTCTTGTTTGGAGGCTGGGTGGGAAAATCTGCTCCTAAGCTTGTTCTTGTTGGCAAAATTCAGCATTTTGAGATTGGGGGACTGAGGTCCTATTTCCTCCTGGCCGTCAGCTGGGGGCTCGTCTCAGCACCTAACGGCTGCCCACATTCCTGGCCATGGGGCCTACTCCATCTTCAAGCCAGCAATGGGGTACCTAGTCCCACTGACTCTCAGACTTCCTTCTCTGTGACCAGTTGGAGAACACTCTGCTTTTAAAGGGTTTATGTGATTAAGTCAAGACCACCTGAATATTTTTCCTGTTTTAAAGCCAACAGCCTTGATTATATCTGTAAATCCTCTTTACTGCAGTACCCAGGTTTGTGTTTGATTGAAGGGAAGAAGGCATGTGCTCACTAAGGGCCTGGCCTGGGATTTTGGTGGGGGATGCATCTTAGAATTTGCCAACCACAGCAAGCTATGGATTTGTGTGTGTGTTTATAATTGTTCTGCATTGACTTTTTTTCTATCTAGAATTTCTTTTTTGACGATATTTGTTTTATGTTCTTTGTATACAGCCTTACCAACAAAATGTTCGAACTTTATCAAATGCTTTTTCCATCTATTAAAATAATACATTTTTCTCCACTAAACCATCAATATAGTGAATTATATTGGTGGGTTTTCCAATGTGAAACCACCCTTACATTCATGGAACACAGTGTTTTATTGTAAGTATTATTTAAATTATTTAAAATGAAATAAAAATTAAATATTCTCTTAGTTTATCTGAATGCTAAGGCACTTCAATTAATTTTCATTTGTTTGTAAACTAATTAAGCTTCTTCTTACATAATTCACATATTCATCTTCACGGCCAAATTTCTTATCTCTGTTTATAAGTGATACTGGCCTGCCTTTTTTTTTTTCTTTTAATGTCCTCATCCAGTTTACAGTTTGGGAATCAGTTACATTAATTTCATTAAACCAGTTGGGCAGTTTTTTCCTCGATTCTTTTCTTGTCCCTTTCCTTCTTTTTCTTTCCTTTTTTTCTCGTACTGAAACAATTTAAATAAGAGCAATATTCTGTTTTTCTATCATTGGAAGTTTGTTCAAAACTCATTTGTAGTATTGTCTGGAATGGAAGCTTAGGTTGGAGGGGAAGGAAGGTACACTGACTTTTTGTGGGGTGGGAGATTTAAAAATATTAAAAAGTGAAAGAGGAGTTACCGAGTTAAGACGTGTGGATTGCTCTGGAGGAGAAGGGGAGCAGAGCAGGAAGGTAACTGCAGGGACTGTGGGGCCCAGGAGGCTTTAAATTGTTAGTTCATCTTGTTTCAGGGGGAAATCGTGGAGAAGGCTGGAGAGCTGGCGAGCACAGTCTTGAAGAACAGGTGGAGAAGAGGCAGCTGAGAGATGGGGTGACCATAGGATCCAAGAGCAGGAGAAGGCCAGACCTGAGGTGGGCGCAGAGGAGGGCACAGGAGGGAGGAGAGCTCAGCTCGATGGAAGCGGAGCTCAGGTGGTGCAGAGAAGGGCTTGGTCTACAGGATGGTGCCTTGTTTGGAATGTCGTGAAATTCTATGCCACCGAAGTTTTAAAGTAGGGCAGCCTGTCCCATCTCTAAGAATACAAAAATAAACAAACCCTAGAAAAAGATCTCATGTATGTATGTGTAGATTTTATAATCCCAAAAGATGTTATAGTTTAAAAATGCACAGAAAGAATGCAAAATAGTACAGCCCTTTCAAATGGCATACGCTTCCTGAACTAAACATACACTTACCCCATGACCAGCAATAGCACTCCTTGGCGTTTACCCAAACTAGTGGGAAACTTATGTCCACACAAAACCTGCACATGGAGGTTTATAGCCGCTTTACTCACAACTGCCCAAACCTGGGAGCAGCCGAGATGTTCCTCCATAGACAAATGAGTAAACAAACCATGGTGTGAGCACGATAGAATATTATTCCATGGTGGTAAAGATGAGTTATCAAACTACTGAAAGACACGGAGGAACCCTGAATACATGTTACTAAGTGAAGGAAGCCAATCTGAAAAGATCCTGTACCATATGATTGTAACATATGACATTCTGGAAAAGGCACAACCATGGAGACAGTGAAAATAGTAGTGGTTACCAGGGATCTGGGGGGCGGGAGAAACGAACGGGAGAATTTAGGCAGGGCGACTGCATAATGCCACGTGGTGGATGGATGTCATTATTCGTTTGTCAAAACCCATAGAATGTACAAAGCAAAAGTGAGCCCTAACTAACGGCGGGCTTCAGTTAAAAGCAGTGTGTGTGCACTGGCTCATCGATTGTAACGAATCCACACACCAGCGAAGTATGTCAACAGCAGGGCATCTTGGAAGGGGTGGGGGGCATATGGGACCTCTGTACTTTTCACCCAGTGTTTTCTGTAAACCTAAAGCTGCTCAAAAAAACAGTCCATTCATTTAAAGATAAATAAATACAAAATTAAATGTAAGGAAGCCCAGAAAAGGTATGTGTCAGGCCCCGAGGGCGTTCTGGGTTACGTTCTTCATTCAGCAGCACGTATGAACTATTCCAGAGCTCACAGAGAGCGTGGCCTCACCGAGAGACGAGGTTGGGAATAAGAAGGAAGGCAGGAGGTGGAGGCAGGCATGGGAACATGTGAGTGGCCCTGGGGGCCTGGCACAGCAGGCTGTGTCTTCATGTTTTCCCTGGAACCCATGTGCTGTCCTGTGACGTCACACTTTCTTTACTACTGGAATTACAGGATCCCAGTTCCCACCCAGTTCCTGCCTAACTGCAGGAAGCTCTGGTTGTGACCAGGTCCTTGTCCCCAAGGCCGCTGACTTGTCTACATTCCACTTGAGCCATCATGCTGTGCTTGCAGACTTCATCTGCTGATTCCTGCAGGGCACCTCTGTCGCTGCCCGGACTCTTCCTTCATGTCCTCTCAGGGTCAGCAAAGACCAGGCTATTACTCTCAGCAAGACTTTGCTGCAAGCTTTGGCGTACAGACGACACATGGAGCTCGAAACCGGATGCCGCGTGCACTGCTTGTAGCTCCTGAGGCCCGAACCTGGAGTTTTGGGTGCTCATACTAACCACTCTTCTCTGATTCTCCAACCCCACTGGGCGTCTACCAAATCAATTCAGTTTGGACAATAACTGCCTGGAACTTGTCCTCAGATGCCAGTTGCAAGTCCTGGGCCACCTGCACTTGGACAGACTGGCTATGAATCAGGGATTCCCATGACCCCCTCCTAAATTTCGATCATTTTCTAGAACAGCTCACAGAACTCAGGAGGGCACTTTACTTCTGTTTGTTATAAAGGATACAGCTCAGGAACAGCCGGATGGAGAGACGCCCAGGGGCAGGTATGGGGCTGGGGGTAGCTCAGAGCTTCATGCCCTCTCTGGGCACACCATCAAGTCTTGTTCAAGAGTGTTTATAGGTTTTAACCTCCAGCCCCCCACTTGCCTGGGGATTGTTGGGTGGAGCTGAAAGTCCCAACCCTCTAACCACTGAGTCACTCTGCTGAGCACCCCCCAGGGGGCCCTCCCAGGGCCCCGCCCGGCGTCACCATGTCAGCGTGAGCTTGGGTGCGATCACAAGGGGCTCCTGTGCACACCAGGCCACTCCACCGCTCCGAAGATTCCAAGGGTTTCAGCCACTCTCTGCCGGAAACTGGGGACAAAGACCACGTGTATTTCATATGATATCGCAGGTGCCCCACGGCCAGTCCCAGGAGGGATGAGACAGCGGCACCCAGGCTCGGCACCAAGGCGTCCTTTGAAGAATCCTTATATTTGGGATTTCAGAACAAGAATTTAAGTCATCACGGGGAGATCAGAACTTTGTTGGTTATCTTTATGCTCTCTCAGAGTTGGCTCAGAGCCTTTAAATTTTAGTTTTCAGTATTAAAAACTTGGGGATTTCTGGTTTCTCTAAAAAAGTCAGATGGGGTGGCAACGATGACAAGTCAGCACCGGTTGTCTGGAGGGGAGCAGGGCTGTCTTTGGGGGCAGATGTGTCCCCCCCACGCTCCGCGGAGGCTCATGCCGCTTGCACATGGTCTTTCTGTTTGCGTGACTCTGGGCTCACTGAGTGTCCCCTAAACTGAGGGGCTTCAAAGGCAAAGGGAAGTTCAAGTTCCCACTGTTGGCAGTGCGCCGAGCTAGCTGCTAGTCTCAGAATGCCCCGGGCTTCCCCTGCCCGTGACAGTCAGTGGGGCTCCTGTTCCGGTTGTGCGGACGGCAAGGGGAACGGAGGAAGGCCTCAGAATCTTTGTGAGATTCAGGCCGCAACGTCTCCCCTGGCATATGCATCAGTGACAAATGGGGTAGTTTAAATACTTTTAATATGTACCATTCTGTCCCCATCCCTTTAGGTGTTTTCATATTTTCAGTCCCATGTTCTAGGCCTTGGGTGTTTCCAGTTGATCAGGTGGCACCGGTGGCCAAACAGATCCGTCAACCACAGGGTTTCTGTCAGCTCTTCCCACTTTTGTGGCTGCATAGAAAGTGGTACCTACAATCTGATCATATAGACTCTTTTTTTGTGCCCATTTTGCCTGAGAATTTGGGGACGTGAAATTCCTTTGTCAATAGCCATAAAAATATACTGTCGAGACTTATAAAGTGCTCACCAGCAAAAAAAAAAAAAAAAAGGCATCTTTTTTGTGGATGTTTCTGAGTTGACTAAAAAATACAACTTGTAATCCCTTAGAGAACTGGTTGTGTTGAAATATTTCCAGAAGGTCAAGGAGTTTCTCCTCCCGCCTGGAGAGGAGACATGAAGCTGTGGGCAGTGGGTAAGCGAGGCAGGCCTTTCCAGCCTTGTTTACTCTGGAAATAACTCTGGAACATGCCTCATATGGCTCCCCAGAGACCTGGAGGTGGGCCTATGTCAGCACATGACGAATGAAAACAAACGGTTCCTTTGCAACGTTGAGCAAAATTAATGAAAAAAGGTCTTTCTTAGAACTTCCAGACAGACCCGAGGGACTAGAAATGAACTTGGAAGTGTGAGGAGTCAGAGTACAGAGCTAGACCAAAAAAAAAAATATTTCACCCAACTTTGTAACTGGTTTAGATAGTGGAAATTTTATAAACGTAGTTCACCAAAATCGGCGGTTTGAAGTGGATCTTGAAACACTTGTTTGTTTTTATCGATTCCCACTTAGTGGTGAAGTCAGAGTCTGAGGAGAGGGTGAGTTGCTCCCTGTCTCTTGAAATTATTCCCAGAGGGCGTGACCCGCCTGTGGTCCTTCCGGCCCAGGGCCCCTCGGGGGCTGGTGGATGCAAAGCACCTTGGTTGTAGGACAGCCGATCTCTACATGTTGTGGGCCTCTCGGCGAATGACAAATGGATGTGTGGCCGTGAAAAGCTCTGTCCCCAGAGTGGCCCATCCATATCATAGACCCTGACTGTGACTTCCTGCTGTAAAGTCCTTTTAATTCATTGGCACCTCGTTTCTTAAAGCACTTACAAAGTGGGCCTGGTTTCCTCCACAAGTGGAGGCTGTAGCAGTGGACACCTAAGGCTTTTCCTCCCTCTCTGCCATCATTCTGATAAGCTCCCTCCGCTGCCCACCTTCCCTGCCCCCAGGGACTGGGTCTAGAGCCTGGTGTAGGGTGTGGGTGACCCAAAGCACAAGAATCAAAGCTTTTCCTCAAGATTTTTCAAGCTGAATATGAGACAAAATCCACTTTCCTCCAAGCTCTTGGAACTATTAGAACATGGGATCAGAGGCTGCTGGAAAGAGGGTCTGCAGAAGGGTAACATTTAAGCAGCTTCAAATCCACACAGTCAGACTGAGGCAAGTTGCATTGCCCCAGTAGATGAGAGGGAGGGGACGCTCAGGGCACACAGTGGCCACGGGGCCCACCGGGCTCTCCTGCAGTGTGCTCACCTGGACCTGTCCATACCCCTTCTTGCCTAAGCTAGTTTGAATTCAGTCTGCATCCTTACAATGGAAAGAGCCTTAAAATATGATGTGCACGTCACTAGGAAAGCAAAGTGAACTCCCCTTTGTGCTTCAGGACTAAAAGCAGGCTGGGCTTTGATGTTCATGAGAAATTATTTGTAATGTGAAAGTATAACATTTTGGCCCATGTGTGGATCTGTCCATTTTATGTTTGTTTGTTTTTAAACATAATCGTGTTCTTTCCCAAATACAAAATTCTTTCTTAAAATTAGCAATACAACAATGATGAGCATTAACATTTATTGTTTACCATGTGGTAGGTATTACTTAATTTGTATTTATGCTTTTCATCCTCACAAAAATATATAAAATATATATTCTTATTTCCCCCATTATAGATATGGAAACTGAGGCACAGAAAGGTTAAGCTGTTTCCCCTGGGTCACACAACCAGTAAGCAGCATAGACAGGATTTGAACCCCAGCCTTCCAAGTTCAGAGACTGGGCTTTTACTATAGAATTAAGAAGTATTGGAAAACACTGATTTTAGGTAGTCATGACACTTTTGTTTAAAACTGAATGATATATTCTTAATTTTTTGAAATAACTTTTGCTAATTTTCAAGGCAATTAGAAAGTTAGAAATGTCCTAAAAGGTATTCTACTCTATGGCTTGAACTTAATGTTAGGGGGCTTTAGCCCAGGGAGGTTTTACTTGGCTTTTCCGTGGTAGAGCTGGTACTGGAATTCACATCCCTGGTGTCCATCCCATGTGGACCAAAGGATCTTTAGGGAAATACTGACGTCTCCTAAAAGCAAAAGCTGAGTGGGGGCCTGGTCTTGAGGCACGCGTGTGAAATGGGGGGAGTGTGGCAAAGCCTGTGCCTCCCCCCTCATTCTGCAGAGCTTTCACCACTTCCCCACCTTCTTTGGTTAGTGAAGAACCTAATTTCTCTTGCAGCTTTTTGTCTTGATCATTGATGGTTCTCAGTAGACGAAAGAGGAGGATGGGTAAGATGCTCTCGGCCCCACTTGCTAAATGTCCCCAAAGGACATCCAAGGGTAGAAGAAGGTTAACCAAGGCTCATTCTTACGCCATTCCTATGACACATTTCAAGCAATGGCTGGAGAATTTGGTTGAAACCCAACGTTCTGATCCGGCCGGAGTCCTTAGCTACGTGCTAATTTCCTGCTTGTTACCATTCCCTTTTCGAGCAACTAGAAAAACAACTCATCTCCTTTAGTCTTGACCAGAGGGGAATATGGGAGTCAAAGATCCTTGGCCCCTCATTTCCCGTGAGATTGTGAAACAAAAAAGTAAACATTTAATGGAATGTGGCAGCTCAGAACAATTACCCCTATTGTGGAGAGCACAGGGGTGTCTTTTCCCTCTTACGCGCACTCTGCCGCGGAGGGGCTGCCCAAGAGAAAAGCCAGCCCTGTCATGGGCTGGCAGGCAGTTTGTAGACATTGTCAGGGTTTAAGCCGAAACGTCTTTGGGTTACTTAGAATAGTTTTCTTTAAAGGAAAGCATTGTCAATGCTTCGCCAGGCCTGTCATTCTGCAGCGCGAGAAGAGGCAGGAGGGCTTGCTTCACTCGATAACCGTCTTTATTAAGAGTCTAAAACTTGGTGATGGGCTGCAGCCCTTGACTCTGCTCTGGAGCCCTGGCAGCTAACTGATTTTCTTCCTTTTTAGGTTTCCCCACTGTGAGCCCTTCAGAGGACAAGGTCATGTTGATCTAACAGTGACTCACGCCAGGCCTTTCCGTGCCTCCTCTGCACAGGCTCGAGAGTCATAGCAGAGCCGCCGGATGGTTCTGTGAGGGCGGGAAAAGGGCTCCACCCGCGTGGAGGAAGTGCCGGTCACTCAGCTGTGTCACTTGGCCTTTATCTTTAATTACCTGATTGAAAGAGTCCCTAACTATGGGGAAGGGCTTCCCTGGGGTCGGTGTGAACAATTCTTTCCTTCATTCAGCAAACGCTTATTCAGAAACTACCCTGCGCTTGTGTGAGATATAAGAAATATATATGTATTCATAATAATATGGTATATTATATATACTATATATTAATACTAAAAATAAAATAATAAGATATACATATATGTCTCTGCCCCTTGTTCTAATTGTTGGTCTCTGACCCTGGCTCCTCAGACCCTTGTGATTTCCTGGGGGGTAGGACTGTCTTTTGTCCTAAAGAGAACGCTCCTGGCTGGCTCCGGAATGGGGCCTGGTCGCTGGAAAGACGAAGCCATGATTAGAAGCTTAGAACTTTCAGTCTCTCGTCCCATTCTCGGGAGAAGGGAGATGTTCTGGAAACATAGTGAATGAGGGATCGCGCCTATATGGGGAAGCCTCCGTAATAATCCCCAAAGTATGGGTTTCATAGAGCTTCTGAGCTGGGGAACACATCCAGCAAGAAGTAGATGTACCCCAACTCCTTGGGGACAGATGTACCTGTACTTGTCCTATAGACCACTTCACCGGGCTGTTCACCTGTATCCTTTTGTATATAACAAACTGGTAAATATAAGTGTTTTCCTGAGTTCTGTGAGCTCTTCTAGCCCACTTTGGACCTGAGACTGGGGTCCTGCCGTATAGTCAGTCAGAAGCACAGAGGACAACCCCGACGTGTGGCTGGCATCTGACGTGGGGGAGGTCGTGTAGGACTGAATGCCATGGGATCTGATGGTCTCTCCAAGAAGACAGTTGGGTTAAACCCTCCATATCTGGTGTCAGAGTGAAGTAGTGAAAGTGGAGGTAAACTGTCTTTTTTCCTAGACAAATCTCATAGAATTTTAAGTAAACAGGCAGCTATTATTGCAGTATGATAAATGCTGTGATGGGCAAAGCCAAAGGTCATTCCAAAACTCTGACCTGGGCTTCAGGTCAGGAAAGGCGGAATAGAGGGACTGACTCATCCAGACTAGGGGAGGTCCCCCTTTACTCTCTGTCTCCTAGACGGACTTCTTTGAGGTGGTGAATAAAATCCTTTAAGACATGTATTTAAAAGAAAAGAATGTAATGACTTACTTATTTGATTTTTTGTTATGTTTCCACTAACCACCACAAGCCTAAAGAAAAGTTGCAACTACAGTAAAAAAAAAAATTTTTTTCTTGAGGTATTCAAGAGTAATCTGCCAACCTGATGACCCACAAACCCCAAGCCATTTGTTGTGTATTTTCTACAGACACAGGGACTTTTCTCTCCCCTAACCACCATGTAGCGGTTAGCAGTGGCCCATTGACACCATCTGATCCTAGGTTCCATTCAAGTTTTGCCAATTGTCCCAAGAATGGCCTTTATGGCAAAAGAGACCAAGTCATAGTCACTCACTGATTTAGTTGTTTATCCCCTTCCTTTCTTTACCTGATCTTTAAGACAATGCCATTTTTTAAGAGAATAAGACAGTCACTTTGTAGAACGTCCCTCTTTTTCATTTGTCTGATGTCTCCTCATGATTAGCTTTAAGTTGTGTGTCTTTAGCAGAAACCGCTTAGCGGGGCTGTAGCCTCCTCACTGCACCATAACATGTGGTGCAGGGTTTGGCTCATCCCATGACTGATCATTGATAACATGGCGTCTGCTAGGCGTCTTCATCATGAATTACTCTTTTGGTCCTCTGTAATGAATGTGTATTTTGAGGGAGGTTCTGAAAAGCATCTCATTCCTCATCAAATTTAGTTCAGTATGGATTCATGATTTCTATTTTATTCAATGGGTTATAATCTGTTATGATTTTCTTTTGATGCTCCAATTGCCTTCTGTTTGGTTGCCCCTTCAAGCTGATTTCTGTGTCCTTTGGCACAACTCAAGCATCCTTTGAGCATTTCCATTATTTTTTGACACAGATAGATGTTCTAGGTTCAACTTCTGTATTCCCGGTGCTAACCCTGAAATCAGCTGCTTCTCTAAGGAACTCCTAGTGGAGAGTGGTATTTAGAAGCCAAGATCTGGGCAGTAGGTGTGCTCATAGCTATTGAGCTATTACTGCTCCAAGGTCTCTTGGTAGACAGAGCTAGAAGGACGTATATATGTAAATATACACACATTTGTTTCTGTATCTGGTTTCATTGAAATCCTTGAGCTCACGCCAATACCTTCAAATCCAGCCCAATACCCCAGGATTCATGCTAGCTTTCTCCCTTTGCATATTTGTGACTCCTTCCTCTGACTGTGAGAGACATGGCTCCCACTATTCTAAATATATTTACTTATTGGATCAATCCCTCTAGGGAACCCATCTCTGCCATCCCTCCCCTGGGTGGACTCCCTCTTTGTCCTACCCCTCCCTGACACCCCATCCGGGTCTATAACTTCTAGGCCTTCCCTACCCCACCTGGGTTCTGACTCCTCACCCTGGGCCGCCTCTCCTCGCAGACACCTACCTTACTCTACCTCCCTTCATGACTTGAGGACTGAATTGTTGAGGAAGGGACAGGAAGGAAAAAGGAAAGAGAAGGGCAAGGCAGAGGAAGAGGAAGAGACATGTGAAGGAGGACAGAGGGTCCTCTTACATTCCTTCAGCTTCCGTTTTCTTGCTTGCAACCTTTGAAGTGCTACATTATCTATCATCGTATCGGACCTTATGTTTTCATTGCACAGATGCTCCCAATGTAGCCACCTCCCCACTCCACTCTCTACCTTTCTATTTCCAACCATCCGTCCGTCCTGATCCCAACCATCTTGGAACTGGCTCCAGAATATGCAGTTCCGGACAATCCAGTTTGTCAGCTTCATTGAACAACCAGTTGTCTGAAAAGAAGGAAGAATTTTAACTTCTCTCCAGAGGAGCATGCAAAACACAGGCACAGGACATCTGATATCTCAGATGTAATTTCATGCAATGCGAAATCATGCCAGTGAAAGGGAAAACACAGATAAATATATCTTTTGAGTGTTTTGTCCATTTTTAAAAATGGGAATTAGCACCATGGTTTATCTTTTACTCAGATAGTTTTGTCATTTAAATAAGTACAGAAATTCATTACCTTGGTATTATATCAATTCAGTTTTCCTAACGCTAATTAAAAATACAACTAAGTTAATACTAAGACTTATCAGAGACTTTAAAAGTATAAACGTACCCCCTACATTTAAGTGTAATAACTCAAAAGGAAGCTTGAGCCAGTATTGTCTGGTTCCATTAGAATTAATTAATAAACAAACAAGAACAAGACACCCTCAGAACAATTGGAGCTGTAATGTATTTCAGTTGAAATTTTAATTTTACATTACGTTTACCCAAATGGTGCATTTAGGGATTTTTAAGGTAGAAGCAAGACCGGGACAACCATAGAAAGTTCTAATATTACTATCCAGTCCCCTGCATGGATTAAAATGTCTCCATCTACAGTTTTATGTTCTGGGGTAACTGAATGAGTCCCTCAGAGATCAAACACTGCAAAGTTCAATGTCACACTTATTGCGGGTAATGTGGTGGCTCCGTCCCAGTAAGACGTGCTTTTGCGGGTATTACTGCAACTCTCCTTCACCTTCCGACCCCTTCCCGGGGCGGCCTCAGAGCCATGTGAGCCACAGAGTACCCGAGGCCCCTGAGAGGGGCCTTTGTTTGGGGATGGGACAAGAGGAATTGGTGGGGAGCTGCGGGAGATAAGTGGTGATGGGGACTGGGGTGAATACAGTGTGAGGGGGTCAGGATTCAGGGGAGGGAGCTGGGAGAGGCACAGAAGGGGAGGAAATGGGAGAGAAGCCAGAAATCTAAGCAAATTGCTCATGGAAGTCTAAAATAATGGTGTCACACCCACAAATGTACTGCTGTTTGTGTACCTAAAAATACTACAGCATCCAAAGGGCCCGAGTAGACTTGGAAAGGGATGGGTTTGCCCACTATTTTGATTGTGGTGATGGTTTCTTGGGTGTATGTCCAAACTTAGATCTAATTATACACTTTTAAATGTGCACTTTGTGTCTCAATAAAGCTGTTTTTTTAGAAAAATAATATGGTGTGCAGTATAGTGCAAACCAGTACTATATAGTTGGTAGCTGTGTCAAATCTAAATAGGTCAGCCTAGTACTGGGCTTTCTGTGTGGACCTGGGAAAGGCCTGGGCCAGTAATCTATTTTACCTGCTCTCAGTAAGTCTGGGAGGCCTCAAGGATCTTAACTGCCTGGCATGAATTGTTTTCATGGGGGCTGGACAATTATCCCGAGGTCTCCATTTTCTGTGTTTAATTAGTTCTTGTATGCAGATGTTGGTTAAGAAGAACTTTTCCTCAACCCTCTTAGGTTCAACTTCCAAGGGCTTGAGAATGAAACCAAAAAAGTCCATTTAACAGTAGAAAAGGCAGACAACTTTTAGTGAGATTTACATACATAGAAGTTCACAGAAAAAAAAGTGAAACTCAAAGAAGCAGTAGACTTGGGGCTTATGTAACAATTTAATAAAGGAAAGGGCATTGGGGCTTCAAGATGGGATGATAAATCATGAAAAAGTCATTAGGAAATATATGGGGGAACTCGCACAAGGTAAGGCTTCTTTTAATAACGTCTATTTACGCAAACTTGTCTGGAGTCACTCTACATCTCCGGGGGTAAGCGTTCTCTCCTCCTCCTGGTATGGGGTGGAGTGGGGCTGGGACTTGGGGCATTGGTGGGGGGGTAGGAGACGCCTGCGCAAAGGGAAATGAAAGCTCTGCTTTCAGGCAGTTAAGGGAAGGGCAGAGACCTCTTCCTGCATTCGTTGGTTCTCAATAGTTTCAACTCAAAATCATCCTTCTGTCCAAGAGGCATATACTGGGATGGCACATTCTGGTCCCCTTCCCAGGGAAAACTACCAGCCACTGAACCTTTTAGAAGACTCAGTGCCTCTGCTCTCTGTCTGACCCCGCACCACTTTACTGTCACTTTATTGTGGGACAGGTTGGTAGGGCACCTCCTGTCGGTCTGTCTTGAGCACCGAGTGAGCCAGCATCTCGTCTGGGGGTTGGCGTTCTGCATTTTGAGTAACTCCTCAGCTGTGTCTGAGTCCATGTCCTCTTCTCTCACCATGGGCCCCTGCTTGGGTTATCTGACCCTGACTTCCTTCCTCTCTGCCCTCTCATCCTGAGATAGGGCAGTAGGAGTAGCTTTTATCTCTTTTAAAACATTGTGCAGTAGTTTTCCTTCGACTTTGTTTCTGTCAGGTTCATGTTTTGTCGGAATTTACTGGCTTTACACATATCACAAACACCGATAATTTATTTTCCGATACAAAATATTTTCTTCATATGATGTCCCCCTGCTTGAATAATTCCCATTTAAAAAATAATCCCCATTTTTAATAATCCCCCCCTTTTTTTTAAATAAATGGTTTGGCTCAAAAACCTCAAAAGCTGTGGCCACCAGCTGGGATCCCAAAATGACCCAAAAGTGGAGCTGGGGGAGAGTGAAATAAAATAAATCCCTTTCCAAGAATTGTAGCCTTGGAGAACATTCATGAACAAAACTGCAGGGCCCCTGCCATCCTCCGCCCTTCGGTTTTGGTTGGCCCCAGTCCTGCCCCGTCATCTCTCCTGACCAAAACAATGCCTGAGATAATGAGGATTTTTACATTTTTCCGCTAAAAAAAATTAAATGTTATGTCTCAATGAACTATTTTACATTTCAATTTAGAAGGTACCTTTTCTCAAAGGGTACACGTAGGTCTGAAACCCTGTCCTCCAAACATCATTTAAAAAAATTCAATAGCTTGCACACATCTCAGCATTCCAAGGTTGCAGATTCTTTTAGCCTTGTTTGTAAGGACAGCAGGACCAGCTCACACATGTTAAAATGTATTACTCACGGTTACAAGTAATAGTGAAACTTAACAGGTAGTCGCTTTTCTTTTGGGGTGTGAGTGAGTGTGTTAATCAATCTCTGCCACCCCCGGTTTCTCCCTCCTCTTTTTAACCCACATCCTTAAAAACGGAGTAATTTCCCAGTACCCCTCTTCCGTCTCCCCTCACGTAGGTATAGTTTGAGGATTGGTTTTGCCTAATGCTGGTCTGGGGAACTGGAGAGGGGGGTCTCAAGGGAGTCTCTGGGGTCTTTTCCACTTCCTAACTCCTGCCCCCCCGTGTGTCCTCAAGACCGTTTACAAACACACTGGACACACAGAGTGAGCAGGGCAGTGGCCCCCTGTGCCCACCAACCTGCTTCAACAGTCATTATCAGTCTTCAGCGCTATTTTATCCTGCGCACCCCGACCTCCTTTTTTGTTCCAAAGCAAATCCTACACAGAACATGATTTTACCCACGAATACTTCAGTGTGTTTCTGTAACAGTTGAGGACACTTGCCTTTTTCTAACAGAAGTGCAACACCATTATCAGCCTAACACCACAAAAGCCCTGTAATAAGTAACTGCTTGGGTGAGAGTGGACTGTGGCCAAGCACCTGGGGGTTGAATTAGGGCCACTGGTGGTCAGTAGGGTTGGTGGTCAGGGAGAAGGGGTGGGTAGGGGTGGGGATGAGGGAGGACGTCCTGAAACTCACTCAGCCCTCTGTGTCTGTCCTACATGGAACCGTGACAGTCTTGGGAGAGTTAACGGCTGCTCGCCTTGCCTCCCAAGTCTCCCGAGAATTCCGCTTTGGGCACCCTCCCACCCAAACTGCCCCAGGAAAGGGACTCGGGGGAATCTAGCTACAAACCACCACAGTCAGTACCCAGGCTAGGTTCAAATTTCCCCCATTGTCTTGATAATGGGTTTTTACCATTGATTCGTTCAAACTGAGGTCCCAAGTCCTCACCGTCTGAATCTGGACAGGTCTATCCTGGTATAAAAGAAGTTATGTGCAGAGGCTTGATGAGAGCCAGGCTCTGTTGTTGTTTGTTTTGTTTTGTTTCGGCAAGAATACCTGAGCCTCCTTACCTATTTGACCCCCTTTGGGCCCCTGAACTGTCCCCAAACTGTAGGTTTATGGGTTCCCCTAACCTGTGGGCTACCCTCCCCTCAGCTCAGATTTCTTAATCACCGAGAGTGAAGGTCCCTTGTAAGGAAACTGGATACATTCACTGGTGTAATTCCTTCAACCAAGCCGGCCCCATGCCATGGGCCAGTCAGTGCCCTGGCCACAGGCCCCTGTGTGGCCATCACAGTTGGACCAGTTTCATGTCTGACCCCAGCTGCGTGTCAGCTGGATTAACATCTAGTAGGAAAAGATCACACATACCCCTCATTGTAAAATGAGATTCAATCCTCTGGCTATTTAATCAAAGGTATGGAAGTTTACAGGAAGGAAGGTGCCCCCCACCCCAGGGTGGAAGCAGATGCACCCTCCCCAGGGAACAGCCCTGGACACCCCCACGGATTTGCGAAGGGGCTAACTAACACTGTCCACAAATTCTGCTGTGCCCTTGAGCTCTTCAAGAAGAACTTGCTCTTGTAATCAACGGCTTTTCTCAAAGAGACGGCTTGGCGGTGTCAGTGGCCTCTCCTGTTTCTTCAAACTCAGCTTCAGCAAGGTCACCTCCTCACAGGGAAGAGAAAGTGAAGCTGGTGCCTGGGCTTCCCTGAACGCCCTCTCTGCCTCCTGGGTTCTACAGTTCTGGAAGGGCCATTCCCTTGCTGCGTCAACCCTTTAATTCTGCATGCATACCCTTTCATGTGCGCGCTGGACAGGAGCATGGTGTGAGGACCCTAATCCCACCAGACAGTGATTTTCACTGAAAAGAAAACAAAACATTTTTGTAAAGAAGCCATGACCCAGCGTCCGTGCACCTCGGGGCCAGAGCTCCACCGAGTGTGAGAAACTCCAGTCTGCACCTGACACGTGTGTTGTGACAGAAGACTGTGTATTTGAGATAAAACAAGTTCTTGCCCAGGGAGCTGGGTCAGAACCTTCGGGATGAGCCCCTGTGGAACACACCAGGCTCATCGGCGAGCGTCTACTTTAAGCCAAAGGGCTTATATTGGGACTCATAAAAGGGGTGTGAGTTTGAGGCCCTGGGTTTGGAAGTGGAACCAGCGCTTTCCCGAGAGCGGGAGGCACTGTCCCCTCCAGACCAGTGAGAGGCGGTGCTGGGAACGCGCATTCATCCCGCCGCCCCAAGGGAGGAGGCAGTTCCATGAGAGGAAGTCCAGGTGCTGTCAGGATGGGAGAGAGGTCGCTGGGCAGCTGAGACCTGACCACATACACATTCCCTCCATGGAAAGTGAGAGGAGCGAGACCAGCTTCCTCTACGAAGAAATTTACAGTTTCTGAGCTTTAATAAAAAAAAGGCCTGAAACCTCAAACACAAAGGAATTCGCTTTCTAAAATCTAGCTCCGTAAACAGTGCCATGAGAGGCCAGAAGAGAGGTTATCCGATTGGGGTATTTGTGTTTCATTTCTCAATTTACCACATTCCAAGAGCAGGATTTCTAGTCATCGGTAGGGAATGTTTCACGGAACACCCGGGCTCAGGGAATCGTGGTCATTTGCGTTTTGAAACCCAGAACTGCCTGTTTCTACAGCTGCCGACTAAGCAGGTCCCTGGGGACCCCAGGCTTAGTGCATCTGGCCGAGGGACAGAGCGGCTGGATGGTTCTCTCTGGTCACAGTAATTACGCCTTTCCTGGCTCAGGACGTCGGACCAGAGTTAGACCGAGGAGTCCGTCAGCTGTGTAGGATGGCCTCTCAGCCTGGGGATCTGAGATATTAGTAACAGGAGATTTGGGAGGAAATGAAGTTTGTCATGGCGGACTAGAGGGTTCCTATCATTAAAGGCAGAAAAGCGCTCCAGTTTCTGTTTCTTAAAAGTAAAACAGTTATTAAATTTCTTTTACCCTTCACCCGGCTGATCGTCTCTGAGAGGTTAGCGATGCGGACCCCTTCAGGCGGCTGATATACACTGGGAAAGCATTTTCATTTTTAAATTTGTGCCTGTGAATGCATCTCAGATTCAAGGAAACTTAAGGACCACCAATGATGAAAATGAGGGATAACAAAGAGAATGAATGATATTCCTACAAATCATCTATGACTTGAGTTTCCCCAGATTTCTTAGTCATTTTCGTTGAATCAGAATTAAATTTGTCCAATATCAAAAGATAAACATGTAATGACAATGGCATTCAAGTTTGCTCATCATTTGTTAGAAGTAAAGGTTACCCACACCAACATGGTGTTTTGCTGAGAGTTTACAAAGAGCTTTCTCTCTTTGCTTGTCATTTAGAAGCAAAATATGAAATTTATCTACACATAAAATCCTCGGTTATAAAAACTGATTTTAGAAAGTATGCAAAAATTCCAAACAGTTCATAGAATAGGTTTATCTTTTCCTGATGCTATAAATACTTACTTTACTTTGAATCTACATTTGAATCTATGTCCCAAAACATATCACCTTAAAATTTGTTGATAAATCATACTTTTCCTAATGTAATTAATTGAATGTAAATGAAATAGCATATGTCTCTCCTTAAATATGATAAAGTAAAAATAAATATTTTTACATCAGTTAGGTCTCTTGGTTACAGTAGAAATGACCAGGGATGGTGTGTGGCTAGCACTTAAGTTCCTGACCCTGAGACACTCCCCCTGAGACAACCTCAATAAACCATCCTCTGAAAATGCCAGCATCTTGCTATGCAAATTCTGGACTCTATCAGAATGCTCTGCCCCTCAGGCCCCTGGCAGGGAAAATCTGGGCCTGGGGGTAACACCTCTCAAGAGAACATGTGCGGTGGTCGCGAAGGGTCAAAGAATGGGAGGAAAAGCTGAGTCACTAGGTCTCAGAACTGCTCCAAGGATCTGGGCAGCAGAAGTTCCCGTTTCTCAAAACCTTTGATATGAGTGCTACTGGGAGGTCAAGGTTCTGATCTCTGGGGTGGGGTTGAGGCCGCAGACAAGGGCCCATCGGGGGGCCCCACGTGGAGCGGCTACAGAAGGGAGGCAAGTGGACCTAGGTGCGAAGCTCCCAAAATTCTACTAGAAGATAATTTGGCACAGTTACCCAGGTGTGATTAACAGGCTTCACCCAGGTGCCCCTAGGAGTCACTGCGCTTGGCCTTTGTGTGTCGCGGACACTGGGACTTGCCTACTTAATAACCATTCTCCCCTTTTTCCTAATTATCAGAAGCCCAATTTTGCTTGAGGGAGTACTGTGTCTGGCTGAAACACTCACCTTTCCAGAGGCCTTTGCATTAAGGGGTGGCCAGGTGACATGGCTCTGGGTTATGTGGAAGGTCTGCCAGGGATTTTTGGAAATTCTTTGCTTTCATGATAGAGCATCTTCCTTTTCTTTGTCTTCGTCTTTCTGCATGGCACGTGGACATGAGGTTGGAGCTGGGGCAGCCGTCCTGAGGCCAGGAAGTAAAAACACATGAAGCCAAAAGTCCCATGCTAAGGGTGGGGGGACACAGTGAGACAAGTAGCCTGACCAGCATGCTGTGCGGGGAGGCCCACCCTGACATTTGGGGGCCTGGGCACAAGTGTCAATGGAGGCCTACATATCATGCCCCAATTTTAAAAATTATCAATCAAGCCAACAAATTGTTAAACAAAATATGTTCTATCCTCCTACCTTGACAACACACTTGATAACAATGAAACTTAAAACATATGCATAGAGCTATGGTTTTTATATGACTTAAAGTCAGCAAAATATCAAAGGCAACTAGATAATTGGGTTCACTTTGTTGTGTTACACTGCATATTAGTTATTCATGAATTATGATTCAGGTTTTTGCTATATGCCTTGGAATCAGCATTAGTCACCACTGTAGAGAGGTGTGGACATAAGGAGGGCGGATGAGGCCTACTGAACCCACCTAACACCGGGACATAATCTGAAAGGGTTTTTTGTTTTGCTTTGTTTTTAGGTAAATCTTGAATTTGAGCTTATTTCATTACAATTTATGTCTTCTTCAAGAGAAGAAAAAGTGACAAAACCCCTTTATTCTTGTTCATTTGGTAGATATTTTGGGCTGGAGGGTTGTCATTTCACTCTATTTGTGCATCTTGGAAGTGCTCTGGAAACAGAGCTGAGTTAAACATTTATTAAAACAGTTTCATAAGATAAAATTTAAAGAAGTGATTTTTAAGGAGACACAATGGATGATAGCTTTCCCTTTCCTAAATGACGATTGCACAGGTCCAGGTCAAGGAAAAGGCTGATTTAATAGGGAGCTGTTATGTCAAACCACAAAGAATTTTGAATTCCATGCTGGCAGATCCTCTCATCTCACCACTAACACGTGGAGACTTACATTTTCTTGTGGTTTCAGGTTCAGAAATGTGGTGTTTTCCTAGCCCATTTTCTACAAATTGTCAAAGGAAAATGCTTCCATAATCCCTGGGGTGAGGGTAGCTATGCTTCAGAACAGCAGTTCAAAGTTTACAAGGGTTCAAACTACATTCAAGAGTGTTCATAGGCATTGAGCAGATACTGGAGCTTTTAGGAGATGGTTCTTATTGATGTCCAGAGTCTAGAAAGCTCTACTAAGCTTGTGAGAACAGCCCAGCTTCCATCCATCATCTTAATTCTGTGAATTCCTCTTTATTTCTACTTCTGGCCCAGACTAGGCTATTGCCACAGCCCCAGAACATTCTCCTCTTCCATCGCTGCTCGTGCAGGGAGGCAGAACCCACCTGCGAGAGGAGGGCATGTGCTGTGGCCTGAACTGTGTTCTTCCCAAGTTCATTTGTGGCAGCCCTAACCCCCATGTGACTATATTTGGAGATGGAGCCTTTAAGGAAATAACTGAGGTTTAAATAAGTGTGGGACCCTGATCCCACAGGATTGGTGTCCTTATAAGAAGAGGAAGAGACACCAGGAGACCCTGTTTCGCTCCTGAGATATTGTATAAGAATTTGGCTATTACCATGGTTTAAAAATATGGGCTATTTCATGTTTGGCTTTAAGTTTCATCTCCTCCCTTCCCTGATAATTGTTTGAATGTGGAAGTGGAAAACAACTCCGTCTCTTCCTCTGTCCTCTTCATCATGACTGTCATTCTTATTTAGCCATGCAGAGGGTGCGCTCCGGGGGGCGGTGGCAACAGCCCGGATCTCCTGTTTCTCTTGGGGGAAAAAGGACTGGGCGGATTATGAATGGCAACGCCTCTGATTAATGCCTCCAGTTCACAGACACCCACCAGGCGACCACAGCGCTGCCCTCTCTTTACTCCTCGAGGCATGTAGTGCAGATAATAGTGCGTCCATCTTAGAGATGGTACAGCTGAGGCTCAGAGAGGTTAGATAACCCAGCTGAGATCACATGGCCCGAATCAGGACTCCTGTTCAGGGAAGATGAGGATGGTTACCCTGTGTGATGCTGCGTAAAGGGGATATTTGGGAAAATTCCTAGAGTAAGCTGAATTATATCATATAATTTAAAGAGGCTCCCTAAGGAGAGGGACTGTGGGGACTCCCCTACACCCCACGCTGGTGGGCACAGGTCGCGGTCCCAGCAGCCCTGTGGGTGCTGAAGGCTCTCTGCTCCTGGCTCCAGACACCTGTGACCCTTTATCTTGAACTCCTTTTCAAAACAACAAGTATTTTCATAGAAAGAGACCCATTTGTTACCCCTCTGGGTCATTTCTAAAAAGTTTAAGGAAAATTCTTGCTAAAACGAAGCCATTTGATTTGGTTTCACTCCACAGCTTGCTTTCAGGTGACAGAGGACACCTTTTTTTCCTTCCATCAACTCTTGGAAATCCCTGTCTAAACAAGAACAAGAAACCGAACCACAAACCCAGTCCTGGAGGAGCCCGGGAGAGGCTCCCGCAGCTGGGCCGTCCCTGAGGAGGAGAGGAGCAGGTGGGGGCAGAGCAGGGTGCAGGCCGAGGCAGCGGGCTTTTATAGAGGGCAGGCGGCTGTTACCTGCTCACTTCTCTTGCTTCAGCCAGACTCCCAGCAGGGTTCTGGCCCTGGCTGCCCCAAATCACCAAGGGGCCTGAAAAATGCCGATGTCGAGGCCAACCCAGCCCCTCCCCACGTGCCTCGTCTCAGTGCTGTGCACGATGAGGAAGGTCTGGGCCCCACCTGCCAAGAGCAGGGGTGCCGCCCATCACACCCATGTGGGGAGGCTGCCGTTTGCCAGCACAGCGGAGAGGGTGCACTTAATTCTAGGGCGCAGTGGGAGGGTGCCCCCTTGGCCGACAGACAAGAAGCCGCCTTCTCCAACAGTCTCCGCAGCGAGAAAGCTAGTGTTTTGATCCCCATCTCTGGCTCCAGCACTCATCTTTCGGGGAACTCTGCCTACGTTCTCAGGAAGCCACTGGAAAATGAGGTCCATCAGGATGAGGGAGTTACTGGGAATAGCCAAGAACAAGGGAGACAGGAAATCCAGAAAGGAGGACTTTAAGGAGCACAGGGGATTTCCACGGGGATGCTGACGGGAAGTCCAAGGACAAATTTATGCAGTCTTCAAGGGAACAGAGTCTACCATGACCAGGGAGCCCAGGGCCCGGGAAGGAGTGTCTTGAAAACAAAATGGAACCCACATTATCACCTCAGTTTAGCCCCGTGGGGTGAAAGGCTGCCAAGGGGTGTGGGGAGACAGCGTAGGTACAAATGAAACGAAGTAAATCCAGTGATAAGGCAGCTATTAACTTTGGGACAAACAAAAAGTTGTAAAAGAAAGGAATATACTCACGGCTTATTACTTGGCTCAGCAGCGCGTGATACTTACATGGTTCTTCTGACAGTTAAATATTGAATACTAACTAACCAGGAGTAGTGCCATAACTATATTAGGACACAAGATAACTAAATCCTCAACTGCCGTCCTAGGAGGACAGTAGGTGATTCTCAGATGGATTAATCAAAACAGAGCGGTATAATTGCACTTAAAAACATGGATGTCATTATCAGGAGAATCTGCTGAGTTGAAAATATCCGAAGAAATTGGGGAGGGGTGGGCAAGAGATCACTCTTTTGTTTCGGTTTTGCTTGACGGTAAGTCTTAACATTGCAAGAAAAAACAAGCAAATGAAACCCCAAAAAGGACAAGACACTCATGTTTCACCTGAGTAGAAACTAAAATGAAAAAAACCCATACTTTTGTTCAGGTTCTCTGGAAACCTAAAACTGCTTGAATACGTTACTGAATGAATTCCTCACAAAGAATCCGCCCCTCAGTAAAACTGAAAACCGTTAAAATAAGAATGAAGTGACATGTACAATTACACTGGAGAACTCAGGGCAAGAAAATGTGTCAGTGCAACATAGACCTTTACTCTGACCTGCCGGGTAAGGCAGGTGCAAAGTGGGATGGAACACACACAGCACACTGTCCACAAAAAGGGAGTAGACCAGCTTGTCAGGAGAGACAGGCCAACTCGGAGATGAATTTGTCCTGCTGGTTTTATTCCTAAGGGACGGACATACTAGGTGGTGAACTTGCCTGGGCTTTCACTCCAAGTTCTACATGTTACCATTTTGTATCAACCCCTGATTTAAGAAATCCAGGAGGGCCTGATGTCACCTTGTGGCTAATAAGGCAGATCTGTGCAGTAGGGGAGGGGGTGGAAACATCCTTCCAGATGAGAGCTTATCATGATCAAATTTTAGGAATATCAATTTGTCCCTCAGTTTCCACTGAGTCAAGACTGGGCCAGGTGCATCTTGTATGCTTAGTCATTACCTTATCTGGTCTTTTTTTTTTAAGGGCTGTTTTAAAAATCAATGCACAAGGAGTGTTTTCGTTATGATAGTTTTAGGACATAATGCTTTGGCCCCTTTCCTTGCATTAGTAAGGAGATCACAGTACCACAGATGTTAGAACTGAAGGGACTTTGAAAATCAGAGGGTCCCCCACATATACAGATGAAGGGGCCCTGACAAATGTAAATGGTCTGCCCATTGGCAAGGAGCTAGTTAACACCAGCTGGTTCTAGAACTCACTGATATAAGTTAAGTGCTATGCCTGACCCGTCCACTAAGATAAAATGATTGCCCTGGGTCAGGCCAAATTGTAGGGCAATCAGGATGTTGGGAGAGGACGCTTCCTGGCAGGGGGAGGCCATGTGACTGGCTTCCAGCAGGTGCCTGATTGCCATCAGCACAGCCACTCCATTTGCCTCCTGGGAGGACGGGTGCCGTCTGGCCCTGCAGGTTATTGAGCAGCCACATGGAAAGCCCCGTTCCCACCATGCCGCTGATTGGAGAGGTGAGTACAGGGTTATAGACCACTCATAAAAGGGCTGTCTCCACACCCACCACCCCCTAGCCAGACAAGCGCTTTCTATAATTCAGCCTATAAGGACACGCTTAGCCCAACTGCTAAGCATCCTGAGTGTGTGTCTGGGAACAGCCACAGCCTTGTCCACAGGATCCTGGCTGACTTAGGTGGTTGCACTCTGTGGCCCGGGCTGGCATTCCTGCTGGGGGGGGTGTTTATTTGGCCTGGCTAAGGACAGCCTTACTGGGGGGCACTTTGAGCATGATGCTGGCTTAAAACACTTTTGTACTGAGAGATGGTAAAGATGAAGCTATTTAAGCAAACCTTAGGCTAATGAATCACACCTGAGAAAGGGCGTGCGCTCTCCACCCGGGCCTTTCCTGCTGTTCCACATGAGGACTGCAGGCAGGGGCTGATGGCAGCTCTATGGTGAGGGAATGCCTGCGCTTTCTTCATCCCTCGAGGACAAACAGCTTGTTCATGAGCCTTTCCAGGAGGCTGGTGGGCTGCGCTGCCAGGAATGATGGATGAGCGGCTAGTCAGTGCCTGCCTGCCGCGTGGACTCTGCGTTCAGGGACTGGAACGCTTTGCTGTATCAGGATAGACAGCCTAGGGTAGAGCACACTTTACATAAATACAGATGTCACCTTGTGAAAACTAAAGCCCTGCGAAATACTAAGAATTCTGTTGTCAAAAGTGAGAAGTATAAATTGCATTTTTATCTAAAAAGAAGGATGTGATATATTTTGCCCTTTGAGATCTCCCATTTCTTTAGATGAGGAAGGAGGACATTTCTTTGTACTCCATCTTGGGGAAAGATGTTTTCTTAAAATAAAAAAATGTAGGCTATATGTGTAGTCAGAAATTTTTTCATATTACAGATTTATTGAAAAATAGAAATATTTTTTGAAATAATGGTAAGAAAAACAGAAGGGGGAAAGCAGTAATATGCATAAACCCTGATAATCAGGAAGGGGACCTCACTTCTTCCAACCCTTATCTGAGGGGCATTTAGAGAAACTGGAATCCTTGGCACTGAGAAGGACCAACAGGTCCTCTTAAAGAGACCACCAGGCATTCCCCAGCAGAATCGACTAGGTTCAGGGGCTTAAACATTTTAAAGCTGTGGTTTTTGCAATGAGATTTACACATAATAACTTATGAGGTGTTACGTTCGTGTTGCCCTCCACATCTGCTCTGTCTGCCCAGCCAGGCCTTTGTGGTTCCTGGAAGCCCTTGAAGAACAGGGAGCCAAAGGCCACGGCCCGTGTTCGCTCTGTCCCGGCAGGAACCACGGCTTTCAGTCTCCACCTCTCTGGGAATGCGTTTGATGGAGGAGGAAGGGACGGGGGTGGCAGCGCACCCATCTGGCTCCCCAAGGCCACAGAGCCCCCGCATAGGTCTTCCCACCAGGCTGCCTCCATCCTGTGGCCTGCAGAGCAGCCGCCTCCCCATCTTCCTCTGGGCTGCCTTTATTACTGCTCCAGTCCTCCACGCCCAGGCCTCTGGCCACTGCCACTGGTGTAGACTGACTTTGTCTTAAACACACCACTGCGTTAGAAAGGGGCTCTGTGGGTTTCGTGGTGGAGGCGTCTGATCTGGAGGTTGGGTTTGTCTCTAGTGGAAGCACTTCTCTGTTATTCCAGGTCCATGACACAATCCCGTGAGTCCCATACTTTTCTCGTATTAACCAAGCCCTGTCTTGGGGGACGACTAGGTTAGGTTTTGCTGTTGGTGAAAGAGGTGCTGCCTGGTTGACTCAATTATTCAACATGCTTGCTGTGGTGCAGTGGGAAATAGATGCTTGGTCTTCGTCCTGGGGTCCTGGCACGCAGCTCCGAAAGCCCTTGGAATCTCTGTGATGTCTTCTGTGTGCTAATGAGATGGCTGGTGGGGAGGGGGCGGGAGGCTGGATAGCTCTAGGTTGGGGGCCAGTCTCCAGAAAGGCTGCGGGCCCCTTAGAAATCCAACTTGGAACACCACCCATCCCCAACCTCCAGGGAGGGGGACGGGCTGGAGATGGGGTCAATCACCAATGACCAAAAATTTAATCAATCATGCCCTAAGAGATGGGGGTTTGGAAAGCTTCTGGGTCGGCGAATGCATTATGGTGCCGGCAGGTGGGCGGGCTCGGGGAGGCCCAGAGCTCTGTGCTGCGCCCTATGCTTTCCCTGTGCGTCTCCTCCACTTGGCTGCTCCTGAGCTGTGTCCTTTATACTAAACTGGTGGCAGTGAGTTCTGTGAGCGGTTCTAGCAAGTCATCAAACCTGAGGAGTGAGTCCCAAAGCCGGTATTTAAAGCCAGTCATAAGTGTGGGTGGCCTGGGGACTTGTGATTGGCATCTGAAGTGAGGACAGTCTTGTGGGACAGAGCCCTTCACCTATGGGGTCTGACAGTAACAGAATTCTTGGAGCCCTGGTTGCTGTTGGTGTGAGAAGAAAAACCATATGCTTAATGTCAGAGGTGGTGTGAAGAACAACAGTTCACTTGGCAATTATGTTGTCACATTTATTCTGGTTTGTTAATTTGTAATTCGTTTTCTGTGGGCGATATCAGTGGAGTCCATGTAGAAAAGGCCTGCTGAGCCCACGCTGGCCCCATCTGGGGACCTTTGAGCTCTGGCCAGGGACACGAGATGACAGCCACGCAGCCCACCCTCCTCTTGTCTTGTTGGCGCAGAAATCAAGGCACGGGACCGTCGAGGGACTTGCCCTGCGCTGAGGCGGTAGGGCTGAGCTCAGGCCCTGAGTGCTCACCCCATGCCCTTTGCACGTGCTGCTTCTCCAAAGAAGCAGTACCAGAGAAGGTCTGGGCTTTTTGGAAGATAAGGATTTTCTAGCAATGCTTTCCATCATGACCTGTGCCACGCATGTACAGTCTGGTATTTCCTACCCTAGAAACACTTACCTCTGACCCTGACTCCTTCTGGCCCTAAAGAGTGGAGGCTTTACAGAGGAGCTCATGAAGCGACAGATAAAGATGTTCTCTGTACAGATGGGCTGAAGGGCAGCCTTACAGAGACCTACACCCACTGTGAGGCTGGGGCAAACAGATGTGAGGGCCCAGCACTCTGAGCAAAGCAGAGAAGTGGCGTCAAGGACTTCACTAGGAGAAGCCTTGAGTCTGGTCACTGAGAACAAAGAGCATTATATTTGACAACTGGAAGCTCCCATGGCCTCTTGGACATTGTCACAGAGGCCACGGGGATGGAGAGCAATGGCCAGGACCTGGTGGGACAGGCTAGTCTCAGGGGGGGCCGGAAAGGACAGAGGATCATAGAACAGGCATGCCCATTGCTGTGACCCCCAGATGCTTGGCAAACCTCCCCTGAACCTAGGTCCCACTTAGGATAAGGAAAAATGGATGGGGTGGGGGGGGCACCCCCAAATAGACCAGAGGAGCTGGTTCTACAAAATAAGATGATTTTAAACCAGGGATCCAATTTACTAAGGATTATAATATTAGGGTCTCAGCTACCAAATGACTAACAATAGAAATCATCTGTAAGAAATAGACAACATTACTGCATCCATGAGGGTTCTCCAGGGAAATGGAACTGGTACATTAAGAGATGTATTGCAGTAGGGTGGCAGGTCTGAAATCGGTGGGACGGGCTGGAAGGGTGGAAACTTACGCAGAAGCTGATGCTGTAGTCTTTTTGTGGGTGTGCGGTAAAATGGGCGTACCATAAACTTTACCATTCTGAGCATTTTCAAGTGTACTCTGGAGCATTGAGTACATTCACAGTGTTGTGCAGCCGTCACCAGCACCCGTTTCCAGACCTTTTCCATCATCCCAAACAAACTCTGTCCATTAAACACTAACCCCCCATTCTCCAGCCCCTGGGCATTGCCACTCATGCTGCCGTCTTGAGGCAGAATTTGTTTTTCTCCTGGAAACCTCAATTTTCAGTCTTAAGGCCTCCAACTGATTGAATAAGATCCACCCCTGTTATCAGTAGTAATCTTTACTTAAAGCCAACTGATGGCAGGTGTTGACCCCATGTATGAAATGCTTTCACAGCAACACCCCGAATGGTCTTTGATTAAACAATAGCCTGGCCAAGTTGACATGTAAAACTGACCATCACAGGACACGTTTTTGTACATCTAAGTTTGTGACTCTTTAAAATTCACTGGCATAAGTATGTGTGTCATAAATTCAGGCCCTTTTTGACTCTAGGTAGAGGTGTCGGCACTCTGGTCTGAGGTAAACCTGCCCCACTCCCTCCACTTCCTTTGCGCCTCATTCGTATTTTCTCTCTGCAAATGGGAGAAAGAGCAGGTGCTTCAGGACATCTAGACTCTGGTGTCGTCCTTCACCAGACCCCAAGGAAGGTTCTACATCTCTCACGCTTGAGTCCTTCTCTTTTGAAAAACAGAGCTTGCTTCCACTGATCACCAGAAGCAGTGTTTCCTCCTCAATCTGTAAGGAGATGTCACTCCTCACCCAGCACGGCCCCCTCGGTCGCCCTGTGCAGCCTGCCTTCTCCCCTGCTGCCACCTCCGACCCTTCCTTAGCCCATTGCGGCCTGGCTTTGTCCCCACCATGCCGTATGGCCTTTCCTAACCGTCTCCGGTCACACTCCTCCCAGCAAGGCTGTGGACAGCCCCTGCCCATCACCTGCAGGCCCAGGCCCGAGCCCCTGAGTGCAGCCTCAGGGAAATCTGTGCCCTTCCTCCTGTCGCCCCCTATCACTCACCGACGCAGGGCTTGGTGAACAAGGGTCCATGGTCTGCTTAAAGAAACCTTTTTAAAAAATCGAGATATAATTCACATACCATAGCATTCACACTTTTAAAGTATATGATTCAGTGGTTTTAGTGTATTCATAGAGCTGTGCATCCATCACCACTACCTGGTTCAAGAGCATTTCACCCCTTACCTGTTAGCAGGCACACCCGTGGCCCCAGCCCCTGCAGCCCCTGCAGCCCAAGGCAGCCACGGATCAGTTCTTTGCCTCTTGGATCTGCCTGTTCTGGGCATTTCACATAAATGGGTCATATGCTAGGTGGTTTCCTGTATCTGGCTTCTTGAACTTCTTGTGACGTTTTCAAGGCTCGTCCATCACAGCACATATCAGTACTTCCTTCCTAGTTATCGCCGAGTGATATTCCCTTGAACAGACACATCACATTTTCCTTATTCGTTCACCGGTTGTTGGGCATTTGGGTTGTTTCCACTTTGGCGCTATTGTGAATAATGCTGCCACGAACATTTCTGTATCGCTTTTTGTGTGGACACGTTTCCAATTCTCTGGGGTGTCGACCTCGGAGTGGAACGGCCAGGTCGTCCTGGGCCCTTCCGAGGCACCGCCGGCCCGTTCCCCACGGCAGCCGCGCACCCCGTTCCTCCACACATCCCCAGCACTTGTGACTGGCTGCCGGTCTGACTGCAGCCCTCCCACCGGGTGTGGCTTAGACTGTTTTTGTGTGGCCTGTGAGCTAAGAGTAGTTTTTATCTTTTTAAAGGGGTTATAAAACACACACACACACACCAAGAAAACGTGACAGAGGCAGCATGTGCTCACAAAGACCAGAACATGTTCCGTCTGCCCTACACCTGGCCATCCCTGCACCTTCCAGTTTGGAGAAAAGGAGCGCTTGCCGGCTCCCTGCTTCCGCTCGCTGCCTCTGAGAGGGCCTTGCATTTCCTCATCTACTCATTAGACGTCTTCTCCCTTAAGGTCCGGACACAATCTCATTTCCTTGGGGAAGACTTTCCTGGTCACCCTCACGGTCCCATGTGCACCTCACGCATTTTGTGAGTACTTTTGTGATATAGGATGAAAGCGTCCCGCACACTGGTTCTGTGTTTTTTGCTGCTAGATGCAGTGTGAGACCGTTGAGGACAGGGACCGGGGCTCGTCTGTTTCATCTTCCTTTTCCGAATCAAGGGCTGGGCATATGCTCACTGCATTAATGAGCCCAGGAGGGAGACGACCCCTGACCCTCGGAAAGCCGAGCATGTCGCTGGCATGACCCAGCCTCTATCACAAGTCTGTGGAAGCTGCCGCTCGTTACTTGAGTAGTGTCTGCGGAGCGCCTCCCTGTGCCCGGCCCTGTGTAGGCAGCGGGGGCGCAGCCATGGAGAGAGAGGTCTCCGTTCTCTCCTGGAACTAAACAGGCCTGCTGCAGCCTCCGCCACACGGGTGCAATGGCCTGGGCTGGCCAAGTGGGGGCCTCCCCTTCCTCCGGCCAGGGGACCCTCCCGGCCGCGGCATCTGCATCATTGTGGTCCCCGGGGGCTAAGCCACCACTGCATGCGAAGAGCTGGGCCTCGTGGAAGTCACTGGAGTTCTTTACCAAACCTCTGTGGCTCTTGGCCTTCTAGGGTCTTGGTAGGATGGCCCTTCCCACCCCTTTGTGGCTGGGGCCTTGGCCTCAGTGAACCGTGAGCAGAAGTGACATGTGCCAGCAGCGAGCTGTTGATTGGATCGCCGGAGAACTCTGTGGTCAGCAGCCCTTGTTGCTTGTCTGGAAATCCGTCTCTGCCGTTTTGCTTAGTGGGGGAAGAGACCTATCAGGGAAACGCAGGTCACGGGCAGGGTCCCACAGGCCGGCCACGTGGGGAGAAGGCCTGCTCTTCTAAGTGACAAGGCGAGAAGAGGGACAGTGGCTGCACCTTATTCGTGAAGTGACTGGATGAGAACCTTCTGGGCCGAGAAGCCCAGGTGTACATGTTTTCTCTGCAGGGAGTGTGCAAGCTGGGTTTATGGGCTGCAGACTCCTATCAGAAGTTGATAAGAGAGGCTCTGGGCCATTGGCTCTCCACTGATTGGGGAAGTATTTCATAAGCCCAAAGTGTGAGATACCTGAGGATGACTCACCCACAGGGGCTGTGCTCTCCACGGGAAAACCTATTGGTGTAAACACACCTTGTAATCAGGGCCCCTGAGGAAGTGGTGAAATCAGGCAGATAGTCTGTGCCCCCCACCCCCGCCACCCCGGGCCCAAGTTACAAGCAGAAAGTGAAATCTGATAGAACAGAAAAATCGCAGGTGGGAGGGAGCCGTGGTGAGAAGCCGAGAGGCTGAGGGACGTGTGCGGAGGGTCAGCGTGGGCAGGTGCATCGCTGAGATTCCACAGGAGTGAGCCTGGGCTTTTAAATGCCAGCGGGTTGAGCCGTCTCCTCCCGTCCTGCCCACAAACTCCTCGGGCACCAGTCACCCAGTCCCTTCGGAAGTGCACTCCCAGGACAAACTCCCTGCCGTGGCTTTTCACCTCATCACACTGGGTCACACAGTGACTGACGTGGCTTCTCCAAGTGAGGCTACGCGGTGCGTGTCTGAGGCAGGCACGCCAGCACTTTGGAGTTGTCCAAGCTCTGAATGTTGAGTGAATAATATTTCACGGCTGGCATCTCTGTCACATGAACTCCTCAGGGTCAGCCCCGGGTCCCCTTGTCCCCGTCCGCCCCGTCGCACCTGCGTGCAGTAAGGCACACTCAGAGTGGCCTCCATAAGCCACGAGCGATGGAATTCTCCAGCAAAGGGTCAGAATCTGAGCCTCGTTACCTTTCCTCTTTGAGCCTGGTCTTCACTGAAATGCATAAAATGTAAAGTTCTCACAGATCCTGATGCAACACTCTTCAGGGATTTTGTCAAATTATCCGGTGAGAGGATCAGTTGTCATGTGTGAGGTGAAGGAGGCGAGTGGGCAGCGAGGTCAGAGGGCTCTGGGGCTTCAGCCTCCACCACCCCGGGCCGAGCCGATTTCCCTGCAACCCCTGGGCCCTGGGGGGG
>JAQQAC010002837.1:5730561-5871395 GCA_029783875.1 Phataginus tricuspis
GGGGAGGGAGGGAGGAGGAGGGAGGAGGGAGGGAGGGGGAGGGAGGAGGTGAGGAGAGCAAGGGTCTCCTGGTCCTCCTCCCAAGCATTTCACCCACAAACTGGTTCAGGCCAGCGAGACAGGATGTTCTGCAGAGCCAAGATCACGTGACCGCGCAGTGTGAACAAACAGATGGTGTATCATTAACAAAATGCAGGGCTGCACTTCATAGTCTCTCCAGGGTGTCAGCGACCCAGGCAATTTAATTAAAAACATAAAAATATAAAAAGTGACAGAGGCCAAAGTTTCATGCTGTTCAAACACCCTCATCAGCAACATGGAGGGGCTGATGTTAAATGAAGGTCACGTATCTGCCCTGCGGGGAAGTGGGACCGATTGGTGGCCTCGGTGGAATTCTCCGGCTCTGCAGCACGCGGTGGCGTGGGGTGCCCAGGACGGACACGCCCCTCCTTCCTCGAGGGGAGGCTGCGGGGAGTTCAGAGGCCGTGCGGACCAGGCCAGGCTCGCAGTGAATACTGAGGGCACACAAGCAGGTGGCTGGTGTCGCCTGGGCTCTAAGGTGCTGACTCCCGGTGGGCAGGGAGGCCTGCCTCGTGGGAGAGCCTGCTTGGGAACCTGGGCTCCGCCGACTCAGGTGTCACCCGATGCCCCTCTCTGCTGTTGGCGGCTTAAGGCCTTGGTCAGGGCTGGGCGCTAGGGGCTCAGAAGCCTTCTGTTCAAATCCCCCTTTACCATCCACCAAAGGAACACCTCCCCGAGGTCCGTGTGGTGTCCTCGTGACGGTGTTTCCCTTTCCGGGATCAGTGGGGAGAGCAGGTAAAGGCCTGAGAGGGTGTTAGATGCGTTGAACGTGAGCTGTGGCGCCGTGAACGCGGCTGCTGTCAGGAATCGGGCTCCCTCTCCGGAAGAGGCCTCTGCCGTGGGGAGGCACTGCACCGAGCAGCTCAGGCTGCACTGCAGGTGGGCCCAGAAGGAAAGGCCAGGGGCAGGCAGGGCACCCGGAGGGAGGAGGGGGCAGGCAGGAGCAGTGGGGTCCCTGAGTTGAAAGGTGGTGGCCCAGGGAAATCAAAGCCAGCTTGTTGAGATCTCCGCAACATTAGGGACTGCCTCCAGGCAGAGGGTGCCTGAGCCTTTAGGAAGGGAGCTGATCCGATGGCACCCAGGTTCCCCAGGCTCCTTTGGCGGAGGCGCCGAGCTAGCACAGGTGGCTGGCCACCGCAGGTGGAGAGGATGGAGGATTTGCACCAAGGCCGGAGAGCCCCAGGGGAGAGCCAGGAGGGCAGGCGAAGGGAGCTGGGAAGAGTGCAGGAACCTATGAGGATGGATATATGTGTTTTTAGGAATTTATATAATCATGGGCTTCTGGGCAGGTAGATGAAAGAATTCTGATTAATCCTGAATACGGATCATAAGCATTTGGAGGACTTGTTTACATTTCAACATCTATGGAGAACAGTAGCTTTCCAGATGTCCCAAATTCTAAATAAAATGTAACTTGGGTAAAACTTGATTTGGGTACGTGTAAAAGACACGTCAAACTCTGACTTCCAAGGCTTTCAAGAGGAATACACATCTGTTACACTGAAGGCTTCTTTTGAGCAGAGCCAAAGAGGGAACGCAGTGGGGCCCACACGAGGAGCCTGTCTAAACCACCCTTCCCCATCTCCCCTCTCAGCGTTTGTAAATCACTTACTAGCAGTTTTTACACACGTTTAGGAGCTGTGCTCTGGTGTGGGGATGGCACACAGCACCCTGATGGTCCTGCCCCAAGCGGTTCTCGTGAGGGAGGCAGGCTAGTTTGGGTCAGGTATAGTCACTCTTGATTAGGAAAGCGGGTAGACCTCTGTGTTGTTTACAGTGTTATCTGAATGACAAGAAGAATCCTTCCTCACAGAGTTGAGGGAGAGCCTTCCAGTCAGTAGGACCAGCTTGTGCAAAGGACCTGAGGTGGAAAGGAACCTGGCAGGTTTTGGGGTTGAAGGTCAGTGTGGTTGAGTGTGGGGAACAAGAGGACGGGGGCAATAATGCAGGGTGCGGGGAGGGGCAGCAGCCAGGTCATAGAGGGTATTCCACCCGGATAAAGGGTCTGACCTTTCCTCCAGGCACGTGGGATGGCCATCACAAGGGGTTTGAGCAGTGGAGGGGTGGAACCCAACGTGTACGTTCAGAGAGCATCCCGGGCTCTGGTGGAGAACGGACTTGGGGGGTTGGCGTGGAAGCAGCGAGATCAGGCAGGTTATTACAGAAACAAGTCAGGAGACCGTGGTGGCTCCGGCTGGGGTGCTCAGAACAGAGAGGAGGTCAGGAGGATGGCCAGTAGGAGGAAGTGATTCTGGTTGTGGGAAGTCTGTTTACTTGTTTTTTTCAATGATGTCTGAGGAATGAGACTGGCCTGAAAGGGAGGGAGCGTTCAGGGCAGAGAGCAGGGGTTCTCAAGGATCACAGGGAGATTTCCTTAAAATACATAACTCGGCCCCACCCCCAGAGTGTGTGACTCAGCAGGTCTGGGGTGGGCCCTGAGCATTTGTGTTTCTAGCATGTTCCCTGGGGATGCTGAAACCACTGTTCCAGGGCACCACTAGGGTGTTGGTGTTCCCACTTAAGAAGAGGGCTGGGGGAAGCACATACGGGGCAGCGGAGTGGAGTTTCCAGGCACGCTGCATGTCCACTGGAGACATATGGCTATTGTGGATCCATATAGACCATGGCAGTGTCAGGGATCCGTGCAAAACCCAACTTGACTGCCGTGAGCAGGCCCAGGGGCACAGGAAAAGCTTGGTTTGGCCCTATGTCACAGGCTCCAGAGTGAACACACACTCACTCACATTTTACGTTATGATACTATGTTTAGAGGTTGTATATTTCACTTATGATTGCTTGTTTTAACCCAGATTTTCACTTATCTAACCGACTTCATGTCCCAAGATTAGATTTTAGGACTTGAACTGTTCTTAAGTATTTTGTAGCAAGTCCCCACAAGATTCTTCTCTCCCATGCCAGAGGCCACCTCAGTCCTTTGTTCTCTCTCCATGAATTTGTTTTGCGTATTTTAGAATTCCATATAAATGGAATCATACAGTATTTACCCTTTGGTGCCCAAGTTTTTAAAAACATTGTTATTCTCCATAATATTTTTGAGATTCATCCACATTCTCAAGAGTATCAGGAGATACTTCTTCATACTGCGGATTGGTGGCATTTCATTGTATGGATATACTACACTTTGTTCACGCATTTATTTGTTGATGGATTTGCAAGTCGTTTCCAGTTTGAGGCTTTTACAAGCAATATTTTTTTGTGTACATAATTGTCTTTAAAAACTTTGAAGGAGGGCTTTATCTCAAATGTATATATACTTGTTCATTACTTAGATTTGCTGATTTGGGGCTCTATAAAAAAGACATTGTGCTGTGTATCAACTTCTGGGGCTTTTTTTTTTTCCCACTTATCATTTCGTCTCCAGGATTAATTGAGGTTAAGATGCAATTGATTTTTTAATGTAGTTCTTACAGGCAGACATCTTGCTAAACTATCTCACTATTTTTTTTTTAAATCTATCCTTTTGAGTTTTATTTATAGAAAATCATATCATCCAAGGATAATAAAAATGTCTTGTTTATCCTTGCTGATCCTTAATGCCTTGGATATATTTTTCTTGTATTGCATTCTCTAGAATGTCAGTAAACCTTGAAAAAAAGCCATGGTGGTGCCATCCATGTCCTGCTCCTGATCTCAAAGGGAGCACTTCCAACATTTTTATATTTATACCATTTGTTTATATTCTCAGTCAAATTAAGGAGGTTTTATTCTAATCCTAGTTTACTGAAGGTTGTGTTTTTTATTTTCTTGAATTGAAGTGAGTAGGAAATTTTATCAGTACTTTTTCTGCACCCATTGAGATTATCAAATGTTTTTTCTCATTCAATCTGTTATTGGGCTGAATGAATACCCAGAATTACCCAAACTCAAGGTTAAGGTCTGGCAGACTTCTCACACCAGTCACGAGTTCAGGGGTCCCCAGGCCACCCTCTCTCATACCAGCTGGCTACAAATTTAGGGCTCCTAATTCCTTCAAGTTCTTAGAATGACTGACAGAGCTCAGCAAAGTCCTAAACCATTTCAGTTTTATTATAGCAAAAGGATACAAAAAAATAACCAGCCACTCACACCAGTTAGGATGGCTGCCATCCAAAAGACAAACAACAACCAATGTTGGCGAGGATGTGGAGAAAGGGGAACCCTCCTACACTGCTGGTGGGAATGTAAATTAGTACAACCATTGTGGAAAGCAGTATGGAGGCTCCTCAAAAAACTCAAAATAGAAATACCATTTGACCCAGGAATTCCACTCCTAGGAATTTACCCTAAGAATGCAGCAGCCCAGTTTGAAAAAGACATATGCACACCTATGTTTATCGCAGCACTATTTACAATAGCCAAGAAATGGAAGCAACCTAAGTGTCCATCAGTAAATGAATGGATAAAGAAGATGTGGTATATATACACAATGGAATATTATTCAGCCATAAGAAGAAAACAAATCCTACCATTTGCAACAACATGGATGGAGCTAGAGGGTATTATGCTCAGTGAAATAAGCCAGGCGGAGAAAGACAAGTATCAGATGATTTCACTCATCTGTGGAGTATAACAACAAAGAAAAAACTGAAGGAACAAAACAGCAGCAGACTCACAGAACCCAAGAATGAACTAACAGTTACCAAAGGAAAAAGGACTGGGAAAGAGGGGTGGGAAGGGAGGGATAAGAGGGTAAAAGGGGCATTACAATTAGCACACATAATGTAGCAGAGGTGGGGGTGGGGTGGGGGGATACGGGGAAGGCAGTATAACACAGAGAAGACCAGTAGTGATTCTATAACATCCTTCTACTCTGACGGACAGTGACTGCAATGGGGTAAGTGGTGGGGACTTGATAATAGGGGGAGTTTAGTAACCATAATGTTGCTCATGTAATTGTATATTAAAAAAAAAAAAAAAAAAAGGAACCAGCCAAGGAAGAGATGAGTAAGGCAGAATCTGAAACTGGGAGAGTTCCAGGCCCAACGCTTCTGTGTCCTGGGGGTGCGATACCTCGCAGCACCAATGTGTGGCAATATTCAAACTGTTGCCAACCCAGGTAGCTCATCTAAGCTTCTGTGCCCAGAATTTGACTGAAATTTCATTTTACAGGAATGATTGGTTGAATT
Source organism: Phataginus tricuspis (assembly GCA_029783875.1). Lineage (NCBI taxonomy): Eukaryota > Metazoa > Chordata > Mammalia > Pholidota > Manidae > Phataginus > Phataginus tricuspis. The sequence continues at coordinate 5,735,769 of JAQQAC010002837.1, forward strand.
ATTGCCAATCGGTCAATTGCCAATTGGTTGAATGATTGGTTGACTTCAACTTCCAGCAACAGCCTTCCCACTCCCCCATCCCTCCACTCAGTTTGGGCTGATTTCAAGTGGCCCTTTCAACCCCCCTACTCTCTAATCACAGAGAGGACAGTCTCCACCTGAGTCACCTTATCAGTATAAACTCTCAGGTGTGGCCCGAGGGAACCACCATGAATAACAAAGACGCTCCTATTACTCAGGGAATATCAGAAGTCTAGACCAGACCACCCAGGAGCTGGGACAAAGACCAGCTCTGTCTTTGGGTGAAGTTGGTTCTTCACTGCACAGTGACATTCAGAGTTCTTCTGAAGTCAATCTAACCTTGCATTCCTGGAAAAATACAGCATTATCTTTTAAAAACTTGGATGGATCCATTCTGCTAATTTAAGAAAGGATGCATTGATGTTTATGAATGAAATTGACTTACAACTTTCATTTTTCTTACTGATTTTTTAAATTAAGATATATTGAGCTCATAAAATGAGTTGAAGGGTGTTCTCTTTCTTGCTGTGTGCTAGAATTTTTATTAAATGAGAATGACTGCTCCCATGAAAATTTGAGGCATTCATCTGTAAAACTATCTGAGCCTGGAGTTTTGCTGTGTCAGGACTTTTAATACTGTTTCCATTTAATTGTAGGACTTTCTGTTTCTTCTTGGATCAGCATGAATTATGTTTTTATAACAGTTTGCCTATTTCATCTAATTATCAAATATATCAGCATTAAATGTTTATATTATCTTCTTAGTTTCTGCTTTATTTGTAGTTAAATACCCTTTACTGGGTTTGTGGTTGAACATTTATGCCTTTTCTCTTTTCTTGATCCATATCACCAGAGGTTGGTCTATTTTATTCATCTGTCCAAAGAACCCACACTTGGCTTCGTCATTTCTTCTACTGTTTGACATTTCTACCCCCACTCACGACATGCCTGCTCTTTTCTTTATTATAACCTCCATCTCCTCGGGTTTATGTTGTATTTTCCCCCCAGCTTTTTTAGTTGGAGTTAGCTCGTTAATTTTCAGCCTTTATTCTTATAAATCTAATTATTTAAGGCTATGCATTTCCCTCTGAGTGCAGCTCTCACTACAATCCACGAGCATGTGTTTTCTTATTATCATTCTAACTATTTCTGAATTTTCATTGTAACTTCTTTTTTGAGCCAGGAATTTTTAGAATTCTGTTTTTTAAATTCTAACACATGAAAACTTTTCATCTTCTTGTTATTGGTTTCTGCTTAATTCCATTGTGTTTAAAGAATGTGGTGGATATGATACGTTTTGAAATTTGTTGAGGTGTAGAAGCAGGAACTTTATCAAGCATAAATTGTTGTCCTTTATGACCTAATAGATGACTAATTTTTGTGACTTTGCATATGTGCTTTAAAAAAACGGATATTCTCTCCTGGTGGCACTCAGGATTTTACATTTGTCCATTAGATCAAGGTTGCAAATCACATTGTCCAAATATATACTGAGGTTTTTTTTGCTGCTTGGCTTTCCAATGATTGAGAGAGAAATGTTGGTAGATTTGTCAATTTATCCTTGTGTTCCTATCACTTTTTGATTTGTAAGACAGTTTTATTAGGTGCATATACCTTTAGAATTCTCATGTCTTTGTGGTTAGTTGAAAATTTTATCTTTATATATTAACCTTTTCTGTCTTAGAGTCTATTTTTTGTGATGTTGATATTGCTATGCTGGTTCTCCTTCGGTTAGTATTTTCCTAATATATCTTTTTCCTTCCTTTAACTCTCAACTTTTCCATCCTTTTACTTTTAGGTATCTCCCAAACAGAATCTCTCCCAGTATGATAATGTATGTGTTTTAACTCATGGGTTTAATCCATTTATATTTGGGAGGATTATGAATGTTGTGATAACTAGGTTTCTACCATCCTGATGAGGGGTGCTGGAGAATTTGAGTCCCAAGGTCCTCTATCTTTGCCAGAAAAGCTGGTAACCAGACAATACAGGTATGTTGATTGTTCTGTTTCTCAGTAGTGCCTCTGCTAAGCTTTGTGTCTTGAGAAAATGTTATTTTCTGATGAGTACAGGGTTGAAACCAAATCCTTGGGAAATCAATGAATCTACATAATTTCTCTAAGCTTTTCTCAGGCAACTCTTAGAGGCAGTGGAGTGTTTAGTGTTGGGCAGAATTAGTTCCTAATCTTTGCTCTGCTGCTTTTCTAGCTTTGTGATTTGGGGCACATTCCTTCACATCTCTGAGTCTGTTTCTTCATCTGGAAATCAAGAACATTCCCACCTGCCGCCCCCCCCCCCCCCCCCCGGGGTTTTCACACGTGAACGGAACTGCCCGGTGTGCCCCAGGGGCTCGGTAAGTGTTCATGCTGTTCTTCCTCCTTCTCCCCAGGGCCACGGCCTTGACGATGTCAAGGCCATTTTGTAAATACTACAAAGAAGCCATGTCATTGTGGTTATTTCTTACTAAAATCACTTTGTTTCCTGACTTAAGTTATTTGTGTCAACCAAAAGAAAGCTGTGTGCTGTTCTGGCCGACACAAACTTTGCCAAACAGTGTCTGCTTCCTTTCAGCAGCCTATTGTGTGTTGGTCATGATGTCAGTCTGCACTGGCATTGATTTCAGGTAATTACTGGGCTTTCTGAAGCTTCTTGTCGCATATCTGTTTGAGGGCGGTTAGAGTATGACTGAGGTAATAGGATTGTCTTCTCAGGAATGCACAGAGATCAAAACACAGATCTGGGACGGCGCCAGAAAGAATAAAAGGTTCTCGTAAGAGGAGAAAGCCAAAACATGCAAAGCCTATTTATCTTGTGCAAATGAGGAACTTTGAAATGTTCTCTTTTCTGGAGTCCACTGGCCAATTAGATCCTGATAAAACAGGTTATCAATAATCTGTCACAGATCTTGTCTTGCTACTTTTACTTCATTTTTATCATGATCAAATATTCTGTAGGTGTTAGAGTTAAATAGTGTTTATGTGATTGGCAGCTGGGCCAGAAGGTATTTGAGTATCACTCTGTGCTCAGAACTTTTTCCGTTCATGCTCTCCAGTGGTGTGGAATCTAGTATGGAATCTCAAGAGGAAATCTGAGATAGAGGAAGTGGGAAAATGCAGGCCAAAACCAGGCCATAAGGGTGGGTTCTTCGTGCACGTCACAGTGGGGCTAAATTGGAAACATGGGATAATCGGGAAAGATTTACTAGAGAGGCTGATAGTGCACAGAATCTTGTACGAGTGATGATGGCTGTGTGATCTTGGGTAAGCTGCTTCACCTCTCTGGACCCCACTTTCTTCAACTGTGAATAGAGTATGGAGGCGCCTTCTTTATAGGGTAGTTGTAAGGATTAAATGACTCAATCTATGTAAAGCACTTGCTCCATCTAGAACTTTGCAACCAAGGTGCAGGGCTTACAGGCTTCAGATGGGGGTGGACTTACTGATCTGTTTACCCAAGGTGCCCAGACCATTGCCTTTTCTGTGAGGGCTATGGTAAGACAAAGCCTGATGGACATTCTTAGGTCTGGTTCTCTGGGCCTGAGGGTGTGGGTATCTTGGCAGATGAAATACATCAGTCCAGGGGACAAGGCCACCAGTTAGAGTCTGCATTTGGTCTATTGACATCCGAGGTTTTTGAGCTTTTGTTTGGTCTGTTGGCAGCAAAAGTATTTGACATTTGTGAGCACAGCTAAGACCAAAGGCAACTCAAGTGATTTGTGCCTCTTCTATTATCAAGAGTTGGAATATAATTTGAATCAAAATGTGAAAAATGGTTCTATAGTGTAAACATTTGTAGGAGGGGCTAAATTCCTGCTCTCTCCAACTCTCAGATAGATTAAAAGCCGCCACCTCTTAAGATGTGTGATTCTGTGGAACCGCTGGCTCCAAGCTGCCCTGTCCCAGGACCAGTGGTACTAGGGATTTGGGGGTTTGCACTGAGTGAGCTCACTAGGGATTCGGGGGTTTGGACTGAATGAGCTCAGCTGAACAAGAAGGCAGAACGTCGCTCACGGTGGAAGGTGGGGACAGACACATACGGTTCTTTATGCTCTCTATCTTTGTAATGTTTGACCATTTCCATAATTAAAAGTTTTTAAACATTTGCTCAGAGAATTAAAGGACTATTACATGGGCTAGAGAATGATATGGAATTATGGCCAACTGTTAATTATATTACTACAAAATTTTCTAAATAATATAGAAGGTCTCTGTGCTCCAATCCCTTGCTTCTTCTTGTCTGATTTCTTTCTTTTATTTTGAGATCAGAGTTCACTAAAAGCAATAAATCATGAGTTCAGCTTCCTTGGTATCTATTAATAATAATAACAAAAGCAGCAACAGCTAATATTTGTACACTTATACTTTCCATAAATGGGTATGCTTGTAAGCACTTGGCAAATAATATTCGATAGAGTTTTCACCACAACCCAGTGCTTTTTGGTTTAGGCTTTGGATGGCGAGCCATGCCTACCTCAACCTCATTTCTGGCATCCTTGACCTTGTATTGTGATCACAAAGGCACCACCATAACTAGTCAGCTTAATGTCAAGGTTATAAGTAAGACCATCATCAGGATGTTGTGTTAATATTAGTATATTCTCTTTCGAAGTATAGGTAAGTATTTTATATGCTCCTTGGAGAAAATATCTTCTATGTGCTCTTTATCTTAAAATTCTCAGCTGAAGAATGAATGTATGAATATTATTGTGAGGAAAAAAACGGCGCCGTCGTTGATGGTGAGAGATGTTCATTTGAGGTGCAAAACTAAAATATAAATAGATATTTCATTTAAATCCTTTTAGGTGATGAGTCTTTCTAGATAAGCCTCATTTGGGAAGTCTTAGTATCTTGCAGGATGAATTAGCAAAGTTTCACAAAGTGAAACAGCCTCAAAACTCTTGTATCATATGTTAATGATAAATTGTCTTCTGTCCAGATACAGTACAGAATATAAAGACTGTGAATAAATAATGAATTTGTAAGGGAAGAGTGAGAAACATTAAACTAGTTTGCTCTTACCTCATCAATTGAAAGCAAACACTTATTTAACATTGTAATGGTACCTGTAAGAGTGATACAGTTGACAGCACCGAGAAACATTTTCCATATTATAATGTTTAACCTCTAAAACATGACTATCAAAATTTTAAAGTTCCAATTTTTGAATATTTACGACAAACTTTCAAATGTTCCATTATATCCTGGAAGTTTATTTTATGGGAATGACTTCTCTTAGGTCAAATGTTGGCTTTAATTGTTGGGCATTCAAACATTTGATCCAACTGTCTATTCATTGGACCTCTAGTAGTTAAGTTTCTTTAAAACAGGAATGGAGTTTAACATTATCTTAAAAAGTACACAATTCAGTAGAGAATTACAGGACAATAGTTACAGAATAAAAATTAATTATTCAAATATGGGATAAGGAAAAATTTAACTACATCTGAGGTAGAAAGATAGAGAAGCTCAGGGATGACCACAAGCTGAGAAACAGTTGGTGTAAAAACAGTCAGCATATAACAGCCACTAGTATGATTTGTTGGGTAAATCCTGCTCTATGTATCGCATCAATGAAACATTTACGAAGTGTTATACCCAGTAAGAGTTGACAGTGACATGTAGACACTGGGCAGGGTATAAAACTGATCATAAAAACAGTTTTGGGTTCTTTTTTTTTTTAGTGAATATTTAAATGAGTAATAAAGAGTTGATTAAGAGGTGTTTTGATTACTTTTTCAAGAATGTAAGGGTTTTTAATGGAAGAATATAACCATGTTTTCCATATCTACAGAGGTCTGAAAAAGAGCAAAGGCTTTTAAGTAAAATCATGCTTTGCTTTGAAGGAAGATTTGAGAGATTTGAAGCCTCCACAAATCAGTCAATCCAAAGGTACTTAGTGAATTCAGATTATTTGCCACGCACTGTGTTAGCACAGGGGGCAAAGGGCAAATGGACATAGCCTCTGATGACAAAGTGGAGAGGACTCCCACCTACAGGCCTTGGACTTGGGGCCTCTGAGCTTATCTCAGCCATACCAAAACACTGGGGACCTGAAAAATTGTATTGGCTACTAAATATATAAAAAAAGCCTGAAAAAAATTCATGCTTAAATCTCTATGAACTGTAACATTATACCAATAGTGCTAGAGTGTAGTTTATAATTAATAAAATCTCATCACACTGGAAAGTTAGGTCAGATATTTTCTTCCTTGGCCCAAACTCACAAGTTTGCATGATGATTGCTAAGAAAGTCATAGCCATTCATAAGTTAGTTATTTGTAGCTTAATAATCTCAAAATCAAAACTATAGAAGTTGTTTCAAATGTTCTCGTGGAAAGTACAGTTAATATGGGGGTTGGTGCAGTTTAATATGTCTGATCCAATGTGGAGTGGGGTCCCCATCTGTAAGAGTCCTTGGACCTAAGGGTTTTTTTTTAAAACAATCCTGGAACAGATAAGAGATTCATTTTGTTTCGTGATTATACAAATGTGTAGTCTCTGCATACTTCAAGAAGGTTCTAGAGGGTACACAAGTAGTGATTTCAGGTAAGTTCACATTTAGACACAGTCATTCTTAACATTTTGGCTAAAAACACTTGCCAAGGCATTTTTCTATGCCTTAAATATAAATGAATTTTTTTAGCAGTTTTATCGCGATAGGACTCATATGCCAATTAATTCGCCCATTTAAAATATACAATTCAGTGGTTTTTAGTATATTCATAGACTTGTGTATCCATTACTACAATTGATTTCGAACATTTTTATCATCCCTGAAAGAAGCGGTGCCCCTGTTATAGCCACTCAACATTTCCTCCAGACCACTCCGACCCAGCTGTAGGCCTCCACTAAGCTACTTGCTTTTTCTATGGTCTTGCCTGTTCTGGACATGATCATGTAAACTGAATTAAACAATATGCGGTCTTTTGTGTGTGACCTCTTTCACTAGGCATAATGTTTTCACAATTCATGCATGTTGTACCATGTACCATCCTTTTCATGGTATGATATTCTATTGTGCGGATAGATCACACTGTACTTACCCATTCATCAGTTGTATGTGGACGTCTGTGTTGTTTCCACTTTGTTTCTGTGAAGGTTGTCTGCAAGTGTTTGTGTGGACATACATTTTTATTTCTCTTGGGTATATTACCTACAGTGGAACTGCTGGGTCATGTGGTAATGCTGTGTTTCATCTTGGGAAGAACCACCAGACTGTTTTCCAAAGCAGTGGCAGCCTTTGACATTCCCACTAGCAAGGCGTGAGGATTCCAGTTGCCCCACGTGCTCGCCAACACTTATTATTTTTGATTATAGCCTTCCTGTGAGTGCAAATTGATCCATAAATAGATTTTTAAGAAGGAGGAGGAGAAAAAGAGATGAGATCTTGTAATAGGCATGGTTCTGTTTATTATTTTTCAGGCAACATTTAATGGTAGATTTCACTCTATGTCAACAAATACAATAACTTTAAATGCCTGCATGGTATTCCATGGGCAGGCACTCCAATAATTAGATAATTAACCTCTACTGTTGGGCCCTGCGCTTGCTTTCAGTTTTTGCTGTTACATACAGCACTGCAGTGACCCAACTTATACCTCTGTGTGTATCTTTGTGCATCTGTCCCTTGATTTCTTCTGTAAGTTAAAATGCTGGCCTTTCTATAATCAGCATTTCAGGAAACTGGGTGAGGCGGGGCCCCATGCAGAGGTCTATCGTCCATTGAGGAGGAGGGAATCAGATATGTGGATAATTCTGGACATACCTCTGACCTGTGTCCTTAAAGACATCCCTGTGGATGATTAAGACAGCCCACGCAGGACAAGGCTGGACCTGAGAATCTCTGAGATCACTTCCTCCTCTGTGATTGCCGAATCTGCAAAGGAAGGTGGCACGAAGCCCACTAAGCCAGTTCCACGCATAGCGTCTGATGAGCCCGAATCATCGTCCGAACACTCTCCTATGGCCAAGCCACTTTTTCTTCCGCTGGATCTGTGCATATGGCCTGTGTATGTCCTAATTTCAAAAGGGAACGGAGAACTTGGGAATTAACAAGAAAGATGCATCGCACCTGGACAAACAACTCAAAGCAAATGGTCCATGGAACAGAGACCCGTCATGCTGTGTTCATATAGAAAGGCCCAGGTGTTGTTCAGAGAATTGCGATGAACTTTTCACCAGCTCCCCTGAGAAATGCACAGGAGGAAATTGGTTAAAACTGCAATAGGAAGTTTACATTATAGTAAAGAGAAAAAAATCCACCCACAATAAGTGGTCCTTGATGGTAAGATTGTGTCTCTGGGAATACGTAGATGTTTTGGTACCTGGTCCCCCATGACATAGAGACTCAGCATGTACATCTTGGGTGGGCTCAAACCACGGTGCTTTGAAGTTCCTATAGATCAAAATCTCTGTGAACCCTGTTTATGAACCAGAATCTCAGCTGAACCCTTAGATGACGACAGATGTCTGAATATTTGCCTGAGCAAACTTGGCTTAGGTGTTCTGCCCATGTTTGGTGTCGCTTCTCGAAAAGGCTACTTTGGCATTTATTGGCATTACATCATCCTCTCTTTTACGAGCTGAAATTATGAAATATCAAGAGAGAAGGAATTAAATATATGGGACCGGTGGTTGTCATACATTTAGCTCTGATGACCTTACTTAAGATGATGACAGGGAAAAGGCTTATTCACCCAGCCCTTTCCTTGTTTGGACAGCGGCTGGGCCATTAGAGTTGTTTTTGAAGCAACTGGAAATAGAATCAATGGCTGTTTGCTGTGATATCAAAATATCTTTCTCGAGCCGGAAAAAGAGAAAACTGAGAGGTGGCAAGTAACTTAGGGAATACGTTTTAAAGTGGGTTAAGCTTTGGAACATTTGCGGAAACAAATACATGATAAATAAAATATAATATTTAAATTTTAAAAATAAATTCTAAAAGCAATGTTGTAATTTAAAATATCCTTTCTTAAGAAATATCCATACTTAGAAACATACATGGCAAATACATGTATGTTTTACATACAAAGCCTTTGGTTCCCTGGAGAGGGTCTCAGCAGAGCCTGTGAGTGACCCTAAGGGCTACTGCCTGTAACCTGGGCACACCTGGGAGCTGGACAGCCCTGGGGTCTCATCCTTTTATTCTCATTTATCGTCACCCCAAATCTATAAAGTGAGCACTCAAATGTCTTTAGGTATAATTAAATTACTCAGAAATAAGGAACAATGGTTAGCCTGTAGATACCCATGACATCCCGGCTGCTGTGCACCCAGCCGCGTGCAAGGCACCACGGAGCCAGCAGTCGGGCTCGAGGTAGGATTCCCCCCTGCTTCCAGGGACTTTGGATAAAGCCAGCAGCTAAAAAAAATACTTGTGAACAAAATTAGAGATGAGAAAGCAGTGAATTGGTTCAGAGCATATTCTTCAGTCACAGGAGAGCAGCGGCGTTACAGGAAAACTGGGCAGATGTGGCTGGATTGAGGGCGCAGAGCAGACTGGGGGATGGGAGCCCCAGTATTGATCCTGGGTGAGGAGGTGAGAGTTTGAACCTGAAAAGGAGAGTGAGGGGGATGTGTCAGAGGAGGAAAGAACGTGGCAAGGCGGCAGCTGGGCCACAGGGAAGGAGAGGCAGGAGCGGGAGCCGGGTGGGGCAGGCGGGCTGGGGGCAAGGGCTGGGGGCAGGTCCCCGTGGGGTGTCCAAGGGGCCGAGCCGTTCTAGACCCAGGATTGCGTGCTTGACGGACCTGGGGATAAGGATTTCGGAGCCTTCATCCAGAAACGAAAAGCTGACGTCAGGAGAGTGGGTGAGGGCACCCAAGGGCGAGAGGGCACCAAGGGCCCAGACTGTGCCCTCCCCTCCTGCCCCCTCCCCTTCCCGGCTTTCCATCCTTTTCCCCTTGGCTTCGCCCCACCTCCACAGTCAGTCAGTCTAAAGTATTTGATGGGGATTGTTTGGATAGTTTGGTTTTTCAAAGATCTTGCAATGTGTATCCCGCTGTTTCTGGTAACATTTTATTTTGGAAGAACTTCAGATTCGCTGACAAGCTGCAAGCACCTGTGAGGAGCCCCATCCTGTGTCCCTCCCAGCTGGTTCCCGCTCCGGCGGGTGGCCGCACTCCCCCCACTCAGTGAGCCGTTCTCTCTCTCTCTTACCCTCTTCGCACAAGTGCACACACACATGCACACACGTGCACTCACACCCGTGTGCGCCCGTGTTGTCTCTGAGCCATTTGAGGGCAAGGAGGAGGCCCTAGGCCCTGTATACTTCGGTATGTATTTCTGCCAACTGAGACGTTCTCCTACACAACCACAACACAGTCATAAAAAACCTGACATGACAGAAAGCCATTGCCCAGTCCACGGCCCGTATTCAGATTCCATCGGCTGTCCTGATTTTGTTGCAGCTTGTCTCCGGGCCTGGCGCCTAATCCAGAACTGCCGAGGTGGAGCATGTCAGGCTCTGTCCAGATGGCCCCCGACTCCGCCCTAGGGCAGTGTCACCTCCCTGGCTTTCCCCCAACCCCACGACTCCACACAGTGACACAGCGTTTTTGTTAACTTCCCCAGGCAACTCTCCTTCACAGCCTCCTGGCTGCCTTTCCCCTCGGCTCCAGGCGCCCGCCAGGGCCACGGCACAGCGGGCCCTGGGGCTGCCTCTCCGCATGCTGGCCGCCGGGCCCTCAGCAGCTTCGTCCTGTGAGCCAGGCGGACGATGGCATCCATCCCACTGGGGCCAGGGGCAGGCGGACCTGAGCTGAGAGCTCAAGGAGTCCGCATATGTGCAGCCTGCATGTGTGTGTCCGTGCGCTGCAGGGAGGAGGCCCTCGGGACTGACCACAGGTTGGGAGGGACACCGCTGTTGTCACCATCATCTCGGCTTCCATGAACTGAGCACTTGGCGAGGATGACTTCCCGCTTTGCAGACTGCGGAGAAGCGCCTTCACCGCTGAGACTGGGGGCGAGTCCCTCCCTGTTCCGCTGTTCTGGGGCGGGATCAAAGGCCTCCCAGAGTGGGAGCTGGGGGCTTGGCCAGGAGGAACAGGAGAGGGGAAGAAAAGGCTCGGCCTGGAGGGCTGGCTGGCTGGGGTCTCCCAGGAGGTCTGTGGCTTGGGAGTGGAGGGCACAGAGGGGCTTGGGAGCGAGCAGGGGCCCCAGGCTGGGCAGCACCAGGAGGCAGAGCCGAGGTTCCTGGTGGAGAGAGGGCTGGGGTGCCCAGGATGGCCTCCCACGCAGGGGCTGAGTCAGCGCCCCTTGTTGACTCGGGAGGGAGCTCAGGCCGTTGGTAAACTAGGAGTGGCTGTGACCTGGCAGGCAGGGAAGGAGCAAGAGGTTCAAGGCCAGAACCTTTGGACAGGTCCAGGTGCAGAGGAGGCCGGAGGAAGGCAGGCAGGCAGAGCACACGACTGAAGCGGCCCAAGAAGCAGGAGGCCAGCTGGGTGCTGGGCTCTCCAGAGGCCGAGGGTCAGTGCCACAGAGGGCACGCCCCAGAGTCACACTGTCTGCTGGCCGGGGAGTTGTTTTGGTTGCCGAAATTGAAGATGAAGGACCCACCTGGAGAGAGGAGCTGGAGCTGGCACTTGGGGAACACCTAAGATGTGGGAAATGCAAACTGATTGAACACAGCGTTCCTTTCTGGGCTGGCCACCAGCCCTGACCCCTCACCTGATGCCCTCAGATGCCCCTGGATCACGTGGAACCATCCTGCCTAGAAGTTACCCTCTGGGTCATCTTGATTGTCACTGGGGACCCAGACGTGGAGCAACCACGTGGACTTCTGCGCATTGATGTCTCCGCTGATTCGCCTTGGAGAGAGGAAAGCCCGGGCCTCTGTCCTGGGTGTTTGTTTTGGTTCTGCCCTGGCGGAGGCACCGGGGAAGTTTTTCCTTCCAAAACCCCTTGTTACTTTTGAGAGGTCTGAGCTTTTTACAGCACCCACTGGATGAGGGAGGGGGAATGGTGCCAAAAAGGGCTTCAATTTTAGGCCCAGGGAGGGAGCTTAATTGGATTGTCCCGTGGGGTTGGAGGTGACAGAGGGCAGTTTGGCAGAAAGCTTCAGTGAGCACGGGGAGCTGTAGGGCCTTGTGGGCCACATGCCCACATGGAGAGGGCCCCTCTGTACAGGGCTCTGCTGTTGGAAGAGCTGGGCTGCACTTGACCTTGGGAAGAGCATGGAGGGTCACTGGGTCAAGTCCCCCAGGAGCCGCCAAGAGCTGAGAGATCCTTAGGCCTGTGGGACCCCAGCCTCGCCCAGCAGAGGAGATGGGCAGAATGGAGCACTGCCACACGGCCCGAGGAGGGGCTCCCTTCCTTTTGGCTCTTGGACGAGCTCTAGGAGGAGTCAACGTGCTGAGTAGTGGCTGCCGGGCCACCACCTTGCCCTGTCCCATTCAAAGCCAGGCGACTTTTGACTTAGACACAATGTGACTATCCTTGCATCTAGTGCTGAGGACCGAATCCACTCCTGCTCTGCCCTAAAGCAGCTGTGGCATCCATGCACCAGTCCTGAGTTTCAACAGAAAAACCCTTGAAATGTTCAAGTCATTTTCTTCTAACATTTAAACTGTTTCCTGCATTTCTGTTTCTTCCAACACCAGCTGCTGAATTCTGTTTCTTTTATTATGAAATTGCCAACACGCACAAAAATAGACTAGTACCCATCAACTTTATAGTTGCCAACTCATGGGCAATCTTGTTTCAACTGTACCCTCTACTTCCTCCTCCTCTGTTATTATTTTGAACATGCAAATTATCTAATGAAGTCTGGTATGAAGAAGGGTACACACATCATAAGTCGATAGCTTGAACTTTTGCATCCTCTTGTGTCATTGTGAAGCAACTGTCATATTATTTCACCTATATATTCCGTCCTTAGGTATTTTTTAATTGTGAAATCATGTAACATTAGGCTCACCAACTTCTATTAAGTGTGGGTTCGGCAACATTAGGTATATTCACAGTGTTCTACAATAGAGGTCCAGAACCTTTTTTTGGTTTGTTTTTGTTTTTGTTTTTCACCTTTGCTTTATTTTTATTTATTTATTTATTTTTATAATTTATTTTGGTATCATTAATCTACAATTACATGTGCAATATTATGGTGATTAAACTACCCCCTTCATCAGGTCCCCCCCACCAACCCCATTACAGTCACTGTCCATCAGTGTAGTGAGATGCTATAGAATCACTACTTGTCTTCTCTGAGCTGTACAGTCCCCCCCGTGCCCCCTCAACATTACATCTGCTAATCGTAATGCCTCTTTTTCCCCCTTGTCCCTCCCGTCCCACCCATCCTCCTCCGTTGCTTTCCCTTTGGTAGCTATTAGTCCATTCTTGGGTTCTGTGAGTCTGCTGCTGTTTTGTTCCTTCAGTTTTTTTCTTTGTTCTTATACTCCACATATGAGTGAGATCATTTGATACTTGTCTTTTTCGGCTTGGCTTATTTCACTGAGCATAATACCGTCTAGCTCCATCCATGTTGTTGCAAATGGTAGGATTTGTTTTCTTCTTATGACTGAATAATATTCCATTGTGTATATGTACCACATCTTCTTAATCCATTTATCTACTGATGGACACTTAGGTTGCTTCCATTTCTTGGCTATTGTAAATAGTGCTGCGATAAACATAGGGGTGCATCTGTCTTTTTCAAACTGGGCGTCCAGAACATTTTTATCTTGCCTTGATGAGAAACAATGTCAAATTGTTTCTAACAGGAGCCATTGGAGAACTAAGCTGTCAAACCTCAGAAGAGATGTGTGCATTCATCTTATGTCACAGTGCATGACACGGAAGGCAGGCAAGGGACACACAGGTCATGCTTTTACACCTGACGCCAGAAAGGCTCTGTAAACAGGAGGTCTGTGGTGTGTCGCTGCCTCTTGGGGCACACTCCCTGCATGCTCGGTGATTACAGGGTACACAGCACATATTAAATGTGGTGAGGTCATGGCTCTGCAGCCCTGTGACCATCACCTTGACACATGGGGAGTGACTTTATGGCAGCCTGGCAGCTCTGGTCAGAAAAGAATGGAGAAAGTTGTTTTATGCATTCCTAAAGGAAGCAGAGAAGAATTTGGAACTTCTGCCCCTTTACAAGTTTAGCTCAAAAGTTTTGGACTTCACCTGAGTCCATGCTTAGCTGTGGGCTAGGGGCTGTGGGACCTGCTACTGGCCAGGAGACTGTAATTCCTCAATACGATTCTATCATTATTATTTACATTCTATGTCTTCTCTTTCAAGAATATTTTTTTTGACATTTGCGTTCTGGCAGAGCCGGGGCCAATGTGTGGGAGCTGCAGGGAGGTGGATTTGGCTGAACACAAGGAGGAATTTTCTTAGAGCAGTCTGAGAATGGGCTGGCCTGACTCAGAAGACAGCATGTCCCTAGCCTGGATCAGGTCCTTGTGAGGGCATTGCCTTCAGGGGGGCATTGCCAGGCCCTCTGGGAAATGTGTGCAGAAATCAATGACAGCGTCCACTTCTGAGCACCTACTATGTGCCAGGCACTGTTCTTTTATGTGGATAACTCATTTTGTCTTAAAACAGTCCTATGAGACAGGGGCTGTTATGGTCTCCCTTTCACAGATGAGGAAACTGAGACACACAGAGGCTTAGTGAGCTGATGAGGCTGGTAAGTGAGGGACGCAGGGTCACAGGCCATGTGGTCTGACTCTCCTGCCTGTTGCCTCTGTGTCCTGTGACACAGATCCGTTCATCAGGCGTCCAGGGAGTTGCACGCCCCGCCTCGGTGACCAGCTGCGTGTGCTAAAATGAGGTTAAGAGTTGGTTGACTCAGCATAAAACGTTTGTTTAGAAGTCAGGAGGGCTGCTGGATTCCAGAGTCGAGGCACCATCAGTCAACAAGTGGGGCTGGGCTCGCTCGGGACCCTGGGCTAATGAAATGCGGGCGTCCCAACCCGCGGCTCCCAGGCTTGGCATCCCGGTGGCTCTGCCCCCTGCGCCCCAGGTCTGTGAACTGGCTCCTTGCCTTGTCCCTGCAAGCTTCTCCTCATTTCAGGAATCCATCCCAGCCTTCTCCCCGAGGCCGAGTCCCTGCCTTGGACGTGTGCCCAGGCCCAGTTTCTCTGACAAGGCCTCAGAGGGAGGGGCCCGAAAGCCAGCCCTGGAATCCCAGCTCGGAGGTGGGAGAAGCCGCTGACACTTCTAATCTGCATTTTCCAGGCACGGGTGGGAGTAGGATGCCTGTTTCCTAAGACCGTGGTGCAGATCAACACAGGCTAACTGGAGGCATCGCAGAGCACACAGCAGTTCTCCATAGCGCGTGACTTCCCAGCCTCCCTGTCACAATGCGAAGTCTTGTCCTGAGTGCAGCCCTTCGGCGCTGGACCCGTAAGAGTATCTTCTGCAAAACAGCATGTTTCAACTAAGCTGAGGGAGAATGCTCTTACGTCATAGTTTGCCCTGTTGTGGAGGCAGTGAGCAGGGCTTCTGCGTGGGCTGCAGGGGATTGAGCTGAGGGATTCCTTTGGACAAAGATCTGAGTCAGAGAACTCGCTACCACTTAGCTCCAGGACTAGAATATCCCTAAAACTCCTTCTAGCTCTAAAATGCCTGTGATGACCAAGAGACAGAGTAAACTGTAGTAGAATAAAAATGCTTTCTGCAGTGGGCCAAGAAAAAGGACAGAAGTACTTGGCCTCCCAGTTCAGCCCCGCATTATTGAAAGTGGAGGCTCTGGCCTGGTTTCCTTCTGTTTTTATTTCACTAGGGCCCTCAAGTGGAACGTTTACTAACGCTCTGACAATGGATTCCAATCAGGTGAGTTGGCCTAGAGGCTGCAACTTTACAGGCTTCCCTCAGGCCTAGCAACCTTAAACCCTGAAGGGACAATTAGCTACAAGGTAAAGTACTTCTCAAGCATTTCCTTGCAATAGTTCTATAAAGTGGGTTAAAATAATTTTCCTGGTTTTGCAGTTGGAAAACTGATGGACAGGAAGGTCCAGTCACTTTTGCAGACTGGGTCCACTGGGGAAGAAGTATTGACCCTGGAATTGGCCGGAGCCTAGCTAAGGAAGCCTGGGCATCTTTGCCAGTCACGTCTTGGAAGAGAAGAGAATTGCTTCTTGCTTTCCACCATATGTTTGCCCCAGACGGCTGCATCTGCCGCAAGATTAGAGAAGATTCCTGAGGGCTGAAATTGAAGCCTCCGTCTTCTCTTTTTCTTTCAAGACATCTTGAATCTGCAGCCAGGCCATCATTCAGAGTAAAGGAGAAAGTCCCTTCGCTGCCCGTGTCACCATCTTAGGAAACAGTTTGGACCAGAAGGAATACAGTGTGGATGTTTTTAACCATCTTAAGGATCCGTTGTTGTGACACAGTCTTTAATGCGTTTTGCTAATTTTCCTGGTGATTAACCGCCCCCCACCCCCTTATATTCTTTTCCCATCGCTGCCTGGCCCTTTTCGTGGGCCAGCCTGACTATCTGTAATAACAGGATTTCTGAAATCCCAACTATCCCAAGATATGGCTTTGCTCACTGGGGCCCAGTGAGCTGTTTCGAACCTGGGTCTCTGGCACGGAACAAGCCAAAGAGTAGCAACACTACCGAGGAAGGGTAGTTCATCACATCAGATGGGCACCAGGCAGAAACATGGATGTTCTGAATTTCACCAAAACCCTCTCCAAGGACATGAATAAAAACAGTCTGAAGCATAGAAAATATTTGTTAAGCTATGGAAGTCTCACAAGCAAACATTGCAGGTTCCCCTGTGTGTACTATCTCAAAATTTAAAATGTATTGCCCATTTGATAAAGGGATAATACTGTTTCTTAGAATTTATGTCCCATTTTAGGGAAAGGTAACTGTAGGGAATTTTGAATAAGAGCCTCCTTCTCCTTATGGGTGGAAAATTGTCTGGCACAGATTTGGGTAAAGAAAAAGGTGTTGAATATTAGATGTGGGTTTGGATGGGCCAGATTGCTCATTTCCAGCCAGGAAAGGTTCCACATGGAAGCAGTAGGACTGTAGTGTTCTGAAGAACTCCGGGCTGGGGATACTTGCGTCTCTTTTTATATCTCTTGCTGGGATATTTTATAATATCCAGGACATGGAGCAGGTGGATTTTTCTTTTCTGGGTGACTGTGGACTCACATGATGCTATAGAAGGAGTAATTTCAACCACCAATCTAGAACTTTCTTAGAGCTTTCCTGAACATATTTCTGTGGTCTTTTGGCCAATAATAACAATGTAGGCTCGGGTGTGCACAAACCTCATTCAGACCATAGTAGGACTGCTAGGATGTTAGCTCATTTTGAATATGATGATAAATGAAACCTTATGTTTTCAATCCATTTCCCAATAACACAAGTTTATAAGCAGCACAATTATGGCACATTGTCATAAAGAGGTTTTAGTAATTTTGCATGTTCCTGATTTATACATCGCCTTCTTTATTCTACTCAACCCAGGGCAGGAGGAATGTTTACCAAGCCCAAGACCCATGAAATTTCTCTATGATCAATCTGGATCACAGACCGGCACTTCAAACATGGATCCTTTTTCATTGCTTCCCACCACCAATATATATAAAAGTTTCTTTGTTACCGGGAAACGGGAGGATATTATATCTACCACCTGGGTTTTCACAAGCAGAAGATGGGCCTTATCATAACTCGGAATCCTAAAATAGTTTAGAGACAGGAAAAGACCTGGAAATCATGTTGCCTAATCTCTGTTCAAAGTGAGGAAGTCAGAGAGGTGAACCCTGCGTGGCCGTGCGTGAGGCTCCCAGCACACCTCCCCGCCACCCTGAACCCCCCACCGCACACACTCCATCATCTCGTGGAACTTCACCTACAAACCATAAGGTCAGGGGTAAAATTATTAAGAAGTTGGAGGCTGTGAATCGCAGAGCATTAAACCCTGCAGGCAGCTGCCCTCTGGGCAAAGGGCCCTGTAAATCCACACCACCACAGGCCCAGGAAGCAGGGCCTGGGCGGGGGTGAGCCGCCCTCGGGACCTCTGCAACGGCTCCGGGGAAGCAGAGGCTCAGGTCAGGTGGGGACGCAGGCCTGAGTGTCAGCCTTTCTTCCCTGCAGGCTTTCCTGGGAGGTGTAGTCCCTGATTGTCTGTCAGGACCCAGATGACAGAAGATTTCAGGTGGACTCAGTCTCAGCCGGGTCTGAAAGAATTCTCTGGTTAGAAGGTGAATGATCCCATTTCTTCAAGCCGATTCCCCCTAGAAGGGGCACTCTTCTGAGAAAGGTGGGAAAGGGGCTGTGAACGTCCCTCCCCTGGCATCAGAATCTCCCATTGGTAAACACAAGTTCCACCATTGAGGACCGCATCCTGTGAAGGCACAAGCTTTCTTGCTCTGCCTTCTGAACTGCAGTTGGCCTCTAACCTCCCTGCCCTGTGCTGGGCTCAGCTGGAGTTTAACACTCAGTTCTGGTGGAGTTGTGGGCTGTAAACCGCAGAGACCCTGTGGACCAAGACTCCAGAACATGAAGCTTTGAGATGGTGAGCCACACGTTTGAAAACACCACTGGGTAATAAATGCTGCCTAGGGAGGGAATCCTGGTGTTTATTTATTTACCAAGCGGTTCCAGGCACTTTACATAAATAGGAAGTAGTTTTGTCCTGATCACAACCCTAGGAGGTGGGCGTTTTATTATTCCCTGTCTTCAGATTCGGAGAGCGAAGCCCAAGAGATTACACCATGAGCTCCAGGTCTCACAGCCAGATTTGGGGAGCTGGGAGCATCGTCAGCCTGTCCTTCTCCATGAGCCCCGCCATCAGCCTCCACTCCCCCGCCTCATGTTCGCATCCTGGGGGCTGCGAGAAGAGCTGTCTTTATTGGTGCCACATGGACAAGAGCATTTTGAGTCACAGGGCAGAGTTTCTGTGATAGGTGATGATGAGATACTCGGGCTGCAGGATGCTGATGGCAAGGGCACCCACCTGCTTCCTTCCAGGCTTATCACAAACTAATTTTCATTTGGTGAGAATCTCAAGGATCCTTAAGGGCTGGGGCTGCACTCCTTTACCTTTGGTGGATGGGAGGTTCTTATAAGCAGCCTTGGGAAATCTGAATTTTCTCTCTTCCAGGTGAGTAAATAAATATGTGTTTGGAAACAGGAGTTTATAAATAAAACCTGAGGTGGAGGCGGTGTCCACCTCGCAGCACTGCTGTTGGCCTTGGAACAGTGATGACCCGCAGGCTGGCAGGACGGGGTGCATGCGGACGGTGAGTCAGAGGAAGCCTCTGACAAGGCTGGAGCCGTGCGGCACAGGCTGGCGACTGGTCCTGGCTCACGGCTCATTAGCCCCATGGCTGGGCGCCCAGAGGTGGGTGGGAAGGAGCAGGTGGCTGCTCTCTGGAACATCATAAAACCCCTGCAAAGCATTTGCTTCGTTGTCAGGAACAGTTGCCAAATTCTTGCCCTTGATACAATTTTCCAGGTCTTTCTACCAGAAGAAGCTTTACTTTGGAGACTAAGGATGGAGGAAACACAAAGACCAGGAAGGAATAGCCAAGTTGGACTAAAGCTCAAGGTCTCCGAGAGAGAAGAGAGAGAAGAGGAAGGATGTGGCAGGAGCCTGTTCTAAGGACGGAGCTCCCCAAGCCCCTGAATTCTGCAAAGCAAATACTCAGAACCTTGACTGAATTCAGCGAGTTCAGGCTGTTACATCTGGGTGGCTAAGAATTTACATGAACGCCAGGACTCAGGGCCCCCTTTTTTCAGCTTTGAAAAGCTATACTGTGTCTACTTGGTTCATTCTGCACAGCTAGAGCCACAGCAGCCCCCAGATTTGGGGACACGGGGGACACTCTGTCTTAGCAACAGGAACTAATTGCACTTTCCGCCAGCCTGTCCTCGTTAGCACTGCTCAGCTCAGCGGTGGATCTGTCGAAAGCCAAGGGAACACTGAGTCATCCGCCTCCTTTTCAACCAAGACCTATTTCTGGGAATGTGAAGAACACTTGAGTGAACGACGTGACATTCCTTAGCTTGTGCAGTAAGGCAACTCCCCACTTCCTTTCTAGACACGTTGCATCATCTCTGAGCAGGACGAAACAGATATACGTGAAACTTACATGCCTTTAGGAAAGAAAGGCGGGTGCACGTGTCCGAGCCCCACCCCTCTCTTTATAGTACAGCTCGGTCGTCCTGCCCAGAGGGAGAGTGGGCAGGCATTATTAGCAACTGCTCTCTTGCCTTTTCATGGGTAAGAAAGACTTACGTTGTGTGTGTTCTGTGCTCATCTCACAGTCATGAAAAATAGCAACATGACGTCAGGACATGCTTGTGTCACCACAGGCGCGTGGGCACATACAGGTGCATCAGCTCTGGTGAGGGCTGTTGCAGTGTTTTTCTTTGCCCTGTCATCTCAGAATAAGTCATGGGGACGGTAAATGGCCTCTGCAGAATCTTTGGCCTGTGGGTCCACTTTTGTACATCTACATCCCCCAGGAATGTTATTTATTAACAGTGCAGTTAACAAACAAACACTGAAGGTTTGCGGCTGGGAACTGGGGACAGGGGTGGTGGGTGCAGATGTGAACAAAAAGGGTATGTGCTGCCCAGAAGGGCAGTTTCACGGCGGAGACTGGACCTTCCCAATAATGCAGTGGAGGGCACACAAGTGTGGGGCGTAGGGTGGGACTAGGGAGGACCAGTTCCAGGCGGGCTGTCTGCGCTGGCCTGGGAGACCACTGGGACCCTGGGAAACGGTGTCTGTGCAGATGGTGGGGCCATCATAAAGGGGTGGGAAAGGGCAGGGGACAGAGGGATGGGGACAGCTGGGAGCCAGACCGGCAGGGAGCAGGTGGGAAAATGCCCCGGCTGGAAGCAGACGCAGGGCCGTGGAACCCGTGCCAGTGCCGCTCAGGCTTTAGTTCGTAGGTGCTTGGGAGCCATTAAGCGCCTCGGGCGGAGTGCCATGCTCCAGACATGCCATGGAAAGGTCAGCCTGGAGGCACACTGACGTTTGGGCTCTGGAAAGGCTGTAGGTGGGGGACTGGTTAGGAGGCCCGTCAGGGCTGCAAGTGCGCTGGGGCTGCTCTGGAACCCCAGCAACCAGCAACGGCCTGGGCGATGGCAGCACGGCGGGAGTGACGGTGACGGTGCTGACGTGGCCCCCTTGGTGACGCCACGCCCTTCCCATCTCCTGTGCCTAAGGGGCAGGCCTGCTATCCCCCCATCTTCCTGTTGGGGAAACAGGCAAGAAACTGCTCATGGTCACACAGCATGTGAACAGCATGGATGGGATTTTAGCTGAGGTCTGTCTAACTCCAGTTACACCCAGTATGGTGGGGCTAACAGAACGGCTGGACACACAGGTAGCTGGTGAGAGGGGGAGAGAGGTGTTCTAGTGGATTCTGCCTGGGTGCCTGGGACCAACGACAGTGGTGCGTGTGGGCAGGTAGGTGGAGAGGAGGTACTTGTAACCAGGTTGTCTAGAACCAAATGAAAACCTGACACTCACAATAGCATGGGGGCATTGACTGTCTGTGATTG
The DNA here is from genome assembly GCA_029783875.1 of Phataginus tricuspis. NCBI lineage: Eukaryota > Metazoa > Chordata > Mammalia > Pholidota > Manidae > Phataginus > Phataginus tricuspis. The sequence continues at coordinate 5,757,274 of JAQQAC010002837.1, forward strand.
ACAGTCTGTAGGGCTGAGATGCCTGGTAAAGACTGCGGCTTGAAGTGTCCACCTGGTACATGGGGAAGATGTTTGTTTTATCACCAGCCTAGGAAAGCAAGGTGCAAACAGAATTGCAGGAACACACCTTGAGACTCGGTGGTGTTTGTTAGGCATCGTTATGACAACCTGTGACATGCGGAAACAGGAGCTCAGAGATAATCAGTAACTCACCTAAATCCACACAGCTAGTAACGGATTCACCCAAGAGGGTTATAAAGCTGCAAACTGGAATTGTAGGAGCCCCACAGTTCCTGAATTTGCTTATCTGCATTCTCTCTATAGTTAGTATCAATTATTTTTGTAATAGGAAAAAATTTTTTATAAAGCAAAGAAGGTTTGAAAGTATAAATAGTTAGACTTTTTGGAAGACAGTTTGCTGACTTTCATTAAAAGCTGAAAATCTGGCATATTCTTTGATGGAGCAACTCCATTTTTAGAAGATAATCAAAGAAGCGACCAGAGACATATGTATAAAGATGTCAAAGCAGGAAAATCAAGAAAACCTGGAAATTCCTTAAATGTCCCAAAAGCAGAGATTGAGATGAATTTTGACTCAGCCATATGGTTGAATTCAATACCAGGTAGCATCAGAAGGGATCATAGGGATTGACGTGGGTGTGTAAAGATGGCTCACGATGTATTAATACATGAGGAAAATACACTATAAAGTATTACCTACCAAGTAATATTTTGGTAAAAAATACATTTATATGAATACATTCATTCAACTATTCAACTTTTTTGAGAAGTAACAGTGCAAATAATTGTTAATAGTTATATTAATACATCACGATATTAATATTTTTTTAATTAAGGTATCATTGAAATACAATCTTATATAATCATTTCACATGAGCAACACTGTAGTTATTGCATTCACCCATATTATCAAGTCCCCCTCCCACCCCATTGCAGTCACTGTCCATCAGCGTAGTGAGATGCTATAGAGTCATTACTTGTCTTCTCTATGCTATACTGTCTTCCCCGTGACCCCCTCTACATTATGTGTGCCAATCATAATGCACCTTAATCCCCTTCTCCCTCCCTCCCCACCCACCATCTCCAACCCCTTCCCTTTGGTAACCCCTGGTCCCTTCTTGGGGTCTGTGAGTCTGCTGCTGTTTTGTTCCTTCAGTTTTGCTTTGTTCTTATACTCCACAGATGAGTGAAATCATTTGGTACTTGTCTTTCTCCACCTGGCTTATTTCACTGAGCATAATACCCTCTAGCTCCATCCATGTTGTTGCAAATGGTAGGATTTGTTTTCTTCTTATGGCTGAATAATATTCCATTGTGTATATGTACCACACCTTCTTTATCCATTCATCTACTGATGGACACTTAGGTTGCTTCCATTTCTTGGCTATTGTAAATAGTGCTGTGATAAACATAGGGGTGCATGTGTCTTTTTGAATCTGAGATCTTGTTTCCTTTGGGTAAATTCCTAGGAGTGGAATTCCTGGGTCAAATGGTATTTCTATTTTGAGTTTTTTGAGGAACCTCCATACTGCTTTCCACAATGGTTGAACTAATTTGCATTCCCACCAGCAGTGTAGGAGGGTTCCTTTGGCAGAGGCTGCACTGAGTGTGTGTGATGGGAGGAAACCCAACCAATTAGCAGGTGACATTTGAAGGGTAAGTAAAGTTGGAAGGATACACACCACAATGCCTTGTGACTTAAATTTTTCTTTCTAATTACCTGTATTTTCTAGGTTTTTTTTTTCTACAGTAAAAGTGGATTACTTGGGGAGAAGTGCTTACTTTTAAATGGAAAGGGAGGAAATAAATGCAGAAGTAAGAAAAAGTGAGGCATGTGTAAGTTCATGGAAGAGAGACCTACCAAGAGAGTAAACAGTATAGCTGCCTCTGAAACCCAACAGGAAGTCTGAGATGTGGAGAGGAGGGAGCCACTCATGACCTTACATCTCTTTTGGACAACGTTTATTTATCTCCTGCCACCTTCCTCTCAGCCTCGATCCCCTCTTTCCTCTGCCTCTCCTTGGATGGCATTACCTGGATATGCCATGGGTGGTTCAAACTCAGCAAACCACACTCAGGCTACCCACTCCCTCAACCTGTAACTCCAACCCCCAGATGTTCAGACAGGCCAACACCAGACCCATTCACCCCTATTCTCCATCCTCTTGGGCTGTACCACCATCCGTCCAAACCAAGTGCCATTCTAGATCCTTCCTTCTGTCTCCCCAAGCTCCTGTAAATGATCCTTTAAATAACCCTTTGACTAAGCTCTCCTCTGTAATCTCCAGGCTACAGTCTTCCTCATCTCTTATCTAGAACAAATCACCACCACCCTGTCTGTAGTCCACTCCTACCCTGAACCCATCCTCCACGCCTCACTGATTCTATACGCCATTGGACCATTTGACTCACACATAATGCCCTGCTCCTATGCTCTCCAGGATACAGTCTAACTTCCTTAAAATATTGCAAATAATGAAGCAATAAACATACATACAACTTGGGTTTTTTTTTAATTCATATTAGGTCCTTGGGATAAATTCCCCGGGTTGAAGGGTATGTGATATCATTATGTAGCAATACTTCCACACTTCTGAAATTCAGCGCTAATGCACCCCCCCAACACACACACGCACATTCTTTTCTAACACCAGTGTTTTTAGTGTTTGTAGAAAAAAAATCTTAATTTTTGTGCCCTGCCTGTAGTTTGTTTTCTCTTTTAAATCAGATCCGAGTTCTTTTTTAATCAAGAAAAATCATTTTAATTGTAAAGCATTATGCATTTAAGCATCTTCCTCTCTCCAGGTTTTGTTTTTTGATTTTGTTTTTACATGCATATTGCTTTAGGTTATAGAAACTTTTTCCTAATTGGCAGGCATTTCACAAGTTTTGCAATGTGGCAATTTCTCCCCAGTGAACTCTTTTAAAAAGCAGGGAAGGGCTTATTTTTTTCTAGGTGCTCTAAGTTAATAGTAAAAAAAAATAAGGGGGGGGCCCACATCTGTATTCCAGTGGGTAATAGATTCCCACTAGCTAATGAGCCATTTTCTCTTTTTAATAAAGAAAAAGTTAGTAGGTGAGGTCTCTGGATCCACAGATGTGGAAGACCTCCTTTGAACTGACTTTCAGCAGTTTGGGGCAAACTTTGGACTGCTTTGGAATTTTCACCAGGGTAAAACAATAGCTAAATAAATGACAGGATTCTGGGGAACTATATCTCTCTCTTTGGAGGACTAGTAAGGGATCCTACCCACGGATGTCAGTGCCATACTTAGAAATGCCAGACTGATTTTATATGATCTCTTCTGGGCTAATGGAGAGATCTCAGAAGAACGTGGATCATTAATATAAACCACTGGTTTCAAATAAAACTTACCCTCTCTAGGTCAAATATACATTTTCAGTAACACAGCTTTTCTTCAAACTGGGATAGTATGGAAAATACGGTTTTGAAAATGCCTTTATCAAATGCTGTCTGTTCAAGACTCTGACCTGCTTTCTCATCCTTACTGACAATCTACAGTATCCTAAAGGAATGCCTCTGTCCCCAGCTACAAACCCACCCACACTTGTCCCCATCCTGTCTTCCTTGCCATCTGCTCAATAAAGTTTCCAGAGAGGAACCATGACACTCCGGCCCCAGAGCCTTTGCACAGGCTTTTGCCTCTCCCATGCCCTCCACCCCCACCCCACCACTTCCTTCTGGTTTCAGCTCCTGCAGCACTTCCTCAAAGCCTTCCCTGACTGCTCCTGGTGGGTCAGCGTCCCTTTTGTGTGTCCTCCTAGCATTGTTTACCTCTTGCGAGTGTCACTTAAGATTTGTGTTTTTGTTTATTGTCTATCCCTCTGAAGGGATTAAGCCTGGTAGAGGCAGGGCTAGTACCCACGACCATGTCCTGTGATTACTACCCAAGAGTGATTAAGGCTGATCTGAGAAGCCCACCCATGAGTATAATCTGCAAAGTCAAAGACGAGATGCAACCTGAGGTCCCTGCAAGGTGGGAGGTCACACTGATCACCACGAAGTTCATGTCCTTTTTGGGGGGGGATGTAATGAATAAGTATTAACAGCCATAGGAGATGAGGACATGGTAGCTGTCTAGGGAGAAGCAAGACCCATGGGCTCCCTATGAAACACAGATGCACCACTTCTCAGCTCTGCTGCCGTCACTCTAGTCAATGCCTCCGTCAGCTTTACAGGGCGCAATCACATCCCTACTTCCACTCTGGCTCTACAGAATCCACCTCTGCCGAGAAGCTAGGATAACTGTCTAACGATCTCAGTGGAACCTCATGTCTGCCCCTCTCACAGCTCAGCGTGACTGAACTGTCCTGTGAAGCCAGGCCAAGCCCCTGGTCTGTGCAGTCCATGCCACTTGTTCCTGACCTGGGTCTCCTTCTCGCGCTCCTTGCCCACTCTGCCCCAGCCACACCGGCTGCTCCTGGCTAACTCTTACATGCCAGCCCTGGGCTGGATCCCTTTGCTGGAAAAGCTCTTCCCAGCTGTCCCTTCCATCATTCAGGCCTGCATTTACCTGTCACCTCATCGGAGAAGCGTTCCTCGGGCCCTCGGTTCTCATCCTGTCCTCTCATTTTCTTCCTGGCTCTTGTCTCTGAGTTTTTTTTTCCTGTTGATGTGTTTACCACCCAGGCTGCACACTGCAGGGGCCTCCTTAGTGCGTGACTAAGGGGTGCCCGGACCAGGAAGCACTCCGCATAGGTTGGCTGAGCGGAGGAGCCATCATGCTTTGAGTTACTGTCGATGGGAAACACTGTGACTGACGGAGTTGAAATGCAGCAAGTTGGGACTGGGAAGGTTCTAGGATCCATCTAATCCACCACCCTGAGGTGGGCATCCGGGGTCTGCCCCAGCTCTTGCAGGAAACCACATTTCCCAGCCTCCCTTGCAGCTCATGGGGTTCTGGCTGTCACAGCCCCAGGCAGACCTGCAGCTTCCCAGTAGGGCCTTGTGGTGCTGAGCACCCCCCTCACTTACCTCTTCCGTTTCTCCAGGCTGACAGGCTTGGCAGGGACCTAGCCTCAACCCCAGCATGAGGACACAGCCCTGGAAGGTGACAGAAGCAGGAAGGACATAGGGGCAGCACCGCCTTGCCAGCCCGCACTAGCTGGCTGTTAGGGCACATGGGACAGAAACCGCTCCCTCAGTTTCGCCCACGTGCTTGGGGCCTCCTGATGTTTGACTGGACATAGAGGGATAAATAGAAATTTATCCGTGGAGAGGCAGGGTAGGTGCAATTCCAGAAAGAGGGAACTACAGTGGAGGCCAGAAAGCCCTTAACTGGCTTTAGCCCAATGTTTCCCCAGAAAAACATCCTACTCATTAAATACAGATTCCTGGGGCTGCACCATCACCCCAATGCCACCACTCAGACCTTCTGAGCCAGAATCCCCAGGGAAGGAGCCCTGGAATCTGAATTCTTATCCAACGCCTCTGGTCATTCTTGTGACCAGCAAATTTGGGAAGCGCTGGGCTGGGCATGCAGGCCGCCGGGGAGGCCCGGGAACCAAGCTGGATTGAGCCCAAAGTAAATGGCCTTGGATCCCATAAGGAAACTTAACTGTAACACACAGACTTCTTTTCTTTGGGGGGAGAAGTCACAAATTCTTTTAAAAATGTAATGAAAGGTATAAGAAGCTTTTACCCAGAAAATGCTTCCCCCAGACATTTGAATACCTTTACTCAAGATTCCCATCTTTGGAACCCAGTAAAAGAACCCTGGAGGCAGTGGTTTCCATCAAGACAGGACCCTGATCACACTGAAGACAGTCTCCTGGTGGCGTTCGGTGCACAGGGGAAGGGTGGGTGAGGGGCTCCAGGGGAGAAATCCAGCTAACAGGGCCTGAGAGGCAAGTGAGGATGGGAGTCTGACCCAGGAGGACTTCGCAGGAACAGAAGAGGTAGAGAGAAGAGTCGGGAAGGAGGCCGGGGCGTGTGACTGGTAACTGGGCGTGAGTCCAGAGGGTGAAGAATCCGAGGGAGGGAGGTTTCCTGCTTAGAGAGCCCTGGGGAGACAGCGTGGGGGGCGCACAAGGACAATGACTCCACTGCTTTGACATGTCCACTTTACCACAATGAGTGGGGCAGTGAGCGATTCGGGGGGCAGCTCCCGGCGAGCTGTGGACTTGCAGTGGGAGTTTAGAAGGGGACTCTGAAGGCCCGGGGCTCCTGAGTATGAATGACAGCTGACCCCATGGGAGTGCATGGCCTCCTCCAGGGAGAGTCTAAAATGAGATGGAAAGCTGGACTCTGGAGAGACCACCTCCCAGGAGCCCATGAGAGGAGAGAAAGGCAGAGACACCGCAGCAGACAGAGGCAGAGACTAAGGGGCAGAAAGGTAAAGCTAAATGAACCCTCCAAAGCCATTGGATTGGGCAGCTCGGAGGTCACTGGGCATCTGAAAGCATCTTTTTCTTTTTTAGTGCTAACTCTGCCATGAACGTCCTTGTCCTTAGTAAAAGCACAGCCCAGTATTGAGGGGTAAGAGACCAGACGCCTGCAATTTACTTGCAAATGGTTTAGAAAAAGAATTCATATGTGTATTGGTGAGAGCATGATGGTAAAACGAACATGGCACAATGTTCCCCAAGCGGAGAACGTGGGCAAAGGTGGGAGTTCTTGGTAATATTCTTGCAACTTCTGTAAGTTTGAAATGACACGCACATAGCCACCTCCTTGCTTTTAAAAGAATGCTGAGGACAGCCCAGGACTGGGGTGGGTCAGCTGCGTGGCCCGGAGGAGTTTGAGGTTGAAGGAAAGGAGGCGGCGATCACCGAGAGGTGGGGTGTTTTTTTAAAGATGGGGATCGGGGAGGAAGAGAAGGTGCTTGAGCCGACTTTAGGGCTGAAACCACTGTCCCAGAAGGGGACGAGGAGGAGGGCGCCCAGCCGGAGGAAACCGCGGGACGGAGCACAGGGGTGCGCCCTGCAGGGGACGGGCGGAGGAGGTGGGCCCCCGCCCCCGGAAGCGGTTGCCCTTTTAAGGCCCCGCAGGCGGGCTCTGAGTCACGGCCGCGCTCCCGCGCCGCGCGCGCCTCCCGTCTCTCGGCCGCCGTCTCCGCGCGTGGGTCTGTGGTCTGCGGGCTCCGCGCGTGGAGCCTGTTCCCGGCGCGCCGCGTGTGTTCGGCCGGCCCGGCGCCCGCGGGTGCAGCTCTGCGCGGGGCTCTGCGAGCGGCAGATGCCTTGACCCGCGCGGCCGGGACCTGGGACCCCGCCCGAGGGGGGCGCTGCCGGGCGGGTCCCCGGCCCGGCCCGCGTTGCGCTTGGACTTCCACGAGCCCTCCTCCCGCTGGCCCCGCTCCAGCTGCAGAACCGGCCTGCCCTCCCGCCCCTGGGTGGCTGCCCCGCTCTGAGGTCAGAGCAATATCACACTTCCGATGAAAATGTTTAGATTTTGATTAAGCCTGGGGCTCAGACGTTCATATCCTCCTAAACTCGTCTCCTCGGGGCTCAGCGTTGGAGCTCCAGTTCAGAGACCGAAGGAAAGAACGCCTCTTAGGGAAGAGCCCGAGTCACCCCGAGTAGGCTGGGACAGGGTCCTCGGGTGCAGCTGCTCCCTCTCCTGCACCCTGACCCTGATGGGCTTTCTCTCGGCCAAAGAGCCACCGTTGAAATGTAAGAAAGACAAGAGGGACAGAAAGAACGGGCTTCAAAGCCTCCGCATGCTGGCCTCCATATATTAATCACGGTGACTTACAGAAATTTCCCAGAGGTGCCCAGAGAGGGTGTGGACTTGGAATCCTGGAAGACTTTCCGGCCAAAGCTCTGGATTTGGACTTGAATGCTGGGATGCCTTCACCGTGTAACTGGCTTGCTCAGGCCTGGTGGAGCCTTTCAGGGGAATCTTCGGGGCTCTCCAACCTGAAGGCACGACTCAGCGCTGAAAAAGCCCCTGGTCCCTCTGCATTTGCCTAGAGCAGCTAGACAGTCCATGATCTCTCATGAGTCAGGGCCTTTTGAATTTATTTTACATTTATTCTGAAACAACCCCGGATTTGGCTGAAGTTGCCCTCACTCAGCTCTAATCTGAAATCTCATTTGCCCAGCAGTTGGGTTTAAAACCAAGGATCAGAAGATAATGCTCTTTTGTTTGATTTCCTTTTACTGTCCAGAAATCGGGTCTGTGGGTGGGACTGGAGGGGTCACAGACCCATAGTCGGAGGCAGAGAGTCTTCATCTCTTGGTGGCCGGGGGGTGGGGGCTGCTTCCAGATGAGCAGCCTGGGGGCACCCTCTGTGTGTTTTGGTTGCTGGTAGATGGATGGGTGCACAAAGGGCAAGAGAATGGTTAAAGGGGAGCTAAACAGGAAAAAGTGCTGCATAAACTGGCCTCCTGTGAGAGCCAGGAGGGCTTCTATAAAGCTCAACCTCCGGCTGGACACCTTCCATGCCCAGGTGGTTCTGGAGCTCACAGCCTGGGAGGGCAGGGCGGGCAGATTGCTAGCCTGAGACGTTTAATCTTAATTTCTGCCCTGGAGGAGAATGGCTGCTTCAGTCTGCTGGATGCTCTAAGCTTCCCCTTGGTGTGGGCACTTGGTCATGATCTAGGGTCCTGGCCTATCCACGAGAGGGCTGGCAAACACCCATTTTAAAATCTGACTTGAACTTTGAATTTTTAAAACAATGCTTTCTCCTCTTAGTTTCATTCCTTTATGATTTATTAACTTAAAGAATTATGTATTGAATAGTTATAAAAATTATAGCTTCAAAGAGCAGAAAGGCAAAAAGTACTTTTAAAGTTATGGTAGGTGTAAGTCTGGACTATAACTATTGTTTCTTCTGTGTGGGCTCATTTGCTTATGTATATACTGAAATTCATTCCATTTCTTTTTACCTTTATACTTCTGGAGATGGGAAGAGTATGTTCAAAATGTAATTTTGTGAAACATTGAGCTTTTTGAAGGAAACGTCCTGAGTAAGCATCACACATCCTGCTCCTGGATGGGAACAGTGTGTCGGTCCCAGCCTGCAGGGGAACTGATGAATGACTGACCTGCAGAAGGTGGCTGGTTCCAGAGTTAATGCTCGGCCCAGAGTACCTTCCTTTACCTTCTGTGTTACGCACAGTTCGAGCAGGGAGCAGGCCCGGACACTGGTGCTAAGAGAGCTGGCGAGAGCCTCAGAACTCTACCCTGGGCAGAGTGCCCCAGACTGTGAGTGGCTGAGCGGAAGCTGGGGGCATGAAGTCGCCTGGAAGGCCAGGGAACCCCTCCACTCACAGATGTTCTAAGACGGAGCTTTATAGGAACCCTAGAAATAAGATATTCTTCCTCTTAAATGACTTACCTATTTCTAAATGACAGTCACATCAACCATAACCTATTTCAACATCACTAGTTTAACGTGTCCGATAACTTGTATATACGTCGTAAAGAAAAGGTTTTGCTGAAGAGGAAAGATCAGAAGGAAAACATTTAACTTATGTAAGAGAAACACGTTTGTCATTATTTGAGAAGTCCTCAAATGTAGATTCGTAACATAATGTTGATTTAAATGATTCTCCTCTGGTCCCTAAATAAATCTCCAGAGGAAAGATTCTGTTTTCCTCTAGTTTGAGTTTTTATACAATTTTGAGGGTAATATGATTACATGTCTTTTCAAATATTGAAGGGGGTCAAAGTGTGCCACCCCAAAAGATGCTACTTTGGCATGAGGATTATTTCAACTGAAGGCAAGTGAGAAAAAGCAGACACAGGAAATGCATTCTGCCCTGACTCTGTCTGCATAAAAGCAGGGCAAAGATAGATGTCCGAGGGGGAAGATGTTCACCCACCCTCATGCCAGGAAGGGAAGAACACCCTTTATCACTGCAGTTGGTGATGGCACCGCAATGAGTCTACATAAAATCTTACTGAATAATCTTGTCATCCATTAGTTTTCCCCATTATTTATCTTCCTGCAACTCACCACCCCCAGAATCCCTACCTTTTTTCCTTTGTCTTGTCACTTCTCCACAATTTACTGTCCTTCGCTAAAATGGTACATAAGCTCCCCAAGTTTAACTGCTTCTTCAGATCTTTATTTCTTCTCTATGAAGGCTCTGTGCACAGAAAAGTTAAAATATCAACACCAAACAAAATTTGCATGCCTTTCCTCCTGTTAATCTGGCTTTTGTCAGCTTAATTTGCAGGCCCCAGGCATAAAAGCTAAGAGGGAAGGTTTTCCCTCCCCTACAATATTCTTTAATTAGATTAATTAAGTCTGATCCATAAGGTTTTATTATATGATAAATAATTTGGGGAAAGAAAAATCCATTTTATCGCTATAGCACAGAAACATTTGAAAATTCTTTGTAGACTTATTTGTATCCTCCCCAGAACACCTAAGAATATCCATTTCCTGAGTCTGGAGATCAACAAATAAGAGACCCTGACTGCAGAGATCTCCAAGTTTAAAACAAAACAAATGTGAATGCTTTTCTTCCTTGGAGGGTTTTCTTCCCATTTTCTGGGTGATTCACCACCTGGCTGCTCTCACTGGCTGTGCTAATTGGTCATCATTCACTGACAGGAGCCAAGCCTCTAGTCCTGATCCTGGGTGGGAGAAAATGTGAAAGTGTGAAACGGAAGTGGCTCAAAGCTTCCTCAGGATGGGGTGGGGATGAGCCAGAACCTGGGAGGTAAATGCACTTTAGCTCATAGTAAGGCCAGAGAGCGTCCTCATCACCACCTACGTCATCACCACGGCCTTTGTCATCCTCCTCCTCTCCCTCCTCCTCCTCGTTATGGTTGCAGTCCTGGTACGGTCATGGTGCCTGCCTGTATACGTTTGCATGCATCATCTCTTAGCCACGGATGATCAAAACCCCTCTGGGGGCTCCATCCCTGTGCAAGACACCAAGATGACAGGCCCTGGGATACCCGTGAGCAGAGCGCATCTTCCTGCTTGCAGGGCGGCAGGTGCCAGCTGCTTCCCAGGTGCAAAGAGAAGATGAACCAGATCAGGACCAGTGTTGTCTTCTCAGAGAGGATGGAATGCTCCCAGAAGTAATTTATTCATTCATTCAACAAAAATCTGGAGCACTGTGCTGGGTGCCGGGGTTACGGGGATGAACCAGGCAGAGACAGTCCTGACCTCAGCCTTCCATTTCTAAGTGGAACCAGCCCTACCACCTACTTGGAAAAGAGAAGAAAATCCAGCTGCTCACTGGTGCTCAGTAAAGGTGTGAGATGTTCCAGGCATGGAGAACCTTCTGCAGAGAGCAGCCCTGGGTCACACATGCTCACAGAACATGAGGAAGGTTCAAGGAGTCAACCAGAGCCAGGGGGTAGGGAGTGGGGAAGAGGCCCCACAGAGGATGGAGAAACAGGAGGCCTAGGGGAAAGCACGCCTTCCGGGAAAGCTGGGCTGGGGAAGTTCTCTGGGAGAGACATGAGTCATGGGGTGGGGTGCTGCCAGCCAAGAGGAGCGGCCCGGCCACTGGGCCTGACATGGCCACAGGAGAGGTGATGCCTCCCCAGAGCGTTACCTGGAGAAACCACCTGTCCACCTGCCTGCCTGCTGCACCGTCTACGCAGCCGCACGGGTCGGTGCAGCAGCAGCAGGAGAGTCCTGGGCCCAGCCCTGAAGGAGGCAGTGGACGGTGTCCCCAGCCTCTACCTGCTGCCTTGGGAATGAGTGAGAGAGGATGAGGGTGATGGACAATTGGCTCTTTGGATTTTGACCTTCTGGATCTTGTGTGTCTTAAGATATCAGAATACAGAAGCTCTTAGCTAGACGTGGGACATGTGGGTCAGGGACCAGAGTGTTTGCCCAAGGCCTGGCTGAGCACCCATCACGCTTCAACTGCGTATTGTGGGGGAGGAAGCAAAGTGCCCAGGAACCGGTGATTTGACTGCTCTGGAGAAGAGCCGTTTGACATAGGAAGGACGGGAGGGCAGGAAGTGCCCGGTGATTCACCTGGGGAGCAGTTAGGACGGGCAGGGTGATACCTGTGGCCTGGAAGGGGATCTCACAGACTGAAGCAGGTGGAGCAGGAGGGCGCCCCATCCACCACACAGAGAGCCGGCTGTCGGTCTGAGGGGTGCAGGACAGAGAGGGACCTTTGGTGGAAACACGAGAAGGACAGAGATTAGCTGTTGTCACACATACCCTGGGACACCTGGACCCAGGAGAAATTCCATCCTGTTCCTGACAGAGGTCCCCAAACAGGCAGGGAGCAGAGTCTAGGAGTAAGACATCTGCTGGAGCCTGTCGTGTAAATCAGACTCCTTCACCCACCAAAGTTTATTAGCACCAGCCGTCAGTCAAGCCCTGGGGTAGGTGCGGGGACACAGTGGTGATCGAGACAGACATAGTCCCTGCCCTCCTGAACCTGACCTTTCCATGGCAGGAAGCAAGCCAATACCACAACCAAACTAGCAAACAGACCAATAACTGCAGGTTGACCTCAGCACCGTGAAGAAACAGGGCTCAAGGTGGAGGAGAACTAAGGGGGCCTGCGGAGGGAGGGTAATCAGAGGAAGCCTCCGGGACTGAAAGGGAGAGAAGAGACTTGTGAAGGGGACAGGACAGGTGCAAAGGTCCTGGGGCAGGAAGAAGTTGGACATGTTCAAAGAATGGAAAGAACAGAGTAGGAGTGGTTCAGGGTGGGCCTGGGAGAAGGGCCGGGCCTTTCGGGGTGCTGAGCAGGGACAGCATGATCTGCTTCATCTTGTAATGAGGCCATTTTTGCTACTGTGTGGAAACTAGATTGTAGGGGCTTTTGCCAATTTCTTGACTTGCCTTATTAACAAATTCATGTCTCAGAGGAACTACTCCCAGGAATGGCCACCATATGGAGGGGCTGTTAGCCAAGTAGAAAGGGAAGAAACCTGGAAATAAACAACTCTGCAATCTTAGGATTCAAGAAATCAGAGAAAGATCACAGAGTTGGGCATATTTTCTAATCTTCAGCATGGATGATTTCAAAAGGTGTTCAGGAGTCTTGTGACCCTAAGACACGCATCTCAAGAGCGAGGTCAGTTCAGAATCGTTGGAAATTCTGACTGCGTAATTATAAATGACTCTCTTTCCAATGAGGGAAGAAAAGGCAGTGACTGCAACCATCATTCCGCAGGACAGCTGAGATTTTTAAGGGACAGGTTCCTAAAAAAGACCCTGGACAAACACAAGAGACTGATAAGGGATCTCCAACAATGATCTTAGGAATGCAAAGCTCTTACAAATGACTAGGACAAGACACCAGAGGACACAGCAGGCAGAGGTGCCGTGTTGCTGGGAGCCACAGGGCAGAGGAACGCCTCGTCTCAGGTATCATTTCTGCATTTTTGTGTCCAGGAGGTGTCATCAGGCAAGAAGGAGGAAACCTGACGGACTAGGAGAACAGTCAGGAGGGACCTTTGTGAGGACAGGGCTCCTGCCGGCTTTGCTGTCTGCAGTATCCCCTGCACAGCTGGCCCCAGGTAGGCACCCGGCAGTAGTTGTTGAATGAGTGAGTGCATATGCACGCAGGAACGTCCATGCAGGTATGATGGCGCTGCTATGCTAAAGAGACATGTAAGAGTCCAGGCTGGGGGGCCATAGACTCTCCCTGAACAGGACTTTGCCCTTTTCCTTGGCTTCCCAGAGTCTCGTTTGGCCGCCCCTGCCTAGCTGGGAGCCTTGGTGGGAAGCAGCCTCCCCCGCCTGTACAGAAGCTGTAGGGGAGGAGCGTTCTCCCCACCGGCGGCTGGGGCACCGACCTGAGGTCTGGACCTGGCTCATGGGGCGTGTGACCTGCGTGGAGCAGGGACCCTTGGGAGGTTTTGCCAGTGGAAACAATACGACCGTGACATTATTACCGTGCAGCCCTCTGGGTGCGCCTGGCGTGGGCTCTGTCCCCTACAGCCCATGCTCCTGCCCCATCCCTGCCTGCCTGTCTTTCTTTAAAATGTCTTATTTTGGAATAAGCGTAGGTCCCCAGCAAGTCACAGTGATCGTAGAGAGGCCCAGTGCAGGCCTCACCAGCTGTGACGACCCCTCACATAAACACAGCGTGATCCCGGGGCCTGGGACTCGACCTGGTGCCCGTGGGCACGGCCCTGGCTGCTTTCCATTCTGCTTTTGAGCCTTCCTACTCGTTGCTGCGCCATCCAACATCCTTCGATTACATTGTGTTTCTGTCTAAATTACCCAGAGTCAGTTTTGCCATTTGTAAGTAAAGGTCTGGTCATCTCATCCTTGAAAGGTTCGTAGGGCAGTAGGCGCTGGAGGTGGCACGGCTTGCTGGGGAGTGGACTCGTGGGTCTGGACCTAGGGGGCTCGGCGGGGTGCAGGGGAGGCTCGGCCAGAAAGGAGCCCCAACGCCCGGGTGGGAATGCGTCTGGACTTCTGCCGTGGGCAGCGGGAGCTGTCGAGGGACTCCAGGACGGAGGGGGCGAGATGGAAGAGGCCTCAGGTGCCAAGAGAGGGATGGGTTGGAGGCAGTGGACTTGGGAATCGAGAATACGTCGTCCAGAGAAGCACACCGAGCAGGAGCAGCGGGAGGAGGAGACGGTTTAGGAGCCGCTCAGGGTCGGACCTGGCGGGTCTGGACTTTGGTTGAGAGGAGGAGGGGGGAGGGAGAGGAGAAAGGAGGGAAGGAGGGGGGAGGAAGAGGGAGAAACTAATTGCAAGATGACAAAGGCTTTGAGTCACAGCCTCGGGCTTTGCCTCGGTGCAGATTAAGTGACTTGCAGGGCTTCCCACAGCTTCAGTGAAATGGGAAGCCGCTCGCTCAGAGGCTTTGGGCAGCCGCTTTCTCGGCCCCATCCTTCTGCTGTGGAGGGATCGCGGTGTGGCTCAAGCCCGGTGACATGGTGGCTTCAGGGCCTGCCTAGAACCACTGCTCTCTCCCTCCCGTGTGACATGCGCTTCACTTGGGAAGAACACCCCACCGGCCCTGTGTGTGTGAGACCCTGGGCCCGGGGCTTGGGGGTCGGCAGCGGTCTAGGGGGCTGTAAGAGATGGCAGTCTCCTCTCCTCCCTCTAACTTATCACGGCAACACAGTGATGGCTGACATTTCTGAAGAACTTCTGTGCCGGGGACTTTTTTAAGTGCCTCACACCTTTTAGGTCCTGTTTGACGCTTGCTCGTCCACGAGGCAGGCTGGGGCGGTCGCTGTTCTCCAGGGCAGTTGAGCAAAATACAGGAGTTGGCAGATGGAGACCAAAGGGTCATTTTTATTACTGAACGAAGAGGATGTCCCAGAACACGTCTGACCTTTCCAGGTTCCCTAGCCAAGTGGACTTGCCGGCTCTGCCCTGAGTTAGAAAGCCACCAGCACCAAGGAGCAGGGCCCAGCTGGCACAGAGGGGGGCCCAGTCCCTTCTCCCACACGCACTGGGCAAGGAAGCTGTCTGCCTCCTGGGGAAGGGATGAGTGGAGCAGACAGAGGTCCAGCCCCCCCCCACGTGGAGACGCCTCCCCAGTCAGGGACAAAGAAAGGAGTGGTGTTTTCAGGGGATCTTAGCAATGGTGCTTTACTGATAGGAGGGAGTCAGCAGTTTTGCTGGAAGGAGGGAGCCCAGGGTCAGAAGCTACATAGACAGCAGGGTATGAGGCCTGAGGGTTGATCAAAAAGTCGCAGAGCAGTAAAGGTGGAAAGCTATGGGCAGAAATGTGAGTCAGCGAGGAGGCAGAGTGGACAAGACTTGGTTTGACTCTTTAGACGCAGAGGTGACTGTGGCCCCTGGGGCCATGGGCTGTTCACTGAGACCCAGCACACACAACGGAAACAGACTGCAGAGAGAGATAATAAGGCTGGTTTGGAACAGTTAGAGCTGTTTGGCCCCAGGGCCACCCCGGGAGAGACTCTGGCTGGAAACTCATGTTTGAATCACCAGCGTGGTCACTCAGGAAATATCCATCAAGCACCTGCCATGTGCCAAGAGCTTTTCTAGGTGCTGGGAGTGTCCGAGGGGAAGAATAACTGACAAGACTCCTGCCTGCAAGGAATTTAGAATCCAGTGGGGGAGACAGACATCCCAGAAAAACACATATAAGTAAATATGTGATGGGGACATGCCATGTTCTAGGTGCTGGAAGAGCAGCAGTGCTTGGGGAAGGTGTCTAACAGAGAAGCAGGCGACAAAGCAGGCTGCTGAACTGAGAAGAGCACTCCAGGCAGAGGAGAGGATGCAGGCAGCATACGCAAAGTCCCCCCTGGTAGAAAGGGGCTGGTCTGCCCAGGGAGCCAATGAGGGCCAGACAGTCGTGATCACAGAGGAGAGACACGGCAGATGGAGTTGGTAAGACAGGGAAAGCAGATCGTGTTTGGATTTTATTCTAGGTCCCGTGGAAGTCACCCGAGAGCGTCACGTAAGGAGGGAGAAGAGGATCCTATGATAATAGCTCGAGTGAGAAATTCTTAGAGCTGCATTCAAGTGCTGGAGGGGCAATGGAGGGGGTGAGGAATTTGAGAAATCTTTTGGAAATAGAACCAGTAAGCCTTGGTGATTAACTGGACTTGGGGGTGAGGGAGAAGGAAGAAGGCAGCAGGCTCCAAGGTTTGTTTTTGAGTAGAGGGTGAAGGGGTGCCAGTCACTGAGAGGGGCCAGGTGGGAGCAGGTGGAGTGACAGGCTGTAGAACACCCGGGGGGAGGTGTCATAGCTGGTTGGAGATGCAGACCAGGAGTGTGGACCAGATCTCAGGGCCCTTGGAAAAAATCTGGAAAACATTAGTTAACCGAAGATGTTTAAAGTCATGCAGATGAAAGAGAACTTCAGAGTGAGTGGGGAAGAAAGCCCAGGACCCAGCCCTGGGGAACCCACTGTTTTAGAGAATAGGTGGAGGGGTCTTGGATGAAGAGGCCAGAGTGGTAGTTGAAACAACCTCAGGTGGGCTTGAGACTTTTTAGGGTAAGTGCTGGGTGTGGTGGTGGCAGTGGTGGCTGTCCCAGAGAAAAGGATGCCTCTAAATATTTGAGGAGCAACCACTTGTTAGAGTGCAGGCTTATTTTGTATATGCTTGAATTATGGTCTTTGGCTTAACATATGGAAAATTGCCCAAATCCAGAGCTGTGCAGAGGTGGCCAAAATGATCTGAGGGAATTCATCTTCAGAAGACACTAGAAGCAGATGATCTTACAACTCTGAATTTTTTTTTATTAAGGTATCATTGATACACAATCTTAAAAAGTTTTCACATGAGCAACATGGTGGTTATTACATTCACCCATATTACCAAGCCCCCCACATACCCCACTGCAGTCACTGTCCATCAGCATAGTAAGATGCTATAGAGGCACTACTTGTCTTCTCTATGCTACACTGTCTTCCCCGTGACCACCCCAAATTATATATGCTAATCATAATGCCCCTCAATCCCTTTCTCCCTCCCTCCCCACCACCCTCCCCCACCCCTCCCCTTTGGTAACCGCTAGTCCCTTCTTGGAGTCTGTGAGTCTGCTGGTGTTTTGTTCCTTCAGTTTTGCTTTGTTGTTATACTCCACAGATGAGTGAAATCATTTGATACTTGTCTTTCTCTGCCTGGCTTATTTCACTGAGCATAATACCCTCCAGCTCCATCCATGTTGTTGCAAATGGAAGGATTTGTTTTCTTTTTATGGCTGAATAATATTCCATTGTGTATATGTACCACCTCTTCTTTATCCATTCATCTACTGATGGACACTTAGGTTGCTTCCATATCTTGGCTATTGTAAATAGTGCTGCAATAAACATAGGGGTGCATCTGTCTTTTTTAATCTGGACTCTTGTTTTCTTCGGGTAAATTCCTAGGAATGGAATTCCTGGGTCAAATGGTATTTCTATGTTTAGTTTTTGAGGAACCCCATATGGCCTTCCACAGTGGTTGAACTAGCTTACATTCCCACCAGCAGTGCAGGAGGGTTCCCCTTTCTCCACATCCTCGCCAGCATTTGTTGTTCCTTGTCTTTTGGATCCAACTCTGAATTTTATTGTTCTAGTTCTGGCTCATGTCTGAGACAAGGGAAAAAAGAATTTGCTTTATTTCAAAGTTAGCCTTTTTGTAAAAATGTAAGTAACTAAATCCAGTCATTTGACACACCTTTGAGCTCCTACCATGTGCTGGGCACTGGGATACAGTGGCAAATGCCAGAGGCAGAGCTGCCCTGACTCATGGAGTTTGGGGACAGACCAGTCCCTGCATATGTGCAAATTTACCTTCTATGGAGAAAGGGCAAAGTCAGCCATCATTTCCACATTTTCCTAGTGGCCACTGGAGTGTAGCAAAAGGTCACTATTGGAAGAGGGCCGCACCCACGGAACAGCACATTAAGTCAAGAGGAGACACATATGGTCTCCAGCATTTAGAAAATCATTAGGAAGTTAGACGTGTAGTCGTCCTACTCCTTCATCAACACTTTCCCTTCCATCAGAAGAGAAACATTAGCCACTGATAGCACCCCCAGTGTCGGTGCAGTGGTGACAGTGGCTAGGTCGGATATTGCAGTGCGGAGTAAGCTGCAGTGCGAGGCCCCATCCCTCCCTCCCAGACGGCCTCTGGGAGCCACAGGTCTGTGTAAAAGGAAGGAGCACCCACAAAACCAAGCGCGCATGGTGCAGTTAATAGTTCCCGTACCTCTCTTGAAACACGGCGCTCCAGTTCCTTCAGCACGCCTTCTCCCCCTCACAGAGCGCCTGCACAGGCACGATCAGCCTTTGTCATTCCTTCATCAAATATTTATAGAGGGCACTGGATGAATGGGGGAGGGGGTGGCCTGGGAGGGTCGAGACTGTCAGCAGGGTTCTGTGAATGCAAACAACAGAAATCAGCCGGCTGATTGCCGAGGAAGGACAGGGGGGAAGGAGAAGCGAACACAGAGTGGGTGAGGAACGGAGAGGCGGGGGCGAGAAGAAGATAGAAGGGGAGGCGGTGGAGACGGATCGGGTGGGCTGGGGGCACAGGCTGTCAGGATAGCCGCAGCTAAGAGGCATTCTCTTCAGGGCACCACCTTTGAAATACATCTCCAATTGCTTTGTTGTTGTAAGTTCTAATGCCACGAGGGTCAAGGGTCAAATTCCAGAGGGGAGAGCCGGATTGGCTGGAAACGTGGGGCATATTGGTTGGCACCGTACTAGGGGCCAACAGACAAGTTCTCTGAAGAAAATCAATTCCGTTCCAGTGGGGGAACCATGGCCTATCCACGGTGGGGCTGGCAGGAGGCACTGAGATCGAGGTCAGCGTCTACTTTTCATGGGGTGCTGGGGTGCTGCGGAGAAAGCTGAGCCTTGCAGAGAGAAGGGCAGGGTGTGTCCTGCAGAAAAAGCAGCTCATTCAGAGCCATGGGATGAGAAGGGCCAGCCAAGGAGGGGACAGCTCGATGGCCCCCGTGGTTGTGCGGGAGGGGCTTGGGAGGAGGAAGGGAGAGACAGGCCGCTACTGGGTGGTTGGGTCTTTTCTAAGTGTGCTGAGAAGCTGGAAAAGGATCTTAAAAAAGAAAGTAACATGATCTGAGGTTCATTTTATAAGGTTGCCCTGCCTGGCGGTAGAGCATATTTGGGGTGCGCTCTCTGTAGGCACTCAGCCAGCCCTGGGTTGTGCTTGAGAAGAGAACACGGGCCATGCAGGGGAGGAAAAGCTTCTCCTCCACTCTCTTAGATTTATCAATAGAGTGTGTGAATTAAACTGACAAAAGACAGATTAGTCAGACAAAAAGCATACAAATTTTGTTTTTAAGTTTATGTGCATGGGGCCTCACAAACATGAAGCAGAACCCCAGAGAAGTGGTCAGACTGGTGGGGGTACATACCATTTTAACAAAGGGAGATATATTGTGGGAAAGTGCCAAAGGAAAGGGGGCTTCGAGGGGCAGTAAACTGTGGGAAAGTAAACATATGGGGGACACTAACTGTAGATAAAGGGTATTTACTGTGGTTTGTTTGTCCAGGCTCCCCTTGGCACCACCCCCATCTCTGGTGATGAGGGGTGCTCTCCCCTTCCTCGTACGGGAGAAGGGTAGGGGTGGGGGCACCTTCACAAGGGGAGTTTTTGTCCTGCTTTGGGCAGATAGAGGGAGGGCAGAGCCCTTCCTGAATCTACTTTTTCTCAGTTGCCTTCAGCCCAAAATAATCCTTATGCCAAAGTAGCAAATTTTGGGTGGCATCGTCTGATCCCCTTCACAGGCATGGGGCCAACATCAGGCAGGGCAAAAAATAAGGGAAGGGCAGTTATTATAGGAAGGAGAAAACACATTCACAGATGCAGGAGACGCAGAGTGGGCATCCGAGAAGCCCTTCAGCTTAAGGAAGAGCAGGCGGGTCCCAGAGAGCCAAGTGCGAGTCCCAGGGTGTCCTTGATGGTGGGGAGGAGCCTGCAGGTAGCAGGCACCCAAGTAGGCAGGCCATGGGCAAGGAAGGAGCAGGAGACACCGCGTAGAGAAACAACTGGGTCCAAAGTCTGCAGTGGCTGAGACAGGCGAGAGGAGCCAGCAGGTCCACAAGAAAAGCCCCGGGAGGCAGGCTGGCCACTCTGTGTGTCCGTGATTTGTCTTCCTGCCAGGGAGAGAAGGAGATGCTAAGACCCACGTGTTCTGGAGGGGCTTCGCTGCAGCGAGTACAGTCTTCCCGGTTCTCCTCCAGTGATGAGCAGCGCCACTCAAGGACAGGGCCCCGGGGGTTAGACAGTTGAGTTCACAAATAGCAACTTTTCGTATTTATTCTAACATATATCTGCACCAATGCACAAAGATATATGCCCAAGCATATTCATCAGGACATGTGTTTAATAGCCAACAAATGGACTAATAAATATGGAAACAGCCTAAATGTTTGTTAATAAGGAATTGTTCAACAAACCATGGGCAGCCATACAATGGAATATGGTGCAGCCATCGAAAAGACTGAAGTCGACCCACCTATGTGTGCTGATACCGAATAATGTCCAAGATACTTTATATGAAAAAATCAAATTGTAGAATAGTATTATAGCATGATCTCTGTGTGGAAAAATAGGGGCATAAAAAACATATGCTTGTATGTGCATTGAAAATTTTTGGAAAGAAAGACAATGTTAACAGGTTTTGTCTGATGAGAAGGGCTAGGGATGGGTGTTGTAGATCACACATAATACGATCATCTGCATAAAAATCCAGGAGAATTTGGGAACTGAGTTTATCATGGTTGCTGGATTTCAGATTAATATAGAAAACTCAAGGGTATTTCTATATACCAGCAACAATATATTTTTTAAAATACCATTTACAAGAGCAAGGAAAATTATGTAACCCAGGAATAAATATAATAAAATATGTGTAAGACTTTTGTAAAGAAAATTATAGCACTATAAATATAAAATTTATAATTTAAAAATTATACAATTCACAAAATTATTTAAAATGTATTGAAACATACGAAGGGAAAGCTATGTACAGTCTTCATGGATAGGACTGTGCAATATCTCATAAAGATGCTATTACATGCCATATTAATATATAAATTTATTGCATTACAATCAAAAACCCCAAAAGGAATTTTGAAGAATCAACAAGCTTAGCTTGGAGTTTAGATGGAAGAGAAAACAGCCAAAATGAATTAAGACCATTTTGAAGAGAGAAGGCAAGGTGGGAGATTGGGGGGCTTGTTCTTCTAAATAGCAGGACTTATTATAAATATACTGGAGTTAACACATGTAGTATTGAGCCACAAATAGACACACAGACTAAAGGGACAGAGCCTCAAAATAAACCTGCAGATATGTGGGTATGTTTACATGATAGAGATGGCAGTTGTGACAGGGTTTAGGACAGACTCCCTCTGTGGTTTCACTTTGGATTCAATGAGACCGAAAAATGACAATGGAATGTTCTTGGGGTGAAAGGGTTATACCCAGCTCTATTTCCATGGTGGCAGGTCAATCACTAGAATCCCGTCCACCCAGAGCGAGCCTGCACGCAGCAAGCCGGTCTCTGCCTCTGGGCCTCTCCGCCCCCGCAGTCGTCTCAGTCTCTGTCCTTGGCGCTGCCACCACTGCAGTCTCGTCTCTGCTCTCCTGCAGCCGTGCCACTGTGTCACCCAGAGCACTGGGTGGAGCTCTTTACATAGAGTCAGTAGCAACGTACTGCCCACACGTGTGTAGTGAGCTAGCCAGCCAGGGCCAGGCAAGAATCCTGCCCACAGGATCCTTCACTTTATCCACACCCTCCAAATTTGACATCTTGGCATACTGAGTAGTTTAAACTGAAGGACTCTGAGAAACAGCAGGTGCAGGAAGGGCTCTCTGACCTTCCCCTGAAGCAGGTCATAGACTCTCATGTGAGAAGTGCCCTCCTTGCACCTGGAGGAAACAGCCATCAGGGCTCTGAGTGAATAGGCTTTGCTAGTTTCCCCACCTGACCACCCTTAGCTCTACCCCTTTGTCTGTATCACGTTCTTCCACGACTTTCCACTTTTCATTAAACCTAATGTAAAATACTCAGGTTTAACTGTTTCTTCAGGTTTTCATTTCCACGTGAAGGCTCCGGTGTCACGTAAAACTTTTATTAAATAAACGTGTGTGTTTTTCTCATGCTACTCCGTCCTTTGTTACAGAGCACCAGCAGAGAACCTAGAAGGGTAGAAGGAAAAAGGTATTTTCCCTCCCCTGCAGTAGACCAGAGGTACAAGGATGGAGTTGTCAGTAACCGGTGCTGAGCAACTGATTGCACATATAGAAAAAATAAGTTAATTTACGTCACACCAGGCCTAACGTCAGTTCCAGGTGAACTGGATGTAAATAGCAAAATTTTAAAACATGTGGAAGAAAAGTTAGGAGACTATTATATTAAGAAAGGATGTCTTAACCAAGATTCAGAAAGTACAAACCACAAATAAAAAGACCGACAATTCCTTAAAATTAGAAACTTCTGTCCATATACCAACACCAAAAACAAAAGGACAACATGAGCCCCACACTGGGAAGAGACAAATGCAGTTTATAATCAACAAATGATTAGAGTTTACAAAAGAATGCCCAAGTAATTGAGTAAAAGAGAACCCGAAAGAGAAATGAGTCAAGGCTCTGGACAGGACATTCCCAAAGTGGAGACCCAAAGGGCCAGTGAATAAGGAAATGGGCTCATCTTCCAAACAATAGAGCAAAGAAAATTCAGATCATAATGAGGCATCATGTTATATCCATCAGCTGGAGAGAAATGAAAATATCTGACAGTAGCAGAGTTGGGAGGACACAAACAGCCTGGACCTCATAAGTATGAACTCCATATATACCTATTTTGGGGAACCAGTTGGTAAAATGTGCATTTCCTATAACAGAGCAGCCCCACCTCCTAGAGCATCTCTCGTGCATGTTCACGCAGAGGCAGGCACAGCTACTGTCAATCCAGCTGCATTCTTACTAGTGAAAGTGTGCTGATTGTCTAAATCACAGGTCAGCAAACCAGACCAGGGACCAAGTCTGATCCACTGCCTGTTTTTGTAATGTTTTATAGGAACACAGTCATGCCTATTTGTTTTCACGTTGTCCAAGGCTGATTTCCAGCTACAATAGCAGAGTGGAGTAGTTGCAACAGAGAATGTTTGGCCTGAAAAGCCTAGAATTTTTACAATCTGATCCTGTACAGAAGTTTGCTGACCCTGATCTAAATACTTATCAGGGAATAAAGATTAGTAAATAAATGCTGGTATATTTTAAAAATAGGTACTGTAGAGCAGTGAAAATAGTAGACCGCAGCCATATGTATCAACATGGCTAAATCTCAGAAACATAACATCATAAAAGGCAAATTACAAAATGATACTTATAGTTTGATGCTATTTATATATAGTCTGGATACATGCACAATATATGCATGTTTAGGGATACATGTGTTTGTAATAGAATTAAAATGTGCATGAAAGTACCAAATTCAGTAAAGTAGTTCTCACTGGGGAGAGAGGAATGAACCAGGATTAGGGGTCATTGGTGAGGGGTCAGGGTACATATGGAGCTTCAATAGTACTGTTAATATTATATTCTTTAAATGATATAACAAGCAAATATGGAAAGATGGTCTGGTGGGTACGTGCTTCTTCATTATTATTTTTTTTTTCTGTACTTTTCAGGATATTGAACATTTTCATGATTAAAAAAACAAAGCTCCACTATTAGGTGCCCCACTTTGGCTAAGCCCATTCGGACAGGTCACCTCCCTCTCTTTCCTCTCCTTTGTAAAATGGGGGGCTGCATTAGAGGATCTGCCATGTCCTAGATTTAGCACATTCCTGTATGAAATCCAATGACTCATCAGCTGATGGATGGATAAACAAAACGTGGTCCATCCACACTCTAGAACATTATTAGGCAATAAAAGGAATGAAATAGTGATGGATGCTACACTACGAATGAATCCTGAAACCGTCATGCTAAATGAAAGGAGCTAGACACAAAGGACCATGTACTGCATGATTCCATTGATGTGAAATGTCCAGAGCAGGCAAATCCATAGAAACAGCAAGTAGCTGAATGGTTGCCTAGGCCCGAGGAGAATGGAAGGTTTGGAGGGGAGACAGCTAAGAGGTGCTGGTTTTCTTTGGGGTGATAAAAATGTCCTAAAATGGATTGTGATGATGGTTGCACAGCTCTGTGAATATGCTAAAAGATGTAGAATTGTACACTTCGGGTGAACTGTATGGCATGCGCGTTATATCTCCATAGAGCTATTAAAAATAAAAGGTTTCATTTTCCAAATGGAAAATATTTTGCTGACCCTGTGCAGATTCCCCCAGCAGCAGCGGTGAACCGCTAAGCAGTGTTATAGCCAACAGACAATTGGGTGTTGGTAATTAACTCCTGCTACACCCAAGACAAGCTTTGCAATTGCACAGATTTGGATATTGGAAAGAGAAAAGGGATTCCAGTGTCCCCTGGGCAACTTGATTAAGGGTCCAGGCTCTCGTAGTCCAAGTGCACCTAGGGCAGTCCGCTACACCCACAGCTGGAGGAAATAAAATTCTGACCGTGGCTGTTGTCTTTGCCACCAAAAGTAAATAAATAAAATGAGAACACAGGTAGCAAACGGGACATTGAGGTTTTTCACAACGTTTTCTGGTCCAAGCATGAGAATCCAGTAGCTTTGGTTGTTTCATAACCGAAGTGAGTTTGTTTCCAACTGTGAAAGTGATTTGGTGCCCGATATCAATTTTATGGCCTTTCCCTGGGTGTAATGACTGGAAAGTGCCCGAGGAAAATCTCTGTCCGAAACATGGACGAGCTCCACACATATCCTCCTGTCTGCAGGGCTGAGGGCTGGCTCCCGGGGAGCTGGCAAGTAATTCCATTATGTCTGCAATGCAGCCTGCTACATCCATAATAAAAGTTAATGATTATGCACATACTTTAAGACGTTTCAAAAGAGCCTAGACTGAAAACATTAAAAGAAATCTTTATATGTTCACTATTTAGAATTCCGCATGAGTAGGATTTCAAAGATACTTCAATGCAAGCCTGAAGCTGTTAGGGTATTTTTTTTTTTCTTTTGTCATTCCAACAGTCAGGGAAGCTCTGTTAGGACTCTCAGAATAATAGGTCTAGGTTGTAAATTACGTTTCAAAACATTAAAATGCTAGAGTATTAAAACAGAAATGCTAAAGGTGGACCACTTTGAAATGAGAAAATAACTTTTTTCTTTGTAGGGTTAGAAGCTTTCATGTCTTTCTCTAAACACTGTAAATATATTCCTTTTTTATTCCTTCCCCAGTGGGAAGAGAATGAAATAGAAATAGGAATTTGGTAGTAAGTAGCTAAACTAGTAGTTACATTCTGATACATGTAGCTGTAGAATTTTAGAATCAGAAGGACCCTCAATTCAACTTTCTATTTCGTAGAAGAGGAAACCAAAGTTCTGAAAGGTCAAAGGACTTGCCCAACATCGTCAGCTCCAGGTCCCCGGAGAGTTTACACATGAGGACTGCCTGATGACTTCATGCATTTAAGACCGTGAATGCTCACAGGTGGAAGATCACTCTGAGTCGTCATTCATTCACCCAGCAAGCATGTATTGAGTCCCCACTGTGTGCCCAGCATGAGCAGAGGATTCATGAGCCCAGCCGCCTCCTGGAGCTGACCTCTGATGGGAGGGTGGGGGAGATGCGCAGCGAGCGAGCGAGCAAGTCCACGGACCACAAAAGGGGTGTGACACGACCAAAGGGGTTTGGGAAGGGCCTTCTGAAGAGACCTGGAGCTGAAACATGCATGACGCAGGGCCAGCGGGAAAACCCAAGAGGCAGTGCGGGCACTGGATGGGTAGGCCACAGAAGGGCACCGAGACAACAGCCACGGCCAGTCTGGAGCTGAGCCAGGAGGCAGCGGGCAAGATGTTCAGCTCAGGAAGCCACGAGGGGTCCTGAGAGAGAGTGACAGAGGAGCAGAATGGCTGGTGGGGGAGGAGACCCGGAGGCTGGGAGGAGCTTCAGCAGGTGTCAGGCGAGTCTAAGGCAGCCGTCCAGGTGAGGGTGTCGGTGTGGGGAGGAGAGCAGTGCACAGGGTCACTGTCTGGAGCTGATGGGGGCCCGCCACCTTGTCCAGCTGGTCTCAATGCTCCTCGGCCCCGGCCCCTGGCCTGTGTCTCTCCCCTGTGCCAAGAGGAGCCGCAGGGACGCCCCACCCAGTACTCTTCTCCTGCGTGCTCTGTTAAGCGTTTGTGACTGAGACTCACAGGAGGAGATATATTTGATATCAAGACCAGATGACATAACAGAAACATATTCATTCAAATAGTCTTGTATTAGGGCTATGTTCCAGTATTTTCTATTTTGCTCTGTTTTTAAAAATTCAGGCTGCAACCTACAGAACTGATATAATGGCCGACTACTGGGACACAGCTGGCAGGAAAACAGTGCCCCAGTGAACCCATCTGAAGCTCCCCCAGCCCTCCTGACCGTCAGGCTGCAGATGATTCAAGGGGCCTCAGACAACAGGACCAGTGGAGGCCTTGTTCCTCATGTCTGAATATTTAAACATTATAAATCAATTAACTGTGGTAAATAAAATAAAACATGTAGACCTAGCCTGGACATGAATGGGGCCAGCGGATATAAGGGGAGCCTCTGGCCCCCGGCCCACCGCTCCTTGATTCTGCCTTCGGCTGCACCGCAGGGCATCCACTTCGCACATCCAGGCCCTGCTTCTGCCTCCGCTCGGGACCAGTGGCCCCCGCCTGGCCCTGCCATATGGGAGTACACGCTCCGGCCTGGCCCACCGACAAAGGGGCAGCCCCTATAGTTGGCTTGAGGCCATGGGAGGAGGGCATTCCGGGGTCCCAGAAAACCCCAACCTCAACGTGGGGGGTCCCGGCTCTGTGGGGAGTGTGAAGGCAGTGGAGGGCCAGCGAGGGACCCCCCACACACAAGCAGGAGACCCAGGGCAGGGCCCAGCCTGGGCTGCTGGGGATGCCACCGTCACTGCTGCGGCTCCTGCACACCTGCCTGCGTTCCCCGCCTGGGCTGGCCTCTGATGACTGGGCTCAAACGGACACTTCCTTAGTCCTGTTAAAAAGTTTTAAATAGGTTAGTTTGTAGCATTCAGATGTAAAAGGCCAGGTACCTGGGAATGTCACATGCCTCCTTAGAGTGGTGAGCAATCCTTCGTCAGATGCCTTGCGAGCTGAGACCTGTGGGCGCCCTTGGGGAGCAGCCTCGGCCTGCCCCGGTCTGCCTGGAGCATCTGTCCGCTGAGGCAGGCCCATCTCGGCGTGCACAACTGTGTCCTCTGCGGCCATGGTTCTCATCCCTTCCAGAAGACCATCCAGATAAGATTAAAAATACAATTGCAGGAGACGTCTGCATTCTTGTTTTTGCTACTTTTAAAGAGCTACAAGAATAATGTATGCTATTATGAAAATGAGTGACTTATAAAAGTATGGAGAAGACAATGGGGTAAGTCATAATGCCCTCTGCCGTGGGTAACCACCATTAACATGGTGCATTTTTCTTTCCATGTGTATCTGCATGTCTCTATACTTCCAAGAGTTGTATTTTGGAGGATTTATTACCATATAGCATATGTTATTTTGATGCTCCCTTCTTCATTCAACTATTCCACAAACATTTGCACATATTAAATATTCTTTTAAGACTGAGTCATGAGCATGTTTAAAGCTTTTGATAACCCTTCCCAAATTGTACTCCAGAAAAACAGTAGCACTTGGTGTCAACACAAGCAGCCTTTGAGGGGACTGGTGTTCTGGCTGCCTCCCCAATACTGGGTGTGAGCCCCTCAGAGAGGTGGAGGGTCAAGAGCACAGATCCTGGGCCCCCGCCTAGCAGCGAACCCCAGCTCTGTAGGTCACCCCGCTGTGACTTCGGGTGGGTCACCAGATTTTCTATTGTAGGCACTGGGAGCTCTGCCTGGGCTCCAAAACAACTTGATCTACAAATCCAGTCTGTGGGCAGGATTGGGCCTATAAGTCATAGTTTGTCAACCCTGACCTCATGCCTCAGAGTCCCCCTTGGGAAAATTTTCAGGGATGTTCTGAGGACCACTCACTGAAGCCGACAAGCCTTATGCAAATAGACACTAAAGCACCTGTATGTACACATTATGTGCTTTCTAAAAATATATTATTTATTTTTAAAAATTCTGGTAGAATAGACATAATAAAGTTGACCATTCTAACCATTTTTATGGGCAGTTCATTGACATTAAGGACACACACACTGTTTTGCGGCCACCGCCACCATCCATCCGCAGAACTGTTTGATCTTGCAGAACTGAAACCCTGTCCCCATTAAGCACAAACTCCCTGTCCACCCCTCCTCCTAATTTCCATCTCTACCGATGGGACTGCCCAAGCATCTCCTAGGAGGAGAAGTGTACGGTATTTGTCCTTGTGTGACTGGCCTATGTCACTCAGCATAATGGCCTCACAGCTCATCCATGGTGTAGCATGTGTCAGAATGTCTTTCCTTTTTAAGGCAGAATACTATTCAACTGTCTTAGCTCAGGCTGCCTTAGCAAGACACCACAGACTGGGTGACTTAAACAACAGAAATTAATGTTCTCACAGTTCTGGAAGTTAGAAGTCCAAGGTCAAGTTGCCAGAATGACTAGTTTCTGGTGTCAGCTCTTGTCGTGACTTGTAAGGGCCACCTTCTCTGTGTCCTCCCACGGTGGGGAGAGAGAGAGGCTGAGCAAGCTGTCTGGGGTTCTTCTTACAGGGGCCCTAATTCCAGCAAGGGGGCCCACCTTCAGGACCTCATCTAAACTTAATCTCTTTCCAAAGATCCCCACCTCCAAATACCATCAAGTGGGGGTTAGAGCTTCAGCATATGAATTTTGCAAGGACACAGCTGAGTCCACCCATTGTGGGGGAGGTGCCACATTGTGTTTATCCATTCATCTTTTGATGGACACTTCTTGGGTTGTTTCTACCTTTTAGCTATTGTGAGTAGTGCTATTATGAACATGGGTGTACAAATATCTCTCTGTGTCCCTGATTTCAATTATTTTGAGTATACCCCGGAAGTGAAATCACTGGGTCACTTGGTGACTCTGTTTTTAATTCTTGAGGAAGGGCCATACTGTTCTCCACAGTGGCTGCCCCATGGCACATTCCCACCAGCAGTGGGCAAGGATTCCAGTTTCCTTCATCCCCATGACACTTGTTACCTTGACATGTTTTGATTACGGTCATCCTAAAGAGTGTGACTGGTATCTCATTG
This sequence comes from Phataginus tricuspis, assembly GCA_029783875.1. NCBI lineage: Eukaryota > Metazoa > Chordata > Mammalia > Pholidota > Manidae > Phataginus > Phataginus tricuspis. The sequence continues at coordinate 5,786,890 of JAQQAC010002837.1, forward strand.
TGGTTTTGATTTGCATTTTCCTAATGGTTGGTGATATTCAGTGCTTTCTCAGCCCTTTGCCTGTTTTTGAATCAGATTGTTTGTTTTTGTCGTTGTTGAGTTTTGGGATTTCTCTCTATATTCTGGACAGTCATCCCTTCTCAGATACATGATCAGCAAATATTTCCTCCCATTCTGTGGGTTGCCTTTTTGCTCTCTTGACAGCATCTTTGCTGCATCAAAGTTTTTTATTTTGATGATGTCCAATTTTTTTCTGTTTTTCTTTTGTTGCCTGTGCCTTTAGTGTCATTCCAATAAGTCATTGTAAAATTCAGTGTCATGAGCTTTTCTCCTGCTTTCTTTGAAAAGAAAGCTATCTTTTTAGCTGTTTTTTTTTTTCTTTGCATATGGTGTTCGGTAAGGGCCTAACTTCATTCTTTTGCAGCTGGATGTCCAGTTTTCCCAGCACCATTTGTTGAAAACACTATCCTTTCTCCCATGGAATGTCATTAGCACCTTTGTTGAAAATCATTTGACCAGATGCATGAGGATTTATTTCCGGGCCATCTAATGGATTCCATTGGTTTATATGTTGTGTTGTTATGACAGTACCATCCTGTTTTAACCACTGTAGCTTTGTAGTATGTTTTGAAATCAGGACCAATGAGACCTCCAGCTTTGTTCTTTTTCAAGATTGTTTTAGCTTTTTGCAGTTCCCTGAGATTCCATATGAATTTTAGGGTGGATTTCTATTTCTGCAAAAGACCTTGTTAGGATTTGATTGCTTTGAATCCATAGATGTTACTACCACTTTTTAAAGTCTGCCACATCGGCATATCGAAATGGTATTTTGTAATATTTTAATTTGCATTTCTTTTATTGCTCATAAGACTCACTGGTCATTTGTATCTCTCCTTTCTGAGTTGCCTGCTATCCTTTGCCCACTCGTTCTACTGGAGTTTTATGATCACATGTATAAAGGTGATCAAGAATATGAACACTTTTTGTCATGTAAAGTCACTGAATGTTCACGAGGCACCTCTTTAGAGAACGTGCCATGTTGGCTGTTGGCCTGCATGGAGGGGTTGGGAGAAATTGCACCCCCGCCCTGATGGGGCAGGAAGGTAGAATTACCCAGATATGTGATTAAAAATTGGGGTAAGAGATATAAAGGCAGGACCAGCATGCCATGAAGGGGATCCAACCTAGTCTAGGGTTCAGGAAAGGCTTTACTCAGGAGGTACACTGGAGCTGAGAGATGAATGGGAAATAGCTAAATATGGTATGTGGGGGGTGGGGTTGGAGCACATTTCTGGCAAGGCTATCGGCAGGGGCAAAGGCCCTGAAGCCCAAGGGAGCTGGGTGTGTCCAAGGACCTGAAAGAAGGTGTTTTGAGCTGAAATATGAAGGATGAGAAGTGACAGGAAGGGAAGGTTGGCACAGACTAGAGAATTCCAGATTGAGGGGAGGCCAGTCAGAAACTGTTATTTCACCTTTCAAGACTCTATGTTCACGGCTGTGAACAGGACAGCGGTGCGAGGCCGCGGCTCGTGGCTCGTGGGCTTCTCCACTCCAAGCTCTGCCATTTTCTTGGATGAGTTTATCTGGAGTCTCCGTAATTGGTCCTTTCATCCTTCATTTATTCCACAGGTATTCACTGAGCACCTGTTACGTGCAGGCTAATAAATAAGCTAATCTTAGACACTGATACATTCTTAGAAGTAGATTAAAGAGGGAAAAGCGTGGAGAGTCAACCAGGCTCTGTGGTGGGACCCTGTGTGCCTGGAGCTCTGAGCAACCACCTTGAGGTCAGCAGGAAGCGCTGTGGCGCAGGTGGCCCCTGTAAGTGCAGCGGGATCTTTATCTTCCTCCTCATGGCCAAAGGAAGTCACGGGTGGTTTTCAGCCAGGAGGTGTCCCCATCAGGTTTATGCTTGGGAAAGTTCCCTCTGTTTTCACTGGGGATGATAGAGCGGGAGCCACAGAGTGGACCCCAGAGCAGGAAGCCATTTGGGGGGTCCAGGTGGGAGGTAGGGTGTCCTGAGAAAGGTGCAGGCAGTGACCACGGAGTGACATGGATGGATGGCTCTCAGCTGTTCGGGAGGGCCAGGCCACAAGACCTTGCTTAGGGTGGTGTGGATAAAGTGAAGGTTCCTATGGGCAGGATTCTCACCTGGCCCTGGTTGGCTAGATCACTACACATGTGTGGGCAATACGTTGCTATTGACTCTATATAAACAGCTCCACCCAGTGCTCTGGGTGACACGGTGGTACAGCTGCAGGGATGCAAGGTTGCAGGAGAGCAGAGACAAGACTGGAGTGGTGGCAGCGCCAAGGACAGAGACTGAGATGGCTGCAGAGGTGGAGAGGCCCAGAGGCAGGGACCGGCTTGCTGCCTGCAGACTTGCTCTGAATGGACGGGATTCTAGTGATTGACCTGCCACCATGGGAATAAATTTGGGTATAAACCCTTTCACCCCAAGAATGTTCCATTGTCATTTTTTGTTCTCATTAAATCCATAGTGAACTTGCTCGGGGCTGAAACCCATTGCCAAGACAATAGGTGACGGTCGGTAGGATTCATTGTTGACCAAGAAAAAGAACAGGCTGCCCTCATGGGAGGAGTGTTGCAGCGGGCTGCGCCTATGGACAGGGAGACATCCGAGTGTCCCCCAGAGGACATGTAGTCCATGTGGCTTGCCTCCTAGAGGACTGGGCCCACCGCAAGACTGGGAAGGGGTGGAAGCAACACCTGAGGCAGTAAAGTTGGCCCTCAGCAAAATAGGGAATTCCTTAGAGAAACAGAGTGGGAGTGGTGGGGAGTTTTTTTTCTCACAATATTGAGAAAAGCTGTAAGGGAGAAAGACGCCCTCCTGCAGGAAGCCCGAGAACATGAGCTGCGAGGTGCTGTTGAGGAGGTGAAAAATTTGTTGCTGACTGAAACGGTGACACTACGAGGTGCTGTGGAAATGGTAAAGGATGTCGTGGCGGCCCAAGAAGAAGCATCGGCCTGAGAAGCAGCAGCACGAGAGTGTGGGCTGCCAGGTGCTGGGGGCAGCTGAAGGATGTAGCGGAGCCGGCAGCCCCAGGGATGGAGGAGTGGACCTTTAACGAATAGGTGGGGGTGGAGGCCCTGCCAGAGGCACCAACCCCTCCTCGGTTGAGATCCCACCCGGTTGAAAGTTGGTGGAAAGCACCAAAGAAAATACTCGGCAGCCGTGGCCTCCTCCAGGAGGGGTGCAGCCCCCTCCCCAGGTCGTGGAGCACTCTATGCTCTGCTCCTATCCTCAGACTCAAGCAAAGGAAGCACAGAAGGAAATACAGTGTGCTACTCGAAGGAAGAATTTAAAGGGCCCGGCGAAGGTCACGAAGACCCAGAAGTGAGCTGATTTGATAGAGGCAGGAGCAGACTGAAAGAAATTGGATGGAAAGTCAGACTCTTACTGGAGCTGTGGCAACAGTTGAAACCTGAGCAGCGGTTCCGGCCGCTGAGGACAAAGCAGCAGAAGCCAGAGACAAAGCAACAAGATCAGCCTGTGTGTCTGCAAGACTTTCTGCTGGAGAAGGTGGGTATTGTACGGCCCACCTATGGTCCTTTGGGTTAACTCATCTGAGTAGAGCTGGTTTGAATACACCAGGAGGACCACTTGGGGGCAGTGGATCTCCTCAGGCTTGAGGGTCATTATAGTAATTTTTGTTACTTGTATATTGCCAGAGCCTATGTTGTTATGTTATTACAGAATTTGGTTACAATGTTCCAGCTTCCTTGCACAGGGACCATTGCAGGGGCTGAGGGCACACAGACTGAGAGGCGAGAGTGCTGGAGGGGTTGGGTGTGGACAAAGGGAAGGTTCGTATGGGCAGGATTCTCACCTGGCCCTGGTCAGCTCATGTGTGGGCAAAACGTTGCTACTGACTCTATAAAAGAGCTCTGCCCACTGCTCTGGGCGACAAGGTAGCTCGGCTGCAGAGCTGCAGGAGACCAGAGGCTGGAGTGGTGGCAGCGCTGAGGACAGAGACTTGAGACAGTTGCAGGGGTAGAGAGGCCCAGAGGCAGAGATCGGCTTGCTGTGTGCAGACTCACCCTGAGTGGACGGGGTTCTAGTGATTGACCTGCCACCGTGGGAATAGAGTTGCCTATAAACCCTTTCACCCCAGGAATATTCCATTGTCGTTTTTCGTTCTCATTGAATCCATAGTGAACTTGCCTGGGGCTGAAACCCACTGGAGAAGGCGGAGAATTGGCAAAATGCAATGGGGCAGTGTGTGGATTTGAGATATTTTGGAGTGGGGGCAAGGCTTTGAACATTGGACAGTGTGAATGACAGAGAGGGACCAGGCTTCCAGCGTGTCCCACTGAGAAAGGTGGCTGTGCTCGTTGTGGGAAATATCCTTCCTCATTCGCCTCTTACTTGTGTTTTGGGTGGAGTTAATTTAGTCCACCCTAAGAGAATGGTTTACCTGAAAGTCCTATTAATGTTAAAGTGAAATATTTGTAGGTCACAGAAATTTGGGGCCACGCTAAACCAGTATCCTAAAAATACAGTGGTCCGTGTCCTCTGGGAAATGGGACCAGGCCCTGCATAAACACGGAGCTGAGTGCAACACTTCTCCTAACATCAGTAGAACCTGCATTCGCCTATGGTAAGCGCCCCGCGCCGCCATCTTCCTAAAAATCTCCGAATTCCAGGTGTGACTAAGAAAAGTTTCAAATTGCGAACTGACACTGTTACCTGAAGGCCGTGCACACCCGCTGAATCACTTTTTAAGCAACCACAAAAATAACAATTTCTCTTGTTCCCAGTACAGCTTTGAGACACAAAAATTAATTACATCACTTGTGAAATTAGCCCCAGGTTTTGCATCCAAAGGTCAAAGTTCAGACTGAGGAATGGTTCAGTGCTTTCCAACATAGGGCTCAGCATATAAATATTTATCACAGGAGGACAGGAACTCCTTGTACACGGCGTGTTTACCTTATCAGGCAGTTACCTGGGGCAAAGAGTCTGCTGTCTGCTTCCTGTCCCAATTTCTCTTGCCCAAGACCTTGGGCAACTGCTTATTTGACAGAGTGTTCTGTCCCCTTCCCTTTCTTCTGGGAATAAAGGCACACGATGCTAAACAAATACATTCCCTGGTCCACAAATACCTGATTTCCGGAGATGTAAGAGTTCCAGGTGTTTGCTAGAAAGATTCATCGCAGTTATGAAAGAGGAAACCGCTGTGACACCCGCGAGCAGAGAGCGTTTCTCCATCCCTGACTTTTGCTTGTTTTGGTTAGCGTTTCAAATGCCCTCAGTGGACTTCATGGAATGTTCGAGCCTTTGATCGTGAAGGAGATACAACAGAGATGTGCAAACAACCATCACAAACATGATTTATGGCGAAAACACAGCCCTCTACTTTATTACTATTTTCTGTGTTTATAAAGCACAAATGTTAGAAAAACATGGGCCAAGTTGGCTTTAATCTGGCCACATATTTGTTTTGGCTACTCAAAGCTTTTATTTCAAAAGTTCTCATACTAACTGTTACATAAGAAGTCCAGTCGGGCTGTGCGCCAAAAATCCAGCTCGACGTTTTTCTGCCTCCCTGCCATGGTCCCAAGGAGTGGATGCGCGAGCCTCCCGGACAGGAATCGCAGGCCAGAGCACGTGAGCTGACGTGCAGGGCACCTCTGACAACAGACTCTTTCTCAAGTGCTGGTTTTTAGAGCCGCCAATATCCTGGTTCTCCCTGATCAATCATTCCATCCTGTGTGCAAGTTTATCAGAACCTGTTTAGAATCTTCACCTCGTCTACCTGCAGAATTACTCACTCGAGAAGTTTACTAGCAGCTCTGCCTTGTTATATGTTGATTAGCGTTGATTTTGCATATGTTTTAGTGTTGCACTTACTTTGATTGGACATTTGAATCTCTCCTTTATGAATTACCTGCTGTCCTTTGCCTACTTTTTTTCTACTGGAGTTTTAATATCACATAGATAAAGGATATTGAGAATACCCACACTTCTTTTGTTATATAAAATCCCCAGTTATCCACTGGGCACCACTGCTGTCCCAGGCACTGTGCATGGGTCCTTCTATTTGTTCTCAAAGGACCCCTTCCAAGCTTTATGAAATAATCCCTCTAATTAATTTCCCAAAATTTGGAAAAAACAAATTCATGTTAGTATCCGGCGACCCCCATAAACACAGGGCTTAGTGGGTCTTGTGCATTGTTAAATTCCAACCCCTAAGTGTGCCTGAACCAAATAGGTGTTTGGTAAATATTTGTCCAATGAACACAAAGTACATGCAGGAATTATTTTTCCTCTGAGCTATTCTCTTTCTAGGCTAAAAACAAAACAAAACAAAAACAACCTAACCTTTTTATTCTAACCAATGTCATCTTTTCATTCTTGTGATTATTTCAATGGTTCATCTCCAAGATATTTTCTTTACATACAATAATTAAAAACAGATATGGTGTCCTAGATTATATACATAAGTGGGGACATATTTTCAGCTTTTTTTCCCCAAATTCTTGATGTGTATTTTGGGCCTTTAGCCACAGCAATCAGCCAACGTCTTCATCAGAACCATCCACTCAAATACCCTGAAAACTGATACAATGGAGCTTATTATACTATCATCATAATTTGTATCACAATGCCTCCAAGCTTCCCAAATTTATTCACTTGTACTTTTCTACCCTGAAGCGAGTTTTCAGGGCTACCAAACCCTGTGTATGTGGAGAATAGGCAACGAGTCCCATCTATGGAATGAATGGAGGAATTCCAGGAGGGTCCCTCTTGCTCCAGAAGCTCCCCCACACTGAAGGTCCAGTGCACCCGAGTTACACCTGTGTCATTCATTCCTTATTTATCAAGTGCTGACGCTGGGTCAGGTTTTATGTGCCTGAGGCTATTTTTCAGGCTAATGTTCAGGCATTGTCTTTTAAAAACTGGGTTCAACCAGGACAGACATCACATTAGCCACGGATGCCTTGGTGTGAATCAGTTTATGAGGTCCCTCAAGTTCACCAAGCCCAGAAGGGGTGGAACCAGGATTCCCACCCAGATGGTCCCGTGCCATATAGTCCAAATGAGTGTTGCCGGCCACACCATCATGTTGGGAGGATGTGCGTTAATGGCTCCAGTCCTGCCATTTCCCACCATGCTCGGAATCAGCTTCCTGGGATTTGTTTAGAAACTGAAGGACTTAGAATCTAATTCCAGCTCTCTAGTAAGCAGCTTAGATATTATAAATGAATCACTTCCCTTCTCAGGTATGCTGTTTTGTCATTTGTAAATGAGGAGATCAGAACCAGGGTCTTGGGAGGTTGCTTCCTGCACCAAGAATCCATGGTCCTGTCTTTACCAGACAATTTCCTTTCATGATGAGCTTGACCTCTGGGCTCTTCTCTGTAAAATGGGGATATTTAGACTTGCCAGGCCTATCTTGTTGGGTTGCTGCATGAAGTACATGAAAAAGTGGCTTTGAAAACATGGAGAGAAGCACTAGATGAATGTGGGTTACAGTCTTCAGGCCACTCTGCTACTTCCTCTGGCTGGCAACTCATTTTGAAGGGCAATTCATTAAAATTTTTGAACATCTGCTCTGGGCCTACACTTTGCCGGGAGAAAGAGCTGGCGGATGGATCCAGTCTTGAGAAGAGACAGACACAAAGACAGGCAGCTGAACACGCGCACGCATGTGTCTAAAATGAGAGCGGCCCTGCCAGGGGGCACCTGCTACAGGCTGTGCTGTGGAACCCCACCCAGGGTGGCTCAATCCTCTTGGAGGAAGGATGTCTAGCCTGAGACCTAAAGGCTGCTGTGATGAATCGATGCGCCTCCCCACCCCTGCTCCCAAAGTTATGTCAAAGCCCTATCCCCTAGTATCTGTGAACGTGACCCTGTTTGGAAATTGGGTCACTGCAGCTGTAGTTAAGATGAGATCATATGGACTAGGGTGGGCCCTTAATTCCATATGATTGGTGTCTTTAGAAGGAGAGACAGATGCAGAGGAGAACACCTCTGAAGACAGAGGCAGAGACCCGAGTGGTGCGTCTACGTCTAGGAGCCCAGGAAAGCCCAGGAGCGCTGGAAGAGGCGGGAAGGATCCTCCCTGGGCTCCAGGGGGAGCGTGGCCCTCTGTCTTCCAGACTGTGAGAGAATGAATTCCTGTTGTTCTCAGCCACACAGTTTGTGTTAATTTGCTATGGCAGCTCTGGGAAATGAATACCAATGTTAGGAGCCAGACACACAAGGAATGGGGGAAGACTGTCCCAGGGCGGAGTGTCCCAGGGCTGAGCATCCCAGGGCTGCGCCACTTGCAGTGGCTCTAAGGAGCAAGGATGTTGGCAAGCCTGAGAGTCTCCAGAAAGCCCCTGAGGCCCAGCCGCCTGGAACACGTTCAGCGGGGCACTTGCCGGGATGCTAGTGCTGGCAGGGGAGCTGGCGCACGGCGCTGGGCAGGGGTGGCAGTAGCTGAGCTCCCAGGGGGAGGCTCTGCTGGGGAAGGCCAGGTGGTGGCCTCTGCCCCAGGGTGGTGCAGCAAGAGAGGGCGAGGGAAGATTCTGGAGTAGATGTTAGGGAGAAGACTGATGGGACTGGGGGTGAATTCAGCACAAATATGCTTCATTGTAAACAAAGGTTTTAATGAAGTTCAGATTCAGGCTGGTGGGTGGTGATGCTGTTCTCGAGGGTGGGATTGGGGATAGGTGAGTTCGGTGGGGGTGGGGACACAACAAGTTGGCTGAACTGATAGTCCTTGGCTTGGTCATCCCTCTTATTCATCAAACTTGTCTCCAAATGACTTGGCTAATTACAAAATTCATAGCACCTCAACCTCCTCGAGAGAGATGTGTGAGTCCCTCCGGCAGATATTCAGGAGAGCACACAGCCCCAGAAGGAGTTTCAATTATGTCCTTTCAAAGGGTGTCGTCATTTGATTAATACTCCTACTTTGAAGCGGGAAACACCCTTTGAATATGTACATGCTGGTATATTCATGAAAACAGTCCATCCCATTTCTTTACAGCCGTACCTGTGAGCCCAGATTTTAGAAGAGCGTGTCGGTGCATGCTGTAAAGGCGCCTCGCTTCATTATCAGCGACAGTTTGCTTATAAAGAAATATTACGTGTACTTTCCTCCTCCCACTTAATTAGGAACTTTACCTGCTAAGCATGAGCTAAGAATCTTATGATCAAAACAACGTGTAGTTGGAAATTCATAGCAGCAGGGCAGGTGGCCATTTCAGCGCGTGACTCTGTTTTTCTAAGACTTGTAATGATGTGCATTAAAACGGAAGGACTAGCTCAGGCGGTAGCCACTTTTATATGAAATGCTCTGTAAGATAAGGCAGGGGAAATGAGTGTTTGGGGTGGCAATATAAAGGTCAAGGCCGCTAGTTCAAACATAGAACTTTATTATATTTGAAAACCACATCCACAACCATGTGTGTCCCAGGCCCCCTTCTCTTCTCACTCTCCCTGGGGGATGTCATCACCGCCAGGGCCTGACCTCTGTGCACAGGGCCTGGTGTCCCCTAAACTGCCTTGTCGGGGCTGGGCCCCGGCTTCCCGTTAGGTCGCTGTGGTCAAAGGCTCCTGAGGGGAACCCCCCAAAGAACTCATCTCCCGCCCTGCTTGCTGTCCCTGGTCCCTTGGGCAGACGTGGCACCACCTCCCACCCCTGCTGACTGGCCCGCCCTCCCCACTCTGGGTCCTGATTGTCTCACAGGTGCCCCACGGACACGGCCCAGGTCACCGTCATCTGTCGCCTGCATCATTGCTAAGTCTCCCTGGCCCTCTGACCCTTTGTCTGCACTGCAGCCGGGTCATCTTTCAAGAACGCACATCTGCTCATGCCCTGTTCCTTAAAAGAAAGAAAACAGCCCCTCGGGTATCCCCCCATTTACTACTGCTAAAGGGCAACACAATTTCCATAACCTGACGCTCGGGTCTAATGTCCCCCTTAATTCTCCCCCGACCTGGGACGCGTCCAGTGCCCATGTGGGGCCAGGGCACTGTTCCTCCAGAGGGACACATGTTTTCCAGCGCCTCGAGGCTGCTTGTTTATGATGTGCATCTCCCCACACACAGGTGCATGGAAATAGCCAATCCGCTATTCCTTTCCGGTCAGATTTCACCCCAGGCCTCCATCCTGCCAGGCAAGCAGATTCCATTCATTCCGAGGCACCGTGTCCAATGTCCTAGCCAGGGTGGAACACTGGAGGGGGTTCCTCCCATCTGATGGCCTTGCCCCAGCCCTCTCTGCTCCTGGCCATTCCTGACACTGGCACCTTGGCCCAGACGGGAACCCTGGTACCCAAGCTGCCCCAAGGGAAGTCCCAGGTCTGCCCTCCTCATGGAGGCTTGCTCTCCACCCACTTACACATCTCAAGGATTCCTCCAGATAGGGGAGAGCCAGCTCTGTCTCCCCAGTGAGCTTAGACATTTCTGGAACACAAGCAGGGCTGGCTTCCAGATGATTTCTGCCATGCACACCTCCCCTGGAGAGGACTCTTGGATGGGAGAGGGGAAAATACAGGGAACCCAACACAGGTTGCATCCCAGTAAGTTGCCCTGGACTTGGTCCCTCTGCTCAGCAGTGAGCTCTCAGATGGGCCTTGAGCCTGGTAATGAGAGGAGACCAGTGATGCAGTCTCACTCAGACCCCGACGGGCACAAATCAAGAAGGCTGATGCGGCCAAGTGCACGCGAGGCTGTGAGACACATCAGGCCTGCTGGGACACTGCAGTGGGATTGCAGGTCAGGGCAACCACTTTGGGAGGCAGATCAAAAACATCTAGTAAAATAAAAAATGCCCATTCCTTTCTCCCCAAAATCCCACTTATAGTGCAAACCTAGAGAAAACTCCTGCTCAGAAGCATGTGGACACACACGTTAATGTTCATGGCAGCATCGTTTCTGATGTGAGAAACTAAAAGAGCCTGAATACCCATCAACAGGCAAAAAAGATAAATAAATTAGAAAATACCCTTATGTAGAATAGTATATGGCCGTGGGCTGCCAATATGTCTGCTCATATCCTCCTTAATGGGATTTTGTAACACTATGTTCCCCTCACCTATTTTTAATTCAACATCTAAAATATCTTAAGTTTAGAAGCTGAAGAGGTCATTTCTAGGATACTGTAAATACAGACATTTTAAAACGCACCTTGCTCATTCACTTTTTCGAATATATCCAATGCAATCCAAAGGAGTTGATCTGATATCTTTGACAATCTATTTTTTAAAACACATAAAGAAACTGCTGTTTAACAGTCAGTAGTTTTTCGATGATTTAGGTCAATACAAGGGAAGATGCATAGAAAGTATATCACTTTACATATTTTCTACCATGTATCAAATGACTATCAAAGAGAATCAAAAAATGTATCTGAAAAGATAGACTAGAAGTAATGAAGGTTGGAGAAATATCTGGACTTGCTGGAGCTACAAAAGCAATTTGGAAATTGTACCAAGTCTTGAATATTAATCTTAATACATTGAGAAATGGAAATAAATTGGAAAATGAAAAATCATTTAGCTATATGACTTTAATAAATTATATCAGTAAAAAGAACTCAATACTTTTCTTAGCTTAACAAGAAATTTTTCAGCCTTTAAATCCAACATGAACACAATGAATGATAAAACTAGTTTGAACTTACTACACACTTGAACATATAAAACTAAAATAAACATGTCTACCAAAAAAGATGACAGGAACAAGAAAACGATGTTTACCAATTTGAAAAAACCTCACCATTTTCAAGATTAGGACCATTAGCCTGCTTCATAAATTGTATGAAAGTACATTTGTTATTTGAGAACAAAATATGAAAAAAATGTCAAACTTCAGGTTATTCTAATTTACCAAATCCCCAAACCAAAAATCCCAATGAGTTCAATATGACATTTCAAGAAAATTTTAATTATTGGCTAATAAAATGCTTAATTAAAAAAAAATCTCAGGTATTATAAAAACTTAGTAGGAAAAATTTTGATGTACAGTTGATCCTTGAGCAACCCAGGTCTGAACTGTGCAGGTCCCAATAAATTAAATATATCAGAGATTTACAATTTGAAAAAAACATTTTCTTTTCTCGAACCTACTTTATTGTAAGACTACAGTATATAATACATACACGAAATATGTGTTAATCAAGTGTGTATGTTATTGGTAAGGCTTCCAGTCAACAGCAGGCTGGTAGTCATAGTTTTTGGGAAGTCAAAAGTTATACATGGAATTTCAACTATGGGGGAGGGTCAGTGCCTGTAACCCCCGCGCCGTTCAAGGGTCAGCTGTAATTGCTGTTAGTTCCATAGAAGCGGAGAGAGGATTCAGCCTCTTGACATGTCGCATTGATGTTAAAAGAAAACCTCTAGTTGTGGAGACTAGATAACCTAATAACTCTCCACTTAATAGAGAAATCTTTGGAAGAATTTGATGTCGTCAAAAATATTTTTTAAATGGTAAAACCATCTTAATTCATACAAATATTAGATGAACACATGTCAAAGATTTTATTTAACTCATTAATTTTTTTCTTTTTTTACAAAACGCTCACCACAATAAGTATAGTTATCATCTGTCTCCATACCAAGTTATCACAATATTATTGACTATATTCCCCATGCTGTACCTCTCATCTCCATAACTTATTTATTTTATAACTGGAAGTTGGTGCCTCTTGATGTCCTTCATCTATTTTGCCCATCCTCCCGTCCCCCACCCGTCGGGCTCACCAGACTGCCTATGAACTCATTAATTGATGAAGGAGCCAGTAAGATGTTGCCATCTGCTTGAAGTAGAATTCAGAGAACACACATGGTACAGGAAATCAGGAATGCTGAAATGGATAAATGTGCACATTGATGCAAAACAGGTCAATATCTCTAGGCAATTATCTGTCGTATCTCCATCGGAGATTCATTTGCAGCTCTCTGAACAAAGATCTCTTGTATTACTATCAGTCTCTAGCTTACAGAGCTGTGAGCTGGTTCAAGAAACAAGGTGCACTGAGCAGGAGTTGGAATGCCTAGTACCCTTTTTTGTTGGTTTCAGTTTCTCACAATTTTTCTTGACAATATCATTCCCTGTGTCCAATGACAGCTCAGATCTGCTAGTGGTGTTTTATGGTGAGTGACACCTATGCCCAACAAACAAAAATTACACCTACAATTTCTAAAGATCAACAAGTGATTTATGTTACAGCATATCACTTTGTAACCAATTTAGGAAAACGATATACTTTTGTTTAGAGATTTAAAAGGCATATTTAAATTTTGTATGTTTTATAAAATATGTAAACATATATTGATATTTATGTAATACATTTATTTTTATAAACGTGGCATCAGTTGCAACGGTCTCCTAACAGGTCCCGCTCCTTGCTTTCTCCACTGCAGGCCACTCCCTACATCCAATTTCACATCCGTTTGAAATCACAAACCTTCTCTCCTACCAGAGTGCTCCCTAGTCCCTGCCTGCTTTATTCTTTCCATCTAATTTATCACATTATATATTATATTATGCTGTGTAATATCAGATTTGGTATCTCTCTGTATATTATATTACTTAGGTAGTTAGTTTATTGTTTGTCTTCCCTTGCAAAAAAGTATCGCTTCATGCGGTCAAGGATATTTGAGCATTTTATCCTGTGCTGTGTATCTGAAGTGCTTGTAGTGCTGCCAGGCCTGGCACGTCGTAGGAGCACAGTAAATGCCTGGGAGTGAATGAGTGGGTTCCCCTCACTCACCAGAAATGGGAAAGGTCTGGCATTTTCCCCTACTTACAGGTTAACATGTTAGCCTGCCACAGTTTCATGGGCGCTGGCGGAAAACAGGAGCATCCTGGGTCAGAGACAAAGAACTTTATTACTCACTGCACCACAGACAGCAGGCACTTCCGGTGTGCATGGGTTTCCAGGGCTCCCCCAGCCCAGGTGGATGCTGCCTGCCTGCTCAGTGGGTTTGCATCTCAGTCAAGGAGCCCGGAGTTCAGGGAACCCAGATCTGTTTAACAGTACAAGCACACCTGCTTGACTCCTGCCCCAACGGGGATGTTACCTTTATTGTGCTGGACAGTGAACAGCCCTGCCCTCTGCCCCAGGGAGAGACACCATGTCTGTCTCCTCAGGCTGTTGACTAAAGAAACAACCTTGCAAACAGAATCTGGAGCGAAGGCTCCCAGTACCCCTGTTCCCAAGACATGCAGAAATGCAAAACTTCTATGGAAACGATCTCCCAGCAAATCCCTTGTCACTGTTGCGTCTTCCTGGTTTTTTGTTTCTTTGTTTCACTTTGTAGCACTTACCACTCTTTGTCATGATCTTGCTCATTTATGAATCTGTTCCCTGCCAGGCTCCCCCACCAGCCATGCCCTACCTCCACGAGAGCATAAACTCCTTGAGGGCAGGGGCCTTCTCTGTATTGCCCAGGGCTGGACCCCTGGCTCCTGGGAAAGTGCTCTCGTAGAGTGAGGAGGCAGACAACAAACACATACATGAAATCATTTACAAGTGAAAAAAACAAGTGTGAACAAGATACTTGCAGACCAGGAAGGTGAGAGAGAGTGGCCGCTGTGTGTGGGGACCCGGGTGCCGAAGAAGCAGATGGTCTCCAAGGAAGAGGGGACAGTATGGAGAATGGGTTTGCTGAGAGCGATGAGGTAGAGACATGGGGTAGGAGGCTGTTGTAGTAGGCAAAGCAAAGAGGGAGAAGAGGAATTGAAGATAGGTGAGATTTTTAAGCACTGACAGTTGAGAAAAGCCAGAAGCTGAGACAGGAACAGGGAAGGACACTCAGGTCTAGAGGATAAACATGGACTTGGTAATCTTGTAGAAAGTCAATAAATGCACTTCCAGCAGAAGGGAATGGACGGGACACCACGCTGCCCCAGGCAGGCAGGCCCAACATGCTACAGCACTGGCACTTCCATCTGGTGAGTGCCTGGCACTTTACATGCACTAACCCATTTAGTCCTCCCCAAACCCCTTGGAGATGAGGAAACTGAGGCCCTGAGAGGTAGAGTAACTTAAGAGGGTCACATGAGATGGGAATCTGGAGAGTGTCCCTCTGGCCTGATGTCTACACTCCTCAACACAGCAAGTTTAGCAAAGCACCCTGGACTTGGACTTCCAAGTCCAAACCATAAGACAATAGGACTTTAAAGAGGGTATTTAGCTTCTTTGCCAAGAAAACACCAAGCAGAAGATGAGGCTTGTGCATCAGCAGGAGAAGCAGCCCTGGGGTAGAGGGTGTGCAGTTGAGGCCAAGCCACCAGGCCGGCCACCCTGTCGAGAGCATGGAGATCAGGGGCTTGGAGGAGATTGTCTCTCCTTCCCATGCGGGAGTCTGAGGGCACCGACTGCTTCCAGAATCTCCAGGATGAGATTCTGAATGTCATGCCTAGGAAGGAGAACAGGGCCGTCCAGCTAACAGGTACAAGATATCTGTGGCCTTTGGGATCACAGTGGTCATGCTGGTCCAGGGAACAAACCTCCAATGAAGTAGCCACTGCCAAGCACGCACCCCTGTCCCAGCCGAGCTCTCCTTAATCCCTTTGAGGCATGTGCGTGCTGCTTCCTGAAAGGTGGCAGGGCACAGGACGCTGGGTCTATGCTGGTGTATCTGATCCCTGTTCCTGGAAGGAGGGACATCATCTCTGCCTTTGCCCAAGAAGTGGTTGCCAGTAGCCAGTATTGACAACTACTCTCTTTTGACCAGGAGAGACCTGGGACCCTGAGCAGCTCAGCTAAAGCCACCTTCTCTGCTGCCTCCAAGCCCAAGAGCCATATCACCTCTAACCCGTCCACCCAAGAATCCATGCAGAGATCCAGGCTCCTGCTACGCCTACCAGTAGTGTTTTTATTCGAGACAACCTCCACCCACCCACCAAAAACCCTGCTAATCTTCAAGAGACCAACTGTATTATGTAGACCTTACTTGAAAATTCTGCTTCAGAGGAACCAGTGGTAAAATCTGAGCACTGATGTTATAGGAAATTCTTGTTAACTTTTTGGTGTGATAATGTAGGGTTTTTTGAAACAGGTCTTTATCTTTTAGAGATGCATACCAAGAAATGTACCAATTTTAATATTTGGGATTTGCTTCACAGACACTGTGGGGGAACCAGTAGGTTGTGTGGAGGCTGCGTGATGGGCACATGGGGATCATCGGCCTGTTCTCTTATTTTTATACGTGTTTGAAATTTCTCATAATAAAAAAAATGTTAAACAATTTTGACAGGTTTCAAAACAAATCTACAATGCTCTTCTCCATGTTCACCCTTAATTTCTACTGGCTTATCTCACCCAGGCTTGGTCAGAGCATCTCTGTTCTGTGCTCTCCCTCCCAAGGATGGTTTTTGGGATTCCATCGCTATGAGCAGCCTTTACACGCTTCTTTAATCTGCCAGGAGCTTTTCTTCTTCAGTGAGAATATTCTTCTCAAATTGCCCCCAACTAATGAGAGAAAAGACATCAATTTTCCTTTCTGTCCTTTCTGGCCTTCCTTAGCTCTTTTTCCAACATGAGAAAGAAGCCAAAAATGAGAAGAGTTATAGTGTGTTGCCACACAAAACGGGCATGGTTTACGTGCCGGCTTTTCTAGTCAGAAAGGAGGGATCTCCCACTTTATTCTTTAAAAAGAGGCAGCGTGTTTCTCTTCTGACATTCTCCGCCGCTGGGTACTGCCTAAGATTGCCGTCCAATGTTACTCTCTCCTGTTTTCCCCAGAAACATTATCTATTGTCTCAGATACAAGCTATTTTAGAAACCAGAGTCCTTTGCACTTCAAAAGGAAGTTGTCTCCTTCCAGCACAACTCTTTTTAAAAAAGATTTAAGCAGAAAACTTAGCAGATTTACTGTTTTTGATGGCAACCTCTAAAAAAATGCTCATCACAAAAATCAACATCTTATCCCCAAAATGAATGTCTTAAAACTCTTCCCATGACAGTTCTTATACAACCCAGAACCAAACAAACAGTCCCCCCCATGCCCAAGCAAATGCGGGTCGAGAGGACCCCTGATGACACTGATGTTTCCCTGATGATGGGAACAAATGACAGTTGTGTGATGTGACTGCAGTGTCAGTACACAGAGCCTGCATTTGAGATTTTGTTTCCCCTTCTCCCTTGTGAACATTGTTTGTCTGTTTGTCAGGCTATGACTAGAGGAAATTAGGAAATGTTTAGCATATGATCCTTCACAAAAACTCTGAGTATTTGAGGAGAGGGAAATAGTCATAAAGTCACAGATTAAACATTAGAAATGGGTAAAACGCAACACACTGACTGCCAGAATCACATAATAGGAATTAATGTTCCCAAACTCCTAACCTCAAAACCCAGACAAAATACTCAATGCAGTAGAAACTTCTCTTCTGGGGCTATTATTACCCTTTGCATTTTGATGAAACGAGTGTTCTGGAGGACAAGTGGAACGGGAATAAATCTGTCCCTGTCCCTTTTCTCTGACTGAGTATGGCTTCTGTTGGAGTCCGCTGCTTTGCCGTGCTCCCCAGCTCCCCCCAGAAAGGGGGTGTGCAGAGCTTCGAGAGCAAGGATCAATGCACCATGGAGACACTCTGCCATAAAAATGTCTTCTCTCGTTTTCAAGGTAAACAAATGTTATTGCCACCAGGAAACAGGCCGCATGAAAAGAAACGTCAGGAACCTGGAAGAGCTGCCCCGGCAATCATTCTCTTCAGTTTCCAAGTTCATTACCCTCATTAACTCAAGTCAATAGGACAGAACAAAAGGCTTCTCAGCAGCCCCATAAACATAAGGCGTGCATATTTTAAATCTGTGACAATAAAAAAATAACGAAGCTGAATTTTCTTCTGGCTCACCATGCATGTCCAATTTTGCTCTTATGATTATCAGTATGCTTTGCAATACAGTCCCTTGAGTCCTGTTACAAAGTACTGTTTATTCTGAAGTCGGCGATGGTTTTGGAGGGTGGAAAGAGGATAGCCATAACCCAAAATTTCCCAGTGTAGACTGTAGGAGGCAGCAGGTGTCACAGATGACTTCATGAGAAACATCAGTGTCTGATGGTGGGAGATTAAGTCCTGCGAGGGCGCCAGAGCCCCACCTGCATGAAAGTCCATATGAGGAAAGAAATGAGGATTCTGCTGCTGGAAGCATCACACGTCATTTCAGTGCGTCTCCCAGAATGCAGCACAGAAAAAAAACCCACTTTGCTTTTGTAGTTGTAGGTCTGGGGAAAGGTACTGGTAAGAATCAACACTTCTGTTAAGTCAAATTTTTATTTGTCATTACTTAGGCCTTTTAAACAAACATATGCGTTTCTCCAAACAGGCATCGTTCATCAAAGTGACAGAAAGGGATGTTCTCTGTCGCTTCAGAAAGATGCTGAAGGGTGAGCAGTGAGCAGCCTGCAGCTCCCCGCCGTGGAGGAGGAGCGGCCGGCCGGCTGCCGGGCCCCGGGAAGGGTGCGATGGCCGCCCCCGGTCACGCAGTGGGCGAGCGACACGGCTGGAGAGATTTACGGTCTGTAATAGTTTTCTGTAAATGAAAAGTGCTTCTCCTCGCCAGCCAGTTTGGTTACAGCTGAGTTAATCCAGGAAAGTCTTATTCATATGAATAACTTAACATGTGAGTCAGTGAGTGTTACCCAGAGACGTAAAGGAGCTGTTATCCTTTCAGGACAGTCACTTCCAGGATGTGCTGAAGTTGGTCGGACCGTTTTGACCGTCTCCGGATGAGCAAATGGGGTCACGGGTGGGGCGGGCGCCTTCCACGGGCTGCTCTCCTCCCAGACTTAATTAACCAGGTTCATCGGCCACACGTCAAGTGCAGCCAAAGACTCATTTTCCTTGTAGGCATCTTGTGGACTCATTTCATTTCCACGAGGTATCAAGTTCTGGAGAGAGGTGATTATTCCAGCAATAATAGTAACAGCAGCAATGGTGACATTTTTCCTCAAAGCAGTGGCCCCTGTCTTCTGTGATTTTCCACCGCGAGACTAGTAAGGGAGTAGAAAAACTTCACCTGCTTTTAATGGCATTCTGGAGTCCATATATATTCATGAATTTAAGCCTGTATTTTGCAGCACGTGAGTTTTAAGCCCAACAGGCTTAAAACAGCAGAAGATGTTATCTCTTGGAACATGGTAGAACATAAATCGTTCAAGTCTGAGCCAAGTGGGAGGAGGATTCTCCGGTCCTTCTCTAGGCAGCAGGTGCCCCCCGGGCACCACCCTCAAAGACATACCCAGAAGGTTCTTCCCCAAGCTGCCTTGTGCTTTCAGGGGGGCCATTTGTGGGTGGCAGCACCCCTCATTTACAGAGTAATTCAGCATTTTCGCACAAGGCCACAGCACTAATGGTATCTGTCTCAGGGGAAAAAGAACTTTCACCATTTTATTATGGATAAAATGACCCCCAGCTATTTATTTATTGGGGGGAATTAGGCAGATTGCATCCAGTGTCTGAGCAGAGAATGGAAAGTGTGTGTCAGTGCAGTGGGGATTAAGCCATTTTCCGGACGGTGTTTGTTTCACTGCCTGCATGCACTGCACAAATGAGTTACAAGTACCATTGAGATATGTGTACATTTTTAAACATTAAACTAGAATTTGGAAGTTAGAATAGCCGGGGACTTAGGATGAACTTATAGAATCAGGGATTTGATTTTAAATGTATATAAACATGACTGACTCCTCTGTTTATCTGGTCTCTACATTGTT
The DNA here is from genome assembly GCA_029783875.1 of Phataginus tricuspis. NCBI lineage: Eukaryota > Metazoa > Chordata > Mammalia > Pholidota > Manidae > Phataginus > Phataginus tricuspis. Next base: position 5,806,582 of record JAQQAC010002837.1, read on the forward strand.
GCCGAAAGGACAAACTAGTGTAGGAGGAAATAAGCATGCTTATAGGAACGATAACGTAGCGCCTGTGTTTCAAGATAAGCTCACTGACAAGATCAATTTTAATCCCTTCTTTTTATCCTTCCGTCACTTATAATTATGTCTTTGCTGGTGGCCTGAACTTCTCACCCCTGATATGCACACACACAGAAACAAATGACTACAAGAACAAGAGAAAACCTAGTTAAATATGAAATATTCCCTGATCATAATGAAATCTTAAGCTCCCACGGTCATCATGATAATGGGGCATTCCTTTCAAAATAGGGTCTATCATTTTCAGTAGAGTCACAATTTTGAAGATGCTTCAAAATACGTATTTTAAAGCATCTACTTGTATCCAACCCTTCTGACTTCCCCTTCAAAGCTCCTTCACCTCTTCTCTTACTCCAGTTGGTTCTGAGCAGACTTGCAGCAGCTTTGCTGGGGGTGGCCGCCCTGTCTTCAGCCCATGTGGGGCATCTGTGGTAGCAGGTGATTCAGGGGACCTTTGACTCCTGCCCGGCCAGAGGTGTGGGGAGCTAGAGCCGAAGGTCCGCCCTAGACCCGTGGTGGACAGGAGCTGGTGGAGACATTCTTCCCCCATCTTTCCCCAGGAGGACAGTCCTGTGACTGGTTCCAGGAGGCCCCTCGGACCGCCTGCCCCATTGGCGGCCAGGCCTTGGGTTGGCGCTCCTCACTATTACAGTCACCTTACTTCTTTTCCCGGCCTTACACACCCAGGTACACTCCCTGCACACGAGCTGTTTTCAGGCTCTCCTTTGCAGGAATCCAGATCAAGGAGTTTATTTCAAGTAAAAAAACCCACAATTATTACTTCTAATCACATTTAAGTTTCCTACCCTCAGAAACTAAATTTTAATATTCCATTCATTACAGTTTTATCAATTCAGCTTCCCTGTCTCATAATGACACCTGCTGGAATTGTGCTGGTAATGATTACATAGCATATCTTATTATGAACCATAGGGGCAGGGAAGGGAGATGGATTTTGGGTTTCCAGTCCAGCCCCACCTCTTACTAAATGTGTGATTTTGGGCAAATCATTTATCTGGGCCTCATTTTGAAATGACCTTAATACAATAAAACTAGAAATTAATGACAAATAAAAAGTGAAAAGACATTTTACATGGAAATTTAAAACTTCCAATGATTCAATGCAGAAATATAAAATGATATTGAAGAATGTCTTGAAAATAACTGATGAAAATACGACACATCAAAAAATGTCTGTAATAGAGCTAAAACTTGGAGGAAATTTGTAATACTTAATACCTATATCATTGAAAATGAATGTATTAAACTCCCAACACAAAATAGAAGACAGACTACAAGAGAGGGCAAAAGCTTCTCTTTTGAAAATCCAAAGAAAATGACAACTCTCTGGGAAGATGACTCATGGGAAAAGGAGAAGCAAAAAATAAATAGCGCTAAGAATGAAAAAAGGAGAAAACGACAAAATCAGAAGAAATGTAGAACACAGTAAGCCAATCTTATAAAAAACTTCATGTCAATGAAGATGAAAAACAGATTAAGTGGGCAAATTCCTAGAAAAAATATAACTTGTCAAAAGTGAAGAAAAAACAAACAAACCCTCCATCATCCCAAAATTAACTCAGCACAGTCCCAATGAGAATATTATCATGTTTGTTTCTAAAGCTGGACGTGCTGATAATAAAGGTCTTTTAGAAGAATAACCAAGCAAAGAGCACCCTCCAGAATGAAGTACAGTGCTGAGGAGTTGGCTAGCATATCCAGGTATCACAGCACACAGTGAAGCCTCTATAGTTAAAACCATATGGTATCAGTATATGCATATATAAAGAGGCAAATCTAACACAATAAAAAAATCCAGAAATAAAAATATCCCAACTGAATATAGAAATCTAGCGTAGATTAAGATGACATCTCTAATCAGTGGGAAAATAAAATATGTGAAAAAAATATATAATTGATCCCATTCTTATAAGAGTATATCCCAGATGGATCAAAGATTTACACGTAAAATGAAGAAAACACAGGGAAATTCCTTTATAACTTAGGCGTTCTAACCAAGAAACTTTCCTATGACTGAAATCCCAGAAGCAATAAGGGAAAGGATTAATTAAGGCGTTTACATAAAAGTTTAAAACTTGCATGGCCCGAAGCACCATAAGCTATGTAAAAACACAAACAACAAGGTAGGGAAAACATTTAGAATCTTACAGGAAAAAGGGATCGTTGCTTTAGGTGAAGCCATCTGAAATTGCTGATACTTGACCATTTTTGCACTAATAAATAGCAATTTCCTATGGTTCAGCTTAATACCTAATATGTAAAGAACTTCTGAAAATAAAATGAGCAATATCCCCCTGGATGAAGAGCTACAGATACGACCACACAATCTGCAAAACAAAAATACAAATGGCTTTTAACCATAAACCATATGAAAGGCTGCTCAACACACTTGTAAGAATCTGTCCCAAAGATAGTGCAAAAGTGCCCCCCAAAATATATGCAAAGGTAATTTAGTACAATATATATGCATAATGGCAGAAAACTGGAAATAACCCAAAGGTATTATTCATATCTGATTGAATAAGTCCTCCAACTTTTTTTCCTCAGGATTATCTTGGATAGTTTTAGATATTTGCATTTCTATATCTATATTAAAATTTGTTTTTCAATTTACACTTACAAACACACACACAAATATACACACAGTCCTGCTGAGATTTATACTGGGATTACATTGAATCTGTAAATCAACTTGGGTAGAACAAATCTGAATATTTAATCCATGAACAGTTAGGTCTTCTTCAATTAGTCTCAATGATGTTTTACAGTTTTCTGTGTAATAACTGGAAATTTAAATCTTTTAGAATTTATTCCTGTGTTTTTGATGTTCTTTGAAACTATTGTAAATGATCTTATTGTTTTTTTAGATTTATTCCTATGTTTTTGATGTTCTTTGAACTTGTTTTTAAATTTCATTTTCTAGTTGTTACCGGAATATAGAAATTTGTTCTTTTACATTAACCTGGCATTCAGTAACCTTCTAAATCTGCTTATTAATTCTAATAGTTTATCAGTGTATTCAAAAAATTTTTCTACCCACTCCATTGTGAGGTCTGTGAATAATGACAGTCTGTTTCCTGCTTTTGAATCTTCATATCTTTTTTTCTTGATTTACTAAATTGGCTAGGATCCACAATATTTGCTGTAGTGTTTTTGTAATACCCTTTATATTAAGGAAGTTCCCTCTTATTACTAACTTGCTGAAAATATGCCTCATAAATAAGTATTAAATTTTATCAACTGATTTTTCTGCACACATTGATATGATCAGATCTTATTCTGATAAGGTAGTAAATTTGAATAGCCAACTCACCCTGCATTCCTGAAATAAGCTCAATTTGGTCAGGATGTATTAATCTTTATATATCACTGAAAGTGGTTTTAGCTTAGGATTGTTGTTTGGGATTTTATAAACAATTATCACAAGAGAGATTCTTCTTTCTTTTAACACCCTTCTCAGGCGATGCTGACTCACAAAGCGAATGGGGAAGTGTTCTTTTTCTGTTGGTGTTTTAGCTTCCCTAGATGTTGAAAAGAATTCACTGATGAAGCCATCTGTGCCTGGAGTTATTTGTGGGGAGATTTAAAATTATGGTTCCAATTTCTTTGACAGCTGTAGACTACAGACATTTTTGGTATGCTGTATTTTTCTAGGAATTTTTATCTTAATTTTCAAGTTCATTGGCATACAGTTTTATGTTTTGATCATCTTTTTAACATCTGTAGGAACTATAGTGATGGCCTCTTTCCTTCCTGAGAAGGCCCCCTGGGCATTCTCTCTTTTTCCTTGATAAGTCTTCCTAGCTTCATCTGTTCTAAAAATCAGCTTGTGCTTTGCAGATTCTCTTCTTTCTACTTTTGTTTTCCAGTTGCACTAATGTTTGACCTTATAGTTACTCTTTCTGTCCTTTTGTTTTCTTTGGGTTTAATTTTCCATTCTTTTCCTGACTGTCAGTTGAATGTCTAGATCATTGATTTTCAGCTTTTCTTCTTTTTTTTCATTGAAGGATATAACTCTTCCCTTCAGCTTGTAACCGTTTCCCGTTAGCTTTAATACATGATATATTCATATTCATGCAGTTGAACATATTTTCTAATTTGTTCCTGGTAAGTTTTCTTCTTGACTTATTAAGAAACACATTATTTAATTTTCAAATTTTGAGGGAATTTCTGTTTACCTTTTGCTATTAAATAACTTGTTACTTTTACATCCTTCTACTGTTCTTTTGTGGGTTACCCTAGAGACTATCCCTTGTAACCTCTATTTTTTAAAGTCTGATATAAATTATATCTTTATCACTTCTCAGGCAGTGCAAGGACCTCACAGACTTCAACTGTTATTTACCCTTGTGGGCAATTGTTACCATATATTTTAATTCTGTTTTAACCTCGAAAAACTCACCATCATTTATTTTATATAATCAATATTCATTTAGATTTATCCACACTTTTACTCTTTCTGTTGCTCTCCCTCCCTTCCTGTATCTTCACGTTTCCCTCAAAGATAATTTTCCTTCTGCTTAAAGAATTCTCTTTAGTATTTCCCTTAATGTGAATCTGCTGGTGTGAAATTAGCTCAGCTTTTGTCTTAGAATGTCTTTATTTTGCCTTCATTTTTGAGGCCTATTTTCTCTGGGTATAGAATAGAATTCAACACAATCCTTATCAAAATTCCAGGTGTCCTTTTTTTTTTTTTCAGGAGGAGCCTATCCTAAATTCATGTGGAATGTCAAAAAACCCAGAATAGCTAAAGCAACCTCAAAAAAGAAGAATAGAGATTGAGGACTTAACACTTCTCAATTTTAAAACCTATTGCAAAGCTGCAATAATCAAGACAGTGTGGTATTGGGATAACATTGACATAGTGATTGATAAAACAGAATTGAGCACCCAAAAATAAAACCATACACCTGTGGTCAGTTAATTTTCCACAAGGGTGCCAAAACTTTTCAACGCAGCAAGAGTCTCTTCAATGAACAGTGAGTGCTGGCACAACTGGATACCCACATGCAAAAAAATAATAATTTGGACCCCTACCTCACACCATATACAAAAATTAGCTCAAAATGGATCAAAGACCTGTTAGAGCTAAAACTATGAAAGCCTTAGAAGGAAACATGGGCATAAATCTTGATCAACTTGGGGTAGGCAATAGTTTCTTAGATATGATGACCAAAGGTACAAACAACCAAGGAAAAATAGATACATAGGACATCATCAAAATTTAAAAAACTTTTGTGTATCGAAAGACTACAAAGAAAATGAGAAGACAGCCCACAGAATGGGAGAGAAATTTACAAAGCATGTATCTGATAAGGGTCTATGCTTCACAATATATTACAACTCAACCATAAAAAGATAACCCAATTTAAAAATGGGTAGAGGACTTGAAACAGACATTTCTTCAGAGGAGTTATACAAATGGCCAATAAACACAATGTAAGATGCTCAGTGTCATTAGTCATTAGGGAAATGCAAATCAATACAAAGACAAACAATGAGATATTAACTTCACATCTACTGGAGGGCTATAGTTTTCTAAATGGGAAAAAAAAGTATTGGTGATAATGTGGAGAAATTGGAACCCTCAAACATTGCTAGTGGGAATACAAAATGGGGCATGCAGCCCTTTGGGAAGAAGTCTGGCAGTTTCTCAGAGGTTAAATAGAAAGTTACCATATGGCCTATCAGTTTCACTTGTATGTATATATCCAAGAGAATTTTTAAATACATCCCCACAAAAACTAGTACACAAATGCTCATTGCAGCATTATTCATAGTAGCCAAAAAGTGGAAATGACCCAAATGCCCATAAACTGATGAACTGTTAAGTGAAATTTGGTATATACTGTACAACAGAATATTATTCAGCCATAAGAAGGAATGAAGGGCTAAGACATGGGTGATTTGGGGAAACATTACACTAAGTGAAACAAGCCAGTCACAAAAGGTCATGTATTAGATGATTTCATTGATATGAAATATTCAGAAGAGGCAACTCAATAAAGACAAAGAGTAAACTAGTAGTTACCACGAGAGAAAGGAAGGACAGGGTGTGATTGTGGGTGTGGGGTTTCTTTTTGGGGTGATGAAAATGTTTTGGAATTCGTGCTGATAGTTACACAACCTTGGGAATGTACTAAAACCACTGAATTGTACACTCTAAATGGGTGAATTTATAGTATGTATCTCAACTGAAATTTTTGGGAAAAAAAGTCATTGCATTCCTTGGATATTTTCAATAACCATTACTTCAGGTTTATTTTATTGAGGGTTTTTGCATATTCATTTAAATGAGATTTGCCCATAATTTTCTTTTATAATGTTGTCTTTGCCCTATTTCATGCTTCTACCCCAAGAATGCAGAAGATAGTCTTCCTACATTTCCTATGCTCTGGAACAGTTTATATAAAATAGCAATTATCTGTTCCTTGAGCATTTGGTAAAACTTGCCATTTGAGCCTGATGCCTTTGGCGGAGGTCAGTGGATGGGGTATGTACTCTTTGATAATCACTTCAATCTCTTTCATTATTACTGGTGGATTCACATTTTATATTTCCTCTTGAGTTTACTAATTCATATTCTTCTAAAAAATTGCCAGTTCATCTAACCCTTAAATTTTCTGGCATATGTTTGTTCATCCTATGATCTGATTTTTTATATTTTACATATATGCAATTATGAGCCCTTTGATTCTTAATGTTGTTATTGATAGCTTTTATTCTTCATAACTCTTGCAAGAGGTTTGTCTCCCTTTAGCAGACTTTCAACCAGTCTTTCCTTGTAATACTAGCACTTAAGACAATTAAATTACCTATAAGTATTACTTTGACTGCAAAAAGCTTTGAGATGTGATTTTTTTTGTTTGTTTAATTCTAAATATTTAAAAATCCATAGTTCTGTCTTGGATATTGTTAGGAATATGGAGGATTTTTTAAAGCTGTCTTAAAAATAACTTCTAAATTAGTTGTCCTATGGTCAGAGAATATGGTCTGTATTATATCAATTCCATGCCTTTTACTGAGATTTCTTTATGGCCCAATACTTGGTCAGTGTTTGTAAATGTTCTATATGTACTTGAAAAGGATGTATGGTATCCAATAATCAAAATTCAATATATATACTATATGTATATATAATATATTCAATATATATAGTAGATCCGCTTAATCATATTATTCAAAGTCTCATCCTTAATTTTTCTGTCCAATTGATAGATATATTGATGGGTTCACCCTGCCAGAACCATCATGCACTAACCAGCTGTGCCGCTGGAGCTCCCTATTCATTTAAAACCTAAAAGTTTTTTTCAGCTTAGGGTAGAGGAAGGGGTCTATACTGTATTCTTTAGATAATGTGAAAACGTGTTGCTTTTGTGGTGGTGATCTTTTATGATAAAGTCAAGGGATAAAATATTCATATACAAGGCCTGCCATTCTTCTCTCTTCGGTTCCGTGACTGCTCCCGTCAACGCACAGAGTGCCTGGCCTCGGACTGAATCAGGCCCCCCTGGACTCACATCCTAATCGGGCCCGGGGTGTCTCTGACTTGCTGGGGCCAGAGGGTACCTCTAAGCAGAGGCGAAACCCATTTGGCCACACACCTAAGGGGTGTTCTCTAATATGATTTATCAGTATTAAACCTGATGTTGACACTTCCATCTTTCTGACATCTGTGACGACTTTGGGGAGGAACTTGGAAGAGAAGTTCCACACACTTATAAGAAGTTGGAAGTGCCCAGTGCTTTTAATAAGCAAAGTCATAAAATGACCTAATGCCACCAGGTGAACCTATATATAGGCCTTCTCTGTATGTGCACTCCCGCCCTGCAAAGACCCCAGTCTCTCTGCCTGGGGGCGCCACCCGTCCCGACTCCCCACTCCGGCCCCCTCTCTACCCCATACCTTTGCCATGGGACCTGGATTTGGACCTTCACTACTGGAGATCGCACATTCTTCCCAGCACTTACAGAACAGTTCTAAAAAGTTGACCAAATATTAGGCTATAAAGAAATCTAAGTAAATTGCCTGAAATTTTGCCTGAAATTTACATAATACAGACCATATTCTCTGCCTACAATGCAATTACAGTTTGTTTAAAAAGGAGAAGATAGCTGAAAGAACCCAGTCCTAATGCAGGGAAGCAGAGCCTCTCCTTCGAGTCTCAAGTTTGACAGATGGGCCCATGAAATAAATGGACATCAGGCGGGCAGATGAGCAGGGGAGGTGTACACGTTCATGAATTTTTAATATTATGTCCACAGGGCGTCACCAGGAAAAAAGTGAATACTCCAAGTAGAGGAAAGATTTGAAAGCTTGTGTACCACCTGACTAGAGAAGGAGAAAGAAGGGGTGAGCCTCTCAGGGGAGAGTACTTGAGTTTTAGGGAGGATGAAGGGTCCCTAGAAGAACCTAGAAGACGGGAGGACTGGCAGTTTGTGACGGCTGTCTGGGTGTGGTGTCCCTCCTTTCTCTTCTTCTAGTCACGTCTAATCCCTGCTAGGTGGACAGAAGTCCATCTTCCTGGTCGAGGGAACTCCTGGAAGGGATGGATGACCGTTGGGCTCCTCCTGGAGGGTCTGTCCGTAGGCAGATGGGGGTCCAGCCTCTCCCTGCAGGTACTGTTTTCAAGTGCCTCCGGCTCAAATCATGATCATGTCAAGGCAGCATATTTTGAGGTGGCAGGTCCTGGACTCCTTCACTAACAATATACACGATGGAATCTAAATGGGAATTATAATTTTGCATCTACTTTCTTGTTATTATTGTTCTGAGTCTCTGGAAGGCCGGGGGATAGATGACGTGTTTCCCACGCTCCTGCTGGAATCATTTGTTTGGAGGGTCTGTTATTTCCTGGTGCCCAAGAGCTGTCTTCCTCTAGGCCCGTGTGTCCCCAGCATTCTCCTGCTGTCCCCGCCAAGCCTTCCCCCCTGTGGCTCTGGCGCTTCAGCCCACGTTGGGCTGGCAACTTCACCATGTTAAGTCTGGCTGATCTCATCTGAGGTGCCGCTTTATTTGGAATTTTCATAAACTTGTTTTGTTCATAGCTTCCGACTCACCACGTATTCCATCCTCCTCCACAGGGCAAATGGGAATGAAGCTTTTGATGAAGTTTCCCTCTTTTTAGACTGGAAAATTGGCTGCAATGTGGCTCAGAAGTGAGTCGGAAAGTCTGTGTCAGGCTGACAACATGACCCTGCTGAAGATGAGGGACATTTACAAGTTTGTTTATAAAAAATGACGGAGCCACAGCTGTGTCTATTTGGCTCCACATTGGAATTCTGACGATCTAACAGGTAAGATCTCATCACAGAGTTCTCACTGGTCCTTCCGGCCAGAAATACCACTCAGGTGGGAAGGCCTGAAGCTCAAGGAGCAGGTGGATTTGAATTCCGTCGTGAGTTGGTTACCTTACTCTTCCTTTAACACTTTACTTCCAAAGCAAATGTTCACCAGCACTGTCCCTTCCCAGAAAGATCTGATGCTAGAATGTGATGGTGTTTATAGAGTGAAGAGACAGCTGACACAGTAGGGTGGATTTGACCAATGCAGGTCACAAAATGATGAAGACAGAGAAAGGATGCCGTAAAAGTTGGCAAGAGTATAGCATGGACAGAGGGAAAACCCTTTCCTCACTTAGAAGTGGTTTCTTGGAGCAAGGGCATCTGGACAAAAAAATAAGTGTGCTAGATCAGCTCAAGACCACCTCGCCTCTTAGCAGTGCACCAAGCACGATTCTGAGTCTTGGGGATATGCTGGTGAACAAGACCTACTCTCTGAGTTCAGGGAGTTCACCATCTACCCAGATAGGTGGACAGGTAAGTCGAGACCTGCTTTACAGGGCTGAATATCTGATCCAGGGATGGGGCCTGGAGAGATGACCATGGGGGGAAGCTGAGCAGAGCTGGGAGCTGAGCTTCAGCGTGCCCTACGCCGCAGAGGGGAGAGGAGCCTCCTGTAAAGGTCAAAAACATGATTATGGACCTTGGGAGAGAGGGGACTCTCACACCGCGTATGGTGGTGCCACCATTTCAAATGTCTACACTTTGCAAGATGGCAAGAGTGTCTATAATGCCACTTTCTGTCCGGAGACCAAATCTACCCGAGCAGGTCTCAGGACTCTGTAGCGGTGTCCAGGCTCCCCCGGAGAGCAGCTGCTGGCATTTGAGGAGGGACCTTAGGACAGCCCTGCACGTCGAGGGGTGGCATGCTCAGCTGAGCCCCCCACTCTTGCTTTATTCACATAGTGATCAAAAACTGGCATCTGTGGAGGAAAGCGAGTTCTCCTCATCATCTTCATGGCTGGAGGTGTGGTAGGACTCTATCGTCCCTCTGATTCCTTTTCAGACCTGACGTGAGCACTGTGAGCTGGCCGACAACAGGTTCTCAGGACCTACTTATGACTGAGTCAGGAGGAGAGCTCCTCACCAAGCAAGAACTGCACCTAACCACCCACATTGATAAGAGGGTCCCAAGAAGGACTATACTCATTGATTATTGATTGCTAGATTGGTGACAGCCCAGAACGAGGACTCTAGGGACCTAATGCAAGGCTCAGACATCTAAGGTCCCTTTAGCTCCTCTAAATATATTATAGATTCGATGTATTACACGTATTATCTTCAAAGTGTCTGATGTTAGTCAGGACAGTCTAGGCTAAGGTCACACCTAACCTGCAAATCTTAGGGGTCAAATACAACAATGAAAAAACAGTCCAGTGAAGTTCAGGTGGCTTTCCTTCAACAGTGACTCAGGAATCCGACTGCTCTCACCTCGCCTCTCTGCCATCTACAAGTTCTTTGCCAACAGCCATGAATGAGAGAACAAGGGTGTGGGCGGCTCACACCTGCTCTTAATTGCTTTGAACGGAGAGCCACCAATCCCTTCCATTCGCGTCCCCATTGGCAAGAACTCAGTCCCATGATCCCACCCTAAGCCAAGCGATGCTGAGGCATGTCACCTTCCTGGGTGCCCAGTAAGAAGAAATGGTGTGGTGGATAGAAAACATTTGTAGGCCCAGTGTATGTAGAGAACAACTGTCTTGTGTTTTTGTTTTTAGTGTTATTTTATTTTATTTTTATTTTTATTATCATTGTATTTAATTGTACTGTGACCCATTAGGAGACATACAAAGCTTTGTAAAATCAACTTGCTTTTGACTATGTAAGACGAGTAAACCTGCTCACGATGAAACCGGGATCCTTTGTGGATGAAAAAATTTCCACTGCCAGTTCTCTGCTTACACAATTGCTTATTTCTAAGTCTGACCCAAAGCAGGAGGCTTGGCCTCACGGAGATAGAAACTAAAGTCTCAAAACTGTTTCAAAGGCCAGTGTGCCACAAATGGGGGTGTTGTGATTTGCACATCTGCCCGTGTGACTGTCTTGATGGCTAAAGGATGGGAGTACATGTCGCCAAGGAATTCACCAGCACCACAAAGTAGCAAAATGTTTGCAGTAGATAACTGCCCTATAAAAGTCGGAGGTTCTATAAAGCAAAAAAATAAAAAATAAAAAAAAATCAAACTCTAAAAAATTGTAATAGATATTTTAAGTGTCTGAAGAAGTACCCAGCAACAAAAACCTACGCTTAACAAAAACTCACCCCTGTAGTAGAAGTGTCTGCTCCGTGGTGGGGTTATCTGATTAAACGGTCCTGAGCCGGCCCCAGAGCGCTGTGCTTCTCTGGGCCCTGATGGTGCCTGGAGGGGAAACTGAGGAAGACAGACTGAGAGCTGAGTTGACATGGTAAGCAGAGTTCATGCGGGCCTTCAAGAAGGGCCTGAGGGTAAGACGCGGATATTCTTTTAAAATCATTCATTGTGAGCAGCTGTGAGATTAGCGCCGCTTGCCTGCAGACTCACGTGAAGCATGTCGAAGTGTCGGCATGTTTGTGCGATCAGGGGCTCACATCTCCACGCTCCATCGGCGGAAGGAAATGCCTAGTGGCAAATGCAGCGAGAGTTTTGTAAAACCAAGCAAAGGTGATGTTTCAGAGAAATATTTTTTATAACAGAAAGAGCAGATGCTGCAGGAACTTACACAGGAGAGAAAACGAAGGGTGGAGGTATGACTCGGTCGCCCCAAAATGGGGAGATGTCATTCCTGAGTTCTGAATGCAGATGTCAGTCCACTGGGAAAGTAACTCTAGTTCTCATAATTATGCATGTAGAGACTGAAAGAAGAGAGGGGATGCAAACTTAACGGTCCAAGCAGGTTTATTGCTGAACCTGAGAGGGCCCCCTCTGTCCTGGCCAGCAGAACAAAGGAAAAAAGAGTCTTTAACAGGTCAAGAGGTTTTTTTATGACCAGGGGTTTCGCGGGCTCTTTGAGGGAAGGGGTCAGGGGGAAAGTGGGCTTGTGGCTTGCTGACCTGTCCTCTGGAGGATGCTTGTAGCCTAAGTAAGATGACACCTAGGTCCCTCTGAGATGGTGGGTGGGCTTATTCGCCAGGTGGTCCTCAGGTCCGGATTCTAACAGAGACGCATCCGGTTTTAGGAGAGGAACACAGCAGCAGACATGGGACCCTGCAGCAGTCCCGGGGATGCCCTGGCCCCTTGGAGGGTCTTCGGGACAGTGGTCTTCTGCCCCCTAAAGGGGGCAGACATGCTGCTCCTGTAAAGCACATGGTTAACCGGGAGAAAACCCAGAAGCAGAGAAGCGAGGGAGCGCTGCTGTCCCCTGGAGAGCAGCGCCTGGGGCGGCGTAGTGGGCTGGGAGCCTCCTGGGACCCAGTCTCCAGGCTGCTAGTTATTCAGAAGTGATGGGGGCAGGGAAACGTCTGTGTGCTTCTGTAACAAAGGACCTCTAGGGTTGAGGAAACGGCCTTGTTTTATTTCTCCTCTGCATTATAATGGGGGTATTATGCTGGCTGATGGACATGAGTGACATTATCTGTGAAGGTCATTAGGAGAATCCCTGGTGTCCTGGGACAAACAAGGAAGGAAGCCACTCAGAGGTCTTTTGCTGGTCTCGGTCTGCAATAGCCGAGTCACTCTGAGCCTATTATTTCATCTCTCCAGGCCTTGGGGGGGTCCTTGATTTTGAAGCATTGCAATTGAACACCATTTTGCAGAACCTTCCCATTTGGGACTTGGTAGTACATGAACGAAGCTGGCAGCAAGCCCCAAGCCCTTGATCGTGATTGGAATATGGTTAAAAATTGACCTGGAAGCAATTTTTAAAAGCAGCTAAAAATGTTAACTATGATGTAGTAGACTTCTTGAAAAAATATGACTAGCAACTTTATGGTCTCAGTTTTTTCTCGAATGCTGCTTGTTTTCCAAGAGAGACTTCTTCCTGTAAAAGAGCAGGAAGTTGGAAGACTAATGGCCCCTCTAGATTTACCTGCAGACAGTTTCCGTTGTTTGCATCACAAAGAGTCCTCTCTGCTTTCCTGCCCTAAAAGATAACTGCCCCTCAGTGCCTGGAGTGTTTAACCAAAGTCCCTACCACCTTCCAGGACTCACCAGCCCCGGGCATTTTCCCTGGCTGGAAAGGAGGCAGCACATTGCTCCACAAATCATTGCAGTGGTGCTTCTCAAAGGATGCACCAGGAGGCTGCCGGGTCCCGGGGTCGGAGGCGTGGAGCTGTCCCCAGGCTGGGCGGGTTTCATCAACATCCTCGAGCAAACCTCAGGGTCACTAAAACTGGCGGATTCCAGACTGTAGGTCCTTGCATAAGGAATCTAATTTGATTTGAAAGGGACAACTGCTGCTGTCCAGGTGCTCCTGAATGGGTAAGTCCAATCCATTGAGCTTGTTTGAACAGCAAGTTAAATAGAGGGGAAAAAAAAAATCTCTTTAAGGAAGAGAACAACGTAGGCTGTGTTGGGGCCATAAGCGAAATTTCACTCAGTGGGAGCAATTGTTTTCCCCGGAGAAAGGATTATGGAGCTCTGGAAGGAGGTTTCCAAGAAACAGAAAAACAGTCCCAATTCAGGTTGGGTAAATAATGAGGTGTCTGTCTGCTGGCAACCGCATCGCTGGGCCAGGCGAAGCTGACAGCGAGGAGGGCGACAAAAAGCACTGCAAGAGGTGGGTTCACTGAAGGAGCAAACAGAGCGGTTTAATTAATACCAAACGACTCACCGACAAAAGGACCATCGCAGTGGGAGGGCAGAGCGGAGATTTGTGGAGGTGGGAGGGTCCCAACGCACCCCTGTTGGGCAAGTCGGAATGAAGACAAAGCCCTCTGCATTCAAACTCTGATTGTGGGTATGATGCTATAGTGAGTCACGCAAGGGAGCTGTAACTTCTGTTCCACTGAAGCTCAGAAAGCACCTGACTGATGCTGGGAAGGTTAGAAGTCAGGGAACAATGCTTTAAATCACGCAAAAATAGAAATAAGAGCCCAGAGTCACCCAGACATCTTCTAATTCCACAGCCCTATAAATTATGGAGGGAGGCCCTTCCTGGACAACAAGAGCCATTTCACAGGGTCCTTCCAAGCTTGTTATTACTTCGACGTAATAAAGATCCTTCTTTAGTCATGAGAAGACTTGGGGTTGGTTCTAAATCACAACTCTGTGTTTTAAAACATCGCGGTGATTTATGAGTGCAGTAGTCCTAGAGAGAGTGGTTCTGTACTTCACTACTTTCATTGCATGGGACACTGAGTACTTGAGTTGCATATTTATTTTAAGAGACCATGCTGGGTTTTTTTTGCTCTTTAACTTATTTTTATGATCAGTATAGCCATGCTCTTTGGATAACAACCACTGCACCCACAGACAGTACTGAAGTGGCTGAATTAAAAGATCGGTGTCTCCTGTCCCCTGGCCCCCGCCCCCCCCCGCAGTGCCACTCACTGTCCAAGAGAAGATGCCATCCTGCCTCAGTGTGTGTCATCCCAGAACTTTTCTTTGCACATACAAACTATATAAACATGTACCTCTCCTCCCCACCCCCTAAAATTCTGGATATAAAATTAAGACTAATATTTAGCATTCCTTTCTCTTGAGCTATATTTGATAACTGAGTGCTAGTTTGGGCCATGATCCAAACCAGAACATTCTCGTTCAGGAAAGATCACCATGTTAAATGCCAAGTGCTAGAGTCAGAGGCACATTTTAACTTGTTTTCAACCCCATCATTGCTGAAGAGATCATTGTTAGAGGACAAGACCTTAACTTGGTCATAATCTTATAGCTGGATCCATGACTGAAAGAAAATGCAAGCGATATTTAGGTGTCCATGTAGGCCTGGGACATAGGTTTCTAGCTTGACTCTGTAGGGAGTAACCATGAGCCCAGAGGGGGTTCTTTCAAACCAGTTCAAGCTTTTGATCTTTGAGGGAAACTTAAGAGGAAATACAGTACTGTAATTTCATTTAAAACCAGAAGGACAGAAAAGACTGTGTGCAAAAGAGAAGTTTCAAGAACCAAGGAGCATTCAGTCATCGACACCCACCCGAACCTCACAGGAGCCTGGTCTCTCAAAGCATGCTCACAGTCACTTCTGCCCAGAACCACCAGGATGTTCGTTAGACTTGCAGTCCGGGACTACCAAGTCAGAATCTCTGGGGGAGTAGTAACAAGCATTTTTAAAAGCACCCCAATTGGAGGTGGAGGGATTAAAGATGGTGGCATGAGAGGTGAGACACAGGCTTCCTCCTAAAACCACATATAATACAAAAATATAATTAATACAACTAATCCTGAAAGAGCAACAGGAAAGAGGACTGTGCCAGACTACACACACCTGGAGAAAAGAGCAGACCTCACAGTACAGGGTAATGTACCAAAGCTGGGGCCCGGCGGGACCCAAGCCCTTCCCCCACCCCAGCTCACAGGCGGGAGGAAGAAAACCCGAGCAGGGAGGGAGTGGAGGCCTGGGACTGCTGAACACCTAACTCCGGAGATCTGCTCTGGGAGCACAAACCTACATTTCATGGTGCTTGCATGATACTCTCGTGATTAGGGGTTTGGAAAGCTAAGACAGGCAGAATTCCTGGAGAGACTGAGATTCCAGCCACTTGCGGAAAGCATGGATCCATATGTGGCTGCTCTGGGACAAAAGAAAGGCAGGCAGTCTGAGAGATTTCCTAACAAGGAAGCCCTTAGCAAGAGGGCTGCTAAAGGGGCAAGGATTGCACAGAGCTTACTGCTCAGGAGAGAGGACAGGTAGACAAAATTGTCTGGGTGCACTCTGCCCAGCAGGTTGGGAGCTTTGCTGTATAGACTCTCATATTTAAGGAGGAAAAAGAAATCTTCCTCCTTAGATGATCTTCAGGTGCTCCAGCTCCCTGGCTGGCTACACAGCTCCAAGGACCCCCTCCATGATATACAGCCTACTGCACCTTTCTCACGGCCAGCCCCACCTGACTTGCAAACCGGCAAACCCTACCCTGGCATTAGGCCAGCCAGAGGGAAGATCTATCTACAGTAACTACAAATGCAAAGCATATAGGCTTATACCTGTGTGCTCAGCCCACTGTTTCAGGCAATGGAGACAGGCATAGCAGCCAGGTAGCAGGAAACAGCTCTTTCCTCCCCCCAGGCACCAATACCACTCCCCTGCGACCCCCAACATTGCTTCAGGGGCTGAGCAATTCCAGGAAGTAGAGCTTATGGACACTAGAGGGCGCCATATACAAATATGAAATGCCAAAGGAACCTGGTTCAGAGTAAAATTATTAATACCACTCCTGAGAAAGATTTAAATGATATCGACCTCATGACTCTCCCTGAAAAGCTGTTCAAAATAAAATTCATTAACATGCTCATGGAGGTACGGAAAGATATTCAAGAACTCAGGAATGAATTCCTGTCGGAGATCCAATCGTTGAAGAGCACAATGGACGGTATTAAAAGAAGATCGGATACAGTGGGGGAGAGGATAAATGAAATAGAAACTAGAGAAGAGGAATACAAAGAAGCAGAGGCACAGAGAGAAAAAAGGATCTCTAAGAATGAAAGAATATTGAGAGAACTATGTGACCAATCCAAACAGAACAACATTTGCATTATAGGGGTACCAGAAGAAGAAGAAGAGAGAAAAAGGGATAGAAAGTGTCTTTGAGGAGGTAATTGCTGAAAACTCCCCCAATCTGGGGAAGGAGATAGTCTCTCAGGTCATGGAGATGCACAGATCTTTCAACTCAAGGGACCCAAGGAAGACAACACCAAGACATATAGTAATTGAAATGGCAAAGATCAAGGATAAGGACAGACTATTAAAAGCAGCCAGAGAGAGAAATAAGATCACATACAAAGGAAAGCCCATCAGGCTATCATCAGACTTCTCAACTGAAACCTAACAGGCCAGAAGGGAGTGGCATGATGCACTTAATGCAATGAAGCAGAAGGGCCTTGAACCAAGAATACTTTATCTGGCAAGATTATCATTTAAATTTGAAGGAGGGATTAAACAATTTCCAGATAAGCAAAAGCTGAGACAATTTACCTCCCACAAACCATCTCTACAGTATATTTTGGAGGGACTGCTACAGATGGAAGTGTTCCTAAGGTTTAATAGCTGTCACAAGAGCTAATAAAACCACAGTAAAGAAAGTAGAACAGCTAATTACTAAGCAAATGCAAAAATTAAAATAACTATCTCCAAAGGGTAATCAAGGGATAGACAAAGAGTACAGAATATGATACCTAATATATAAAGAATGGAGGAGGAAGAAAAAGGAGTAAAAAAAAAAGAACCTTTAGATTGTGTTTGTAATAGCATATTAAGTGAGTTAAGTTAGACTCTTATATAGTAGGGAAGGTAACCTTGAACCTTTGGTAACCATGAATCTAAAGCCTGCAATGCCAATAAGTACATACCTATCAATAGTCACCCTAAATGTAAATGGACTGAATGCACCAATCAAAAGACATAGAGTCACTGAATGGATAAAAAAACAAGACCCAACTATATGCTGCCTACAAGAGATTCACTTTAAACCCAAAGACATACACAGACCAAAAGTGAAGGGATGGATAAAGATATTCCATGCATCTAATAGGGAGAAAAAAGCAGGTGTTGCAGTACTTGTATCAGACAAATTAGACTACAAAACAAAGAAAGTAACAAGAGACAAAGAAGGACATTACATAATGATAAAAGGGTCAGTCCAACAAGAGGATATAACTATTATAAATATCTATGCACCCAACACAGGAGCACCTACATATGTGAAACAAATACTAACAGAATTAAAAGGAGAAATAGAATGCAATGCATTCATTCTAGGAGACTTCAACACTCCACTCACTCCAAAGGACATATCAACCAGACAGAAAATAAGTAAGGAGACAGAGGCACTGAACAACACACTAGAATAGATGGACCTAACAGACATCTACAGAACTCTGCACCCAAAAGCAGCAGAATACACATTCTTCTCAAGTGCACATGGAACATTTTCAAGAATAGATCATATACTAGGCCACCAAAAGAGCCTTGGTAAATTCAAAAAGATTGAAATGGTACCAACCAGTTTCTCAGACCACAAAGGTATGAAACTAGAAATAAATTACGCAAAGAAAATGAAAAATCCCACAAACACATGGAGGCTTCACAACATGCTCCTAAATAACCAATGGATCAATGACCAAATAAAAACAGAGATCAAGCAATATATGTAGACAAATGACAACAATAATTCAACACCACAAAATCTGTGGGACACAGCGAAGGCCATGTTAAGTGGAAAGTATAATGCAATACAGGCCTACCTCAGGAAAGAAGAACAATCCCATATGAGCAGTCTAAACTCATGATTAACAAAACTAGAAAAAGAAGAACAAATGAGGCCCAAAGTCAGTAGAAGGATGAACATAATAAAGATTAGAGCAGAAATAAATAAAATCGAGAAGAATAAAACAATAGAAAGAATCAATGAAAGCAGGAGCTGGTTCTTTGAGAAAATAAACAAAATAGATAAACCCCTAGCTATAGTTATCAATAAAAAAAGAGAGTCTACTCACATAAACAGAATCAGAAATGAGAAAGGAAAAATCATGATGGACACCACAGAAATACAAAAAATTATTAGAGAATACTATGAAAAATTATATGCTAACAAACTGAATAACCTAGAAGAAATGGACAACTTGCTAGAAAAATACAACCTTCCAAGGCTGACCCAGAAAGAAACAGAAAATCTGAACAGACCAACTACCAGCAACAAAATTGAACTGGTAATCAAAAACCTATCTAAGAACAAAACGCCTGGACCAGATGGCCTCACCACTGAGTTTTATCAAACATTTAGTGAAGACCTAATACCCATCCTCCTTAAAGTTTTCCAAAGAGTAGAAGAAGAGGGAATACTTCCAAACACATTCTGAGGCCAGCATCACTCTAATACCAAAACCAGGCAAAGACACCACAAAAAAAGAAAATTACAGACCAATATCCCTGATAAACATAGATGCAAAAATACTCAACAAAATATTAGCAAACCAAATTAAAAAAATACATCAAAAAGATCATCCATCATGATCAAGTAGGATTTATGCCAGGGATGCAAGAATGGTACAACATTCAAAAATCCATCACCATCATCCACCACATCAACAAAAAGGACAAAAACCACATGATCATCTCCATAGATGCTGAAAAAGCATTCAAAAAAATTCAACATCCATTCATGATTAAAACTGTCAACCAAATGTGTATAGAGGGCAAGTATCTCAACATAATAAAGGCCATATATGACAAACCCACATCTAACATTATACTTAACAGCGAGAAGCTGAAAGCTTTTCCTTTAAGATCAGGAACAAGACAAGGATGCCCACTCTCCCCACTTCTATTCAACATAGTACTGGAGGTCCTAGCCATGGCAATCAGACAACACAAAGAAAAAAAAAAAATCCAGATTGGTAAGGAAGAAGTTAAACTGTCCCTGTTTGCAGATGACATGATATTGTACATAAAAAACCCTAAAGAATACACTCCAAACTACTAGATCTAATATCTGAATTCAGCAGTGTTGCGGGATACAAAATTAATACACAGAAATCTGTGGCATTCCTATACACTAACAATGAACTAGCAGAGAGAGAAATCAGGAAAACAATTCCATTCACAGTTGCACCCAAAAGAATGAAATACCAAGAATAAACCTAACCAAGGAAGTGAAAAGACCTATACTCTGAAAACTACAAGACACTCATGAGAGAAATTAAAGAAGATACAAATAAATGGAAACACATCCCATGCTCATGGATAGGAAGAATTAATATTGTCAAAATGGCCATCCTGCCTAAAGCAATCTACAGATTCAATGCAATCCCTATCAAAATACCAACAGCATTCTTCAACAAACTAGAGAAAATCGTTCTAAAATTCATATGGAACCAAAAAAGACCCGAATTAGCCAAAGCAATCCTGAGAAGGAAGAATAAAGCTGGGGGGATTATGCTCCCCAACTTCAAGCTCTACTACAAAGCCACAGTACTCAAGAGAGTTTGGTACTGGCACAAGAAAAGACCCATAGACCAATGGAACAGACTAGAGAGCCCTGACATAAATCCAAGCATATATGGTCAATTAATATATGATAAAGAAGCCATGGATATACAATAGGGAAATGAAAGCCTCTTCAACAGCTGGTGTTGACAAAACTGGACAGCTACATGCAAGAGAATGAAACTGGATTATTGTTTAACCCCATACACAAAAGTAAACTAGAAATGGGTCAAGGACCTGCATGTAAGTCATGAAACCATAAAACTCTTAGAAGAAAACATAGGCAAAAATTTCCTGAATATAAGCATGAGCGACTTCTTCCTGAATGCATCTCCTCAAGCAAGGGAAACAAAAGCAAAAATGAACTCATGGGACTACATCAAACTAAAAAGTTTCTGTATAGCAAAGGACACCATCAACAGAACAAAAAGACATCCAACAGTATGGGAGAATATATATGTAAATGACATATCCGACAAGGGGTTAACATCCAAAATATATAAAGAACTTACACACCTCCACACCCAAAAAGCAAATAACCCGATTAAAAAATGGCAGAGGATATGAAGAGACAGTTCTCCAAAGAAGAAATTCTGATGGCCAACAGACACATGAAAAGATGCTCCACATCACTAATCATTAGGGAAATGCAAGTTAAAACCACAATGAGATATCACCTCACACCAGTAAGGATGGCCAGCTTCGAAAAGACTAAGAACACCAAATGCTGGTGAGGATGCAGAGAAAGGGGAACCCTCCTACAGTGCTGGTGGGAATGTAAGCTAGTTTAAGCATTGTAGAAAGCAATATGGAGGTTCCTCAAAAAACTAAAAATAGAAGTACCATTTGACCTGGGAATCCCACTCCTTGGAATTTACCCAAAGAATCAACTTCTCAGATTCAAAAAGACATATGCCCCCTATTTTTATTGCAGCACTTTTTACAATAGCCAAGATATGGAGGCAACCTAAGTGTCCATCAGTAGATGAATGGATAAAGAAGAAGTGGTACATATACACAATGGAATACTATTCAGCCATAAGAAGAAAACAAATCCTACCATTTACAACAATATGAATGGAGCTGAAGTATATTATGCTGAGTGAAATAAGCCAGGCAGAGAAAGACAAGTGCCAAATGATTTCCCTCATTTGTGGAGTATAACAACTAAGCAAAACTGAAGGAACAAAACAGCAGCAGAGTAGGAGACTCCAAGAAGGAACTAGTGGTTACCAAAGGGGAGGGGTGTGGGAGGACAGGTGGGGTCGGTGGGAGAAGGGGATTGAGGGGTATTTTGTTTAATACACATAGTGTGGAGGGATCATGGGGAAACAGTGTAGCACAGAGAAGGCAAATAGTGAATCTGTGGCATCTTACTACACCCAAGGACAGTAAGTGCATTGGAGTATGGGTGGGGACTTGATAATATGGGTAAATGTAGTAAACACATTGTTTTTTCATGTGAAACCTTCATAGGAGTGTATATCAATAATACCTTAATAAAAAAATTTTTTTAAGAAATAAAAGCACCCCAATTGGACCTTAATCACACTGAAGTGTGAGAACCATTGTCCAAGAGCACAGAAAGGAAGACAGAAGCCCTGCCTCTGTCCCCTGGGACTTATTTCAAGCCACCCTGTGACAAAGGCATTTAGGCCAAAAGACGGGAAGGGGGCCCCAAAGTGTCTGGAGCCTCCAGCTGTGGTGTACAGTCATCAAGTGAAAGGGCCTCGCAGGCAGAGGACATGAGGATTTCTGACACCAGAATAGGTAGTTTTTTGATGTTGCAAATCAATCCCTATCATTTAAATGGGGAGAATCGACTGGGAACTAAGAATGTGACAGAGCTTGGTCGATTTGTCTGGGGACAAAAGACAAACATAAATGAGACAATACTAAGCTGTGGAAGCTACTGTATAATTAGGCGCTATATTGTATGGCACAGACAAGCAAATGAACACTTAGGGTTAGAGAAATAAGGCACAACTACAGCAACTGGTGATGCCGGGGTTCTTGTTCATGAAGCCGAAGAATGAGCTTCACAAACACTCAAGGTAGGGGAGCAAAGTACAGGCTTTTATTTAGAGATAAAGTTAAAGGACAGAGCTCCCGGCTCACACAAGGAGGGGACAAGAGAGTCTGGGTGGTGCATTGTCTAGGGGGTTTTATAGGCAGATGAGGATTTTTCGAGAACATGAAAAAAGCTTAGAGGTGTGGACTTATTAAGTGGTCCTAGGATATTTACAAGTAACTTGATACAAGTAAGTTCTTGCTCTGTTGTTTTCTCCCTGAGATGCCAGCATCTTGGTCTGGGGGGTATGAAACAAGGCCACCTGCTCAGCCCCCAAGGTGGGCTGAGGTATTGTTTGCTAAAGAGTAAATTAAGTGCAATCTTATCTTTAAGGTGGAATCCTTCTTGCCTTTTACTGTGTTATGGCTGGGTTTGCTGCTAAATTAGTTTGCCCAGTTTGCAAAATCACTTCATCAGATCTGAAGGAGGAAAGACAGCACATAGGCCTGGGCCTTTTAGCATGCTAAAGTGAATCTTACACATGATTGCAAATGATTAGCATAATAAAAACATGTGCTACTGTTCTTTATCTGGGGAATATTAACTGATCTCCCTGAAGAATGACTCTAGAGCTGAATGTTTAACACACAGTAGGGGGTTTCCTTGCATGTAGTTACATTGCTCTGACTGCAAACATCCTGCCTTGCATTTTCTGGAGGCCCTCACCCTACTCTGACTACACCCACGGTCCCTGTCTCAGTCCTCCCGCTACAGATAGAGACCCTAGCTGCTGCTAGGGAGAGGGGGTGACGACCATTCTGGCTGCTTCATGCTGAGAGGGGGTACAGTAAGGGGTGCAGCTAGGTCTCCATCAGTGGTTGGTTGGGAGGGCCTTGGAAGATGGGCATTTCCATCCTGGGTTTTATTTCCATCACCATTTGCAGTTTCATGGCTTCTAGACAAGATAAAATAAATCATGTTATTAGGTTAAGTATACAGGAGCCAAATATTAGTATGAGAATAATGATGACCCCATTGAGTCAAATGGATTTCCACCAAAAGGGTTTAGAAAGCCAGTTTCCTATTGTCATAGTGTATGAGATTTCTGGGCTTGACATAGCTTGGATATGCCTTTGGAGGTCCTGGAGTGAATCAGGGACTTTTTGTGAATAGTTTGGAATATACACACAACACTTAACTTTGATTATGGCACAGGTCCCGCCTTGTGCTGCTGTTAAGATGTCTAGTGCTGTTCTTCAGATAGTAGCACTTAAGGCCTTTTGTCCTTTAAGGTATTATTAATGGGCTATAATTTTACATTCTAATTAGTTATTTCAACACTTAAGATTCTCTGGGCAGTGCATGCATCATTTTTAAGAATTTTTAATTGCAACCAATCATGTCCCTGAAGAGCAGACACCCACTAAGAGATTTCTGAGGTACTAGAAACAGGAAGTAATCCGCATATCTAACAGGATGAACTTCCACTTTTTCTAGCTATGTTTTCAGCCCAATTTAAGGAATTAGATTCACTTATTATGAAGGGAGCACTAGAGAGCAGTAAATGAAAGAGTAATGTAGACTTCATATCAGTTACTTTTGACCGGTAATTTCAGATCCTCTATAGGTTCACAGGCATACTCGGGGGCCCGAATTTTGGTGTCCTGTGCAATGGGTTTTCTTTATCTGTGTTGTCTGGGAGGTCTTGTCTGACAGAATAGATTAGGGCAAGGACCTGTTGGCAGTCATGCTCAAGTCCTTCACTCATGGATTCAGGTAGAAAGGTAGCTGGATTTAGGGTGGAGCATGTCCGCAGCTGGGTTACAGGGCCCTCAAGGAGGAGTGACTGATATTTTAGTAGCCTGCTGCCTGACAACCACAGGTCCCCCCAGGTGTTTAATAAGCTGGTGATGTTATGGGGTGCATGCACTATCAAGTCTCTTCCCAGGGTCAGTTTTGTGGCTTCAGGTACTAGTAGGGCTACAGCTGCCACAGATCTCAGACAGTGTGGCCAGCCCTTAGCTACTGGGTCTGGTTCCTTGCTTAGATAGGCTACGGGCTGCTGCATTTCTTCTACAGGTTGAGTTAGTACTCCCAGCGCCACTCCTGATCTCTCAGTAACAAATACGTTAAACCGGTTTCTAGTGGGCAGGCTTAAGGTGGGGGCCTGGAACAGGGCTTTCTTCAAAGGCTCATAAGCTTTAATAGCATCAGGTTCCCACTGGAGTTTTATGGTGCCTTCCCTTTGGGCTTCTTTGAGGAGTTGGTAGAGGGGTCTGGCTAACTGTCCATATCTGGTGACCCAAATTCTGCAATACCCAGTGATGCCCAAGAATCTCCTCAGGTGCCTGATAGTAGAGGGCAATGGGTGGCAGAGAATGGGCTGAATTCTCTCTTCCCCCAGGGCTCTAGTTCCCTGAGAGAGGTTAGGCCCAGATATTTTACTTGCTGCTGACAGATCTGTGCTTTTTGATGAGAGACCTTATAGCCACAATCAGCTAGAAAGCTCAGTCATCTCTGAGTACTTTCCTGACACTCTGCCTCTGTGGTGGTGCAGAGAAGTGTATCATCCACATACTGGATGACTTCTGCTTCCCTTGAATCAAAGGAGGCCAGGTCCTTGACTAAGACCTGCCCAAATAGATGTGGGCTGTCTCTGAATCCCTGGGGCAAAACTGTCCAGGTTAACTGAGCTGAGGGATTTACAGGATCCTCAAAAGCAAAGAGAAACTGGGATTCAGGTGCAAGTGGGATACAAAGAAAGCCTCCTTCAGGTCCAGCACAGTAAACCACGCTGCCCCCTCAGGAATCCTGGATGGCAGGGTATAGGGATTAGGTACTGCAGGATGTAGGGACACGACTGCCTCATTAATGGCTCGTAGATCTTGTACAAGGCGCCAGCTTCCGTGTGGCTTTTGTCCTCCTAATATGGGAGTGTTACAAGGACTGTTACAGGCTATCAAGAGGCCTTGAGTTTTTAGGTTATTAATAACTGGTTTCAACCCTTCACGAGCTTCTGGCTTTAAGGGATACTGCCTCTTATGAGGAAAGTGATTAGGGTCTTTGAGATGAATCTGTACCGGTTGGGCTGATTTTGCTCTTCCAATGATTCCGTTAGTTGCCCAGGCCTCAGGATTAATGTCTTCTTCCACTAAGGGGAGACATTGCTTATCTCTTTGTATGTTCATATGTATGGAGGCTTGTACCTTAGAAAGTATATCACATCCTAGAAGTGGCGTCGGACTTTCTGGGACCACAAGGAAGGCACGGGAGAGCTACACTGAGTCCCACTCACAACTTAAAGGCTGAGTTATTTGGTCACGGGCTTCCCAGATACGCCTCTAATAGTAGTTGACTGGGGGTGGGAGGGCCAGGATTATGGAGGAGGACCGAATAGGCGGCTCCTGTATCGAGCAAAAAATCGATGGTGTGGCCTCCTACAGAATCACCCGGGGCTCCTGTGGGCTTATGATGGTGACAGGAGCCAGGATGGGCAGCCCGGGCCCCTTCAGTCCTGACCACATTGTTGCAAGTCCAACCCCAGTTGCCCCTGCCTCTGAGGGCAGTCTCGTTCACAGTGGTCTCCTTGACAGAGCGGGCAGGGAGCAGCTTGGAGCGCCTACCCCTAGGGAACTCTCTCTTAAAATGCCCCTCTCTGCCACAGAGGAAACAAGCCACCCGGGGCCCAGTCCCTTGGACTGGTCTCCCTTTCTCCAACCTTGGAGGCCCAAAGTTGACTCTCTGCAAGGCCATCACTAATGCCTCTGCCTTTCCGTTATCTCTCCTCTCCCGGTCCCTCCTTTCCTCCTCATCTCTATTACAGAAAACTGATGCGGCGACCTTCAGGAGACTTTCCAGATTTTGCTCTGCGCCAAATGCCAATTTTTGTAACTTCCTCCTGATATCTGGGGCCGACTGGGTGATGAACTTATCCTTGAGAATGACTTGGCCCTCTGGGGACTCTGGGGACATGTAAGTATGCTTCACCAGTGCCTCCCTGAGCCGTTCCAGAAAGACTGAGTGGCTTTCTTTTTCTACCTGCATCACGGCTGATAATTTAGAGTAATTAGTAGGTTTTACTCGTGCTCTTTTCAGCCCTTCTAAAATACAACTTATAAAGTGGTTCCTGTACCACTTATCAGCATCATCTGTATCATGGCCCCACTCTGGGTCCGTGAATGGCA
This sequence comes from Phataginus tricuspis, assembly GCA_029783875.1. Lineage (NCBI taxonomy): Eukaryota > Metazoa > Chordata > Mammalia > Pholidota > Manidae > Phataginus > Phataginus tricuspis. The sequence continues at coordinate 5,833,284 of JAQQAC010002837.1, forward strand.
CTGCCTGACAGCCAGTGGGGACCCGGGTTAGTTCCTCTGGAGCTTTGCCACTTGCATTTATAGTGTACCAATCATCTCCAAACCCTAAGCCTCCCCTGATTACTTTCTCTCTCTCCCCTCCGGTAAGGGTTTGGTTCAGTATAAGCATAACACCCTCCCAAGCCAGTTCAAAGGTTAAGGTATGCCCTTGGAAGGCTTCTATGTACTTGTCTGGGTCATCTGAAAATTTACCCATGTCCTGTTTAATTTGCCTCGGGTCTTGGAGGGAGAAGGGGACGTGGACCTGAGCTGGTCCCCACCCTCCATTGGCTACCTCCTGTTAGGGCAATAATGATGGATATAACTGTCTTTCCTTCACCCCCTGAGAAGCCTGGTGGGGTGATTGGGCCAATGATGCTTGGGTGGTAGTTCTCCTGTGGTCTGACTTTTAGGGTTCTCAGCAAGTGGACTTAGATCTGGATAAGGTGGGCATAGCAGGGCCAATGGGGAGGAATTAGGGTTTGGAGTAGGGTCTGGAATTAATCCACTTTTTTGGCATAGTCCTTTACTTTCCCTAAGGGCAAAGAAGGCCTGTACATATGGGACTTCTGACCATTTCCCTTTCTTGCGGCAAAATAAATCTACCTGCATGATCTTATTATACAGTATACTTCCCTCGGGAGGCCAGGCCTCTCCATCAGAGAGTTTGTATTACGGCCAGGCTTGTGTGCAGAAGAAGATAAGGCACTTCTTCCTCAGGGTCTGGGGATCGAATTGCTTCCAGTTCCTCAGAATGCCAGCCAGAGGCGTGTCTGCTTTAGACTTGAAGAGGCTGCTCCCATCTGGAAGAGAGAGAAAGACTGGTGTCCAGCACCTGATCAGCCTCTCTCTCCATGAGGGCGTCCCCTCCCCTTGGAGCCTGGGGGACAGTGGTCAGTCACCCCCTCTGCCAGGCCTACTGGACTTAACCACTCCTTACCAGCGTGGCCTGCACCTTGCCTTGATTTCCCTCTTGCCTTCCCACTCAGCAAGAGTCGCCTCGGAGCTCTGGATTTAGTGGGACCTTAGCAGTGTGGTCCTACTTTACGCCTTTTGAGAGTTTTAATCTGGATCCTAGTTTTCTCTGCACAAGCTTTAGTCATTCTCTGAGAGCCCTCCTGCCTCTTTGATAAGTGCAGGGCCAGTGTGACCTCTCACTGTCTGAGCCTTGGCCAGAGTTTTGCTTCCCTGGGGCCACAGAAAAGGAAATGCCAGCCCAGGATGGTTGCCTCTAAGGAAGGGAGATCAATAGAATAGAGCCATGGCTAGAGTTTAAAAGGGCCATTTACATGTACAGTTATGGGGGGGGGGGTCTATACTCAAACACTAGTTTCTGCCACTACCTGGAAATCATTTAGCCAGTCACTATAACAAATCTGATCTGTGAGACAAGAGGTCGGGGGTCATCTGCGACTCTTGCATAGGCAGCAGCCTAGCCGGAGGTTCACTCAGCGCCATCGGATCAATCGGCTGGAGCCGAGACCCAAGGACCACTGTCTACCAGCCCGGTCTGCCCTCCGAGTCCGCAGATTAGGAGAGGAAAGTAGGAAATCGGCTCGGCCACTCCCCGACATTCCCGTCCGTCCGGAGGCGGGGGATCAAGGAGCGGCAGACCCCGGGAAACCTTTCACCCGAGACTTAAGACTGGTAGCTGACGCTAATCATCTTTTAAGTGGCTAACGGGTGTCCAGACACATTTTTATGAGATAAAAAGTACAGTATTAAGTCAGGAATAAGAGCGACGCCTAGATCTCCTACCTTGCGGTGGTGAGCATCGGGTTCCGTGACATTGATGAAGTTAGGAGAGAGTTAGGAGCGCCCCTGCCTCACTCAGAGGCCAGGGCGGCCTGAGAAGCAGGCTGGAGGTCAGGGACAGAGAAAGAGGGACACTCCTCACGGATACCCAGTCGGGCAGTCGGGGTCTGATTCCAGACACGCGGACCTTTGAGAAGCCGCTGAAGTGTAGCCTCAGCCTAGGCTCTCGCAGGTGCCCACGGCTTTCCTCAGTCCCTCGCATCCAAGGAGATGCCTCTAAGGGGAATCCTGGCCTCCACTCAGCTGACTTCCCCAGCTTCCAAGGGAGACGGGGGACCCACTGAGGGAGACGCACGGGAACCTGCTGCTTGAGACTTGAGATCAGCAGCCAGGCTAGTCCCGTTTAAGTGGCTGACAAGCGCCCGATTTGTGTGCCATAGACGGCCTCCTTCCATAAGGACAGTGAAAGAGAAGGCAAGCTTGGATGCCGATACTCACCTCTGATGTTATCCCAGACGAGCCCCCAAAGATGATGCCGGGGTTCTTGTTCATGAAGCCGAAGAGTGAGTTCCACAAACACTCAAGGTAGGAGAGCCAGGGAGAGGCTTTTATTTAGAGAAAGTGAAAGGACAGAGCTCCCGGCTCACGCCAGGAGGGGACAAGAGAGTCCAGGTGGTGCATCGTCTAGGGGGTTTTATAGGCAGATGAGGATTTTTCGAGAACATGAAAAAAGCTTAGAGGTGTGGACGTATTAAGTGGTCTTAGGATATTTACAAGTAACTTGATACAAGTAAGTTCTTGCTCTGTCGATTTCTCCCTGAGATGCCAGCATCTTGGTCTGGGGGCATAGGAAACAAGGCCACCTGCTCCGCCTCCAAGGTGGGCTGAGGTACTGTTTGCTCAAGAGTAAGTTAAGTGCAATCTTATCTTTAAGGTGGAGTCCTTCTTGCCTTTTACTGTGTTCCGGCTGGGCCTGCTGCTAAATTAGTTGCCCAGTTTGCAAAATCACTTCATCAGATCTGAAGGAGGAAAGACAGCACATAGGCCTGGGCCTTTTAGCATGTTAAGTGAATCCTACACATGATTATAAATGATTAGCATAAAATAAACATGTGCTAGTCTTCTTTATCTGGGGAATATTAACTGATCTCACTGAAGAATGACTCTAGAGCTGAATATTTAACACACAGTAGGGGGTTTCTTTGCATGTAGTTACATTGCTCTGACTGCAAACATCCTGCTTTGCTTTTTCTGGAGGCCCTCCCCCTACTCTGACTACACCCACAGTCCCTGTCTCACTGGCAGGATTTGAATGTATCCCCAGGAAAGGTTATAGAGCCATGAAAGAGCAGAGTATATTCAGAAGTGTGGGTCTGGGGTTTGGGGAGCGCAAGCTGAGAGAAGCGAACCTGTGTGAGTGGTGGGAAGCGTATGGCGGAGGGCCTAGAAAAATCACGCAGAAAGTTTAGACTTCATGTTGTGGGAAACGGCCATAGAATATTATCAAGCAGATATTTAGGAAGAGTTAGTCCATCTGTGCTGTGGAGAACCGATCATCTTCTGACTTACAACAGCCCTGTAGAAGCAACTCAGACATATATCCCAAATCTTTATAGGTTACTATATATATAGGTTTCTATAGAAGTATAATCCTAATTTTCCTTGGTAATTAATCGAGCAGGGAGCAGACCTAGGGGAGGAAGTCAAGGGTTTTGGTTTTGGACTTGATAAGATTAAATAGTTACCTAGTGGAGAGATCAAATGGAAAGTTGGATAGAAAAGTCTAGAGGACAAGGAGACACCAACAGGAGCATTGTTGGTGTAGAGATAGTATGTAAATGACTATTGGGGCATCAGGGAACTTACTTAGATGGCCCTGCTCCACCTCCACTGATTAGCAACAGAGTAAAACCTGAAAGTATGTCTCTTTCCTCATTCAAATCCATCTCTGAATACCGAAATCCAAATCTTACAACGTTTTTAAGCCCCAAACCCATGTCTCTACCTCTCAGCCATATTTTGTCCCTTGATGTCTTACCAGAATGTCTAACTCAAAGGTAATGAAAATCCAGTGGGTCAAAGTGTGTGGGATGCATCTGGATTCATGCATAGAGGGAAATGTGCAACTACAAATGCTTATATTAGGAAAGAGCAATGGCCAAAGAATGAACAATCTAAGTATTCATCTCAAGACGTTAGTAGACAAGTAGTAAATTAAACCCAAGAACAGTTGAAGGGAGGAAATCATACAGAGACATGTAGAAATTAGGGAAACGGAAAGTAGACATAAAATAGAGAAGATCAACAAAATTGGTTCTTTGAAGAGACTAATTGATAAAACTCCTGGAAAGATGGAGCAAGGAAAAAGAAAGACTAGATAACCAGTATCAGGAATGAAAATGGGACTGCCTTCGTTTGTTAAGGCTGCCATAACAAAGTGCCACACAGTAGGTGGCTTAAACAACCAGAACTTATTTTCTCAGTCATGGAGGCTAGAGATCTCAGGTAAGGTGTGGGAGGGCTGACTCCTTCCGAGGGGTGTGGGGAAGGCCCTGTGCCAGGCCTCCCTCCTTTGCGTGTAGGTGGCCATCTTCTTCCTCTGTCTTCACATGGTTTTCCCTCTGTGGGTGTCTGTGTTCTGATCTTCTCTTCTTATAAGGACACAAGTCAAATTGGATCAGGCCAGTCCACATAACCTCATTTTACCTTATGACCTCGTTAAAGGTCCTGTCTCCAAATACAGTCACATTCTGAGGCACCGAGGGTGAGGACGTCAACATATGGATGTGGGGAGGAAGGGGGAGACACGATTCAGACCACAGCCAGGACGTTACTACAGATCTTATGGACATCAAAAAAGTCCTCAGAGGATATTATAAATAAACCTATGCCAAAAAGAATTTTTAAATTAAGAGGAAGTGGATGATTTCCTTGGAAAACACATAGCACCAACTACCACAAAAAAGAAGTAGAAAATCCGAATAGCCTATTAAAGAAATTGAATTCACAATTTTATTCTTTACCACAAAGAAAACTCCAGGCCCAGCTGGCTCACTGGTAAGCATTAAACAAAAATATTATGCCGATCTTACTCAAATTCTTCCTGGAAATGGAAAAAATGTGGAGAAAGAAGTAACGTCTAATTTGTTTTATGAGGCCAACATGGCCTTGAAACAAAAACCCGATAGGACATTTTTAAAAAGAAAACTTGCTGGCTAGTCTCCCTTAAGCAAAATATTAACAAAACGAATCAATCACTATATAAATAAAACAATATACCACAACTAAATCATGCCTCTTCCAGAAAGCAATATTGGTTTAACATTTGAAAATCCATCAGTCAATGCAATTTACCATGTTAACAGAAAAAAGAAGAAAAGTCATGAGCAAGCCAATGATTTTCTTAAGCCTTTGATTAAATTCAATACTCTTTCATGAGAAAAATTCTCAACAATTAGAAATGGAAAAGAACTTCCTTCATCGGGTGGGAATGTACAAAAACAAAACAAAACAAAACCCTATAGTATTCATCATGCTTAACATGAAATGTTTAAAGCTTTCCCTCCAAGATTAGGAATGAATGAAGGATATCTGCTGACTCCACCTCTACTCAACATTGTTTTAGAGGTCCTAGACAGTGCAACAAGGCAAGAAAAAGAAATTAAAAATATAAAAACTGGAAAAAAAGGGGAAATTGTCATTCACAGACAAGTCTGTTTATACAGAAAAGCTAAAGAGATCTGAACAAATTAATAACATTAATAAGTGAGTTTGGCAAGGTTGCCAGATATAAGGTAAATATACAAAAATTGTGCTTCTAGATACCAGCAACAAACTGAAATTGGAAATTTTGAATAGCATTTAAAACAATCAGTATCATTGAAACAAATTAAAATCCTGTATATCCTGTAAACCATAAAACACTGGGAGAAATTTTTAAAGACCCAAATAAATGGAGGTACATATACAACGCTCATATCTAGAAATATGACAACATTTTCTGTTCTCTCCAGATCAGTCTCTCATTTTAAAATCCCAAGGGTTAAAAATGTTCTTTTTTATATATGTGTATAATAGGTACTGAAAAAAAATGATTCTTAAACATGCCCAGTAAAGGGCCAAGAGCAGTCAGAAAAATTTTAAAGAAGCACAAAGTTGTTGAACTTACTCTACCAGACATCAGACATACCATAAAGCTATGTAAACCTAGGCAAATAGAACAATGGAACAGAGTAGAGTCCAGAAACAGGCCCCCCCATAGAAGTACTTGATTTGTGACAAAAATTACACTATGGAATTGTGCACTATGGAATTGTGAGGAAAGGACATTCTTTTCTTTTAATTAAGGTATCATTGATACACAATCTTATGAAGATTTCACATGAGCAACATTGTGGTTACTACATTGACCCATATTATCAAGTCCCCACCCCTACCCCATAACAGTTACCATCCATCAGCATAGTAAGATGCTATAGAGTCACTACTTGTCTTCTCTGTGCTATACTGCCTTCCCGGTGCCCCCCCCCCCATATTATGTGTGCTAATAATAATGCCCCTTAATCCCCTTCTCCCTCCCTCCCCAACCCCTTTTCCTTTGGTAACTGCTGGTCCCTTCTTGGAGTCTTGTGAGTCTGCTGCTGTTTTGTTCCTTCAGTTTTGTTTTGTTGTTATACTCCACAGATGAGGGAAATCATTTGATACTTGTCTTTCTCTGCCTGGCTTATTTCACTGAGCATAATACCCTCTAGTTCCATTCATATTGTTGTAAATGGTAGGATTTGTTTTCTTCTTATGGCTGAATAATATTCCATTGTGTATATGTACCACATCTTCTTTATCCATTCATCTACTGATGGACACTTAGGTTGCTTCCATTTCTTGGCTATTGTAAATCGTGCTACGATAAACACAGGGGTGCATATGTCTTTTTGAATCAGAGATCTTGTTTTCTTCAGGTAAATTCCTAGGAATGGAATTCCTGGGTCAAATGGTATTTCCATTTTTAGTTTTCTGAGGAACCTCCATATTGCTTTCCACAATGGTTGAACTAGCTTACATTCCCACCAACAGTGTAGGAGGGTCCCCGAAAGGATATTCTTTTCAATGAATGGTGTTCAGTCAAGTGAATATTCATATGGAAAAAATTCAAACTCATACTACCTCATACTAAAAACAAAAGTCAATCCTTAATAAGTGATAGATATAAACATGAAAGACCAAACAATAAAGTTTCCATAAGATAACAAAGGAGAATATATTCATAACTTTGTGGTAAGGAAAGATTTCCTAAGTAGGACACCAATAAATACCATCAAGAAACCAATGGATTAATTAGATTACATTAAAATTAAGGACTTGCAAAGGACTTGTATCCAAATACGTAACAAATCCTTGAAAGACAGATAACCCAACAGGGATGTGGGGGAAAAGGCTTGATCAGTCACTTTACAAGAGAGGCTGAGATGAACAACGAACATGTGAAGAGCATTTGTCACAGGGAAATGTGAGCCATGTACCCGTATACGTTCACCAGACGGCTGCAAGGAAAGACAATACCAAGCTGTGTGAGCAAACACACACTGCTCTTAGGAGTGTAAGTTTGTACAACCTTTTGGAAGACCGTTTAAGGTGATCTACTGAAGACGAACATAAATTTACTCCAAAATGCCACTTCTGAGTATATATCCAACAGAAATGCCTACATATGTATACCAGAAACATATATTACAGTGTCCATACTGCATGACCCTAAAATAGGAACAGCCCAAATGTCTATCAACAGAAGGACAAATATCTTAGGATATATTCATATAATACCTACAGCTCTGAAAAGGAACTAGAACTACATAGAACAACAGATGACTCTCAAATTCAAAATGATGAACAAAAAAAGCCACACAAAAGAACACACACTTTTGATTCCATAAAGTTAAAAAAACCAAAAAAGGCTACACTAACCGTTAGAGCTCAGAGATACGTGCTGTAGCTACTCAGGGTTCCTGGTCTGCAAGCTGTTTCCTGTCCACCAGGAGTTTGCATCAGAGTGTCGCAAAGCACACAGCTTAGTTGCCCACCACCCTCATTTTTTGGGCATAGTAAGACTTTCCAGATGAAGGAAGCAGTGTGTCTATTTAAATCCTGGTGTAAGTTCCCTATCTGGGAGCAGACGGGCACTTTGAGTAGCTCTGCTTTGTATCTCCTGGGCTCACCTGGGTTCACTTGCAGCAAATTAGTTCCCAGAACACTGACAGTTTCCCACATGAAGCTGCTGAGATTTCTACAGCACCCTGGGAGTTTTCTCTTCCTTCAAAAGATTCAACTACAGGGCAGGGCAGTTGATGGCCCCCAGGAGCATCCTTCAATCAGCAGAGGCAGAAAGTTGGTAAACAGATGTCCCAGTCCTCCATCCTCCAGCAGGACAATTATAAGGCCTCTGAGAAGCCCCCCAGGACTGGGCCCAGGTCATTCGTGTATTGCAGGTTTCTCCCTTACCCATCTCACTCTCCTTACTCCTGCTTCCTGGGGTCAGCATCCCAATAAACTCCTGGCTTGCTGGGAAACCCAAACTAACTCTTGTTACGTGCTACAGCTATAGAAAAAGCCAGAAAGCAATAGACATAGAAATTAGTTTATAAAGGATGTGATTACCTCTTGGCAGGGGCTGAGAGAAGACAGGGTAGGTTCAGAGACAGCACGGGGAGACTTCCAGGGAGCTGGCAAATGCTGTTCTCCACTTGGCTATGGTTACACATGTGCGATAAGTCATTCAGCTGTTAATTTTGCTTCATGCACTTTTCTGTGTTATATTTCATAATATAAAAGCTTAGTAATTCATAGACATTATTAAGATAAAAGACTAGAAAATTTTGGAAAGTGTAAAAGTTCTAAATGTGTTAGTTGTATACAGAGTAGTTCTGTTTACTAGATTCAGAATTTTAGTAAGTTGAACAAATAGTTAAAGCACAAAAGCCACCAGAACTTTAAAGATCCCAGAGATGTATTGTGCAGGAATTTCTTCTCTCAACACACCCAGAGGTTGGCTGGGACTTAATGAATGTTGGGTGTTCACTACTGTCTCAAGGGAACAAAAACCAAAAGTTGGGCTTGGCAGAGGACAGCTCCCAGGTGGCAGAAAGCAGCTGGAGCAGGAGGACCTGCTGGCCTGCGAATGTCACCAGCCAGGGTCTTGGGTTCCCTGCGGTGGCTGCTTCCAGCAGGTTCCAATTGCTGTCCCAACAGGGGTGTGCATGGAGCACATCCTGCGTTTTCTCTGGCAATCCTGGGTCCCAGTGGGAATCTATCCCAGCCCAGGGACAAGGAGCCCATAGCCACCTGGGTGCCACTGCCTCGGTTCTGGAAGCAGACCCCAGCCTTGCCTGGCCTTAGAGCTGCCAGATGTCTAGGCCCTGGGTTCTTTCTCTGGTTCAGCTCAGACACCAACTACAGCCCTGTGGTTCTAACTGTCCTTTGTCTCAGCAGTTTGGACAGTCCAGAGTGGAGGGTTCCATTGGCTCTCTATAAGGAGGGCATTTGTTTGGAAATCAGAATTCAGTTTCCTGCAGAAATAATATGATAAGTTCCCAAGCCAGCCCATAAAAGCCTGTTCTGACCCGTATCTGTGTGGACACAGGTACAACAGGAAACTTCAACAGATCCCATTGTATGTAGATCAGTAAATACATTTGAGTGTCCACTGTGCTCGGCCCTCTGCCCGAGGGTACAGAAGGGCATTGGGTTGTCCTGTCCACTTGAAGTTTGCAGTGCAGTGTAATCAGAGGACCATAATTCTTCTTCCCTATGGAGACACAGCTTCTGGGTTTGAATGCCATCTCAGGGTGGCTGCTGCCTCCCCAGCAGGAGGAGCTGTAGCAATAGGAATTGTGTGCGTGTGTGTGTGTGTGTGTGTGTGTGTGCATGACGTGGGTTTGTGTGCTCTTCAGTGTCATGTGTATGAGCATGCATGCATGCAATCTGTGTACGTGTGTATATGTGCAGGCAGGTATCACATACATGTGTGTTTATGTGCTGTGTGTGTGTGTGTGTGAGTGTGCAGGGCACGTGAAAGCTATAGAGCTGCCCCGAAGAGTGCAAAAATGATCAGAGGGTGCCAGTAACTCATTAGCTCCAAGAGCACCTTTCTTTACAATGTTTGTGTAAACACACACACACACACACACACACACACACACACACACCTGAGGCTCTGTAACTGCCCAGATCTTCTGAACTGGGAGCCAAAAGGCAGCTTCCCTCACAAGCTGGCAGAGAGGAGGGAGGCCACAGTTCTGGGAAGGCTGGGAAAGGAGCCCATGAGGCAGGGTCTCAGGCCGGCTTGGCGGACCGGTAGCCCAGTGCGCGCTGGAAAGCAGGTGCCCAAGGAGCAAACGGTTGCTGGGTGAGTGCATCAGTGACCCCAGGTAAGACTGCCTGCTGGCCCCAAGCCTTGGAGCCCTGCACGCCTGAGTTCAAGTCCCTGCTCCAACCCTAGCTGCATATGGCCTGACCCTGTCCGGGAGCCTCAGGCTTCCAGATCAAAAACATACCATGGGGACCAGAGCCGTTTCATAAAGTAAACATGATTAATTGAAGTTTAAAGTACAGAAAAACTTTAACACAGGGACCTGTCCAAGATGCTATTAAAAATAATGTCATTCACAATGACTGTAATGGGGTGTATGGGGGGGACTTGATGATATGGGGAGTCAAGTAACCATAATGTTGCACCTGTAATTGTAGATTAACGATACCAAAAAGAAAAAATAATAATGTCATTCATAAAAAAACCACGTGGCTGTGTGCTTTGCAGAAAAAGTGTGCTCACAAAAAGAGAAATTCAGCCTTAGAACCATACGTCCTTGCAAGGTCAGAAAACCTTAGAAGAGCCACCTCTCCCTCCTTGTGCTGTCAGCTTCCCCGGCTATCCTGCACCCAGTACTGTGCAGCAAGAAAGTGGGGCTCTTCCACCACCTCGTGGACGCCCGGGGATAGCAAGTGAGCTGTGCCAGCACGTTTCTGCAATGGTTTACACTGCAGTCTGGAGTGCAGAGGCACTGGTAGGGCCAAGCTTTGCCCTCTGGGGTCCCCTCAACACGATGCCCTATTAGCTCGGCCACCTCCTCCCTCCCTCCCCAGTCATGTCCTGCAGCACCCAGGGATCAGGGCAGTGGCTTCTCTGGGTTTCTTCTGGGTTCTGTGGCTTTCCCTCCACTCTGGTCTCTTGTCCAGACCTACCGACAAGACCAGGGAGCCTGTCCACACAAGCGGAGAGCGCCAGGTCTGGTCAACCAGGGTTCTAATCATGGAAGGTTCTGACTTTGGAAGGTTAAAAAAGATAGCAAGACTTTTTAAATCTTTTTAAAGTCCTTTCTTTCTCAACAATACCTAGATTTCAAGCCTTTTCTTTTGCTGCGAAGTCCCACCTTGAATATCAGGAATGACTAACTTTTGTTTTCTTAGCACTGCCATTTGGCCCGTCTCTCTCCTTTCCCCGCCCAAGCAGAGAACAGCTGAAGAGGCAGCTGACCAGCTACTCCTCACTCCCAGTTCCTCCTCGTCCCGGGCAGGGGCACGCATCCTGGCCTCCCTGTGGTTGGTGCATGTCCCTGAGCTTCAGACACTGGGATGTGAGTGGCATGTGGGCCTCCTGCAAGCCCGGCTTGGGCAGAGCCAAGATGGAAGGAGGCCGGGTCCCTGAATGACTGCGTGGAGGCCTCCGTCCCATCAGGGTACCCCTCTGGGCCTGACAGGGGCCAAAACAGGCATCTCCTGTGTTAAACCCGTGATATGCTCAGGGTTATCAGTTACAGCTGTGAGCTGTCCACTAACTGAATAGCAGGTCATTTGTGTGTAAATTGAAACAGAAAAACCCATTGGTATTTTTTCAAACTATTACTCCTATTTAAAGAGAAAAAAAAAGATAGAAGCTATCCCCTCAAGCTAGCCAGGAGCTACTGAGATTCCTCAAGGCTTCACGCGGGGGCCCCTCTGCACCGTGTCTCTCCCTGCTGATGTCACTGTCCGCAGTTCGGCCTTAGGAAGCCCCTGGTGCGAGATTTGCAAAGGACCCTCGCAGCTCCAGACCTACATCTCCAAAGGCTTGGATGCCTCAGGGCCCCTTGAGCGCATCTCATCCCAAAGCCAGCCTATGACTCTCCCCGCTAGCCTCCTGCTCTCCTCTCAGCAGGTCCGCCTCCCTGTCCGGGCGCTCAGGCTGGGAGCCCCTTGGCACTCCCCTGCTCCCTTCCCACACCCACCGTCTTCCATCTGTCACCAAGTCTTGCTGGTTTTACCTCCTAAAGGACTAGCAGATCCACCGCCTCCGTCCCTCCACCATCACCTCCCTCCCCCACCTGGGCCATTCTGTAAGCTCCTACCTGTACACTGCCTGGTCCCCCCAAGCCCCTCTGTTTCATCCTCCACTCAGCTATATGATCTTTGCAAAACATGAAAATGATGTATGTCACCCACTCCCCTGCATAGAATACCTCTAAGCTTCTCCTTGTTTTCAAAAAACGAAAGCTGCCCACAAGGCCTGCAGGCTGGCACCAAGCTGCCTCTCCAGCCTCCCCCCGCCCACTGGGCCTCTGCATTCCAGCCCCACTGGCCTTCTTTGGCTCTGAGCTCACCATGCCCTCTCCTATCCCAAAGGTCCGCACATGCTGGCCCCTCTTCCTGGGACATGCTGTCCTTCCTACTCAGCTTTAGTGAGCCTCTCAAGTGTCACTTGTCCTCAGGGAACAATGGCCCTCCCAATGAGGTCGAATCTCCCTTTATAAACATTTATAGAGCCACATGTGCCCCCTCAGAAGCACTTTTTGTGGCTATAATTTCACTGGGCTTCCTAATTCTGTGCTCAATCACTATTCGACTCAGTCCACCTCACTTCTACCCCAGGGCCTTTGCATTTGCTCTTCCTTCTGTCTGGCATGATCCTCCCCAGGTAGATATCAGCACGGCTAGGCCCCTCACCTCCTCCAAGTCTTTCTTCAAATGTCACCTTCTAGGTGGGAACTCAAGTCTCTCCATCTCTAAAATGTCACAGCACAGGGGCAGGAACATTTGCCTCTTCTGTTCATTGCTGCATCCCCAGTCCCTCCATCGTGCCCTGTGCAGAGGACGCACCTGATACAGCTGGAGAGTGGGTGAGTGAGTGCGGTGTTACAGTTCTAGGCAGGGCCAGCTCACCTGAATTCTGGACGGTGGGCGCAGTGTCCAGAGCACACAGAGCTTTTAGGGAACCACGAAAATCAGTTCAATTCTTTTCAGATGAGGAGGGGAAAAAAATGGGAACTCTTAGGCAAAGGAAACTGTTTTAACGTGTAGTATTAATACATTCATCTTTAGACCAACACAGTCATAAACTAAAATTTTGGTAGTTTTTTAGGAGGAAGAGGCCCTCCGACGTGACAGTGGGCCTGTTCCTGGGAATTCCCTTGCGCCCAGGCCGCCTTGGAAGGTCAGGGGAGGACCGGCGGCCGGTGGGCCGCGCGGGCGCGGGCGGTGCCGCTTTAAGGATGCTCTGCGGGTACCGGCCGCGGGCGGCGGGATGCAGCGTGACGTCACGGCCCCGCCCCGCGGCCTGATGCTGCAGCAGCGGCGGGCCGGGGGCGGCCGGGCGGGGACCGCAGGTGCGCACGGGGCGGGCAGGAGCCCGGCCTCGGCCTCGGAGAGGGATGCCCCCTGCCTCCAGCCACAGGTACCGCCATCCCCTCCTGCGCCCTCCGCCCGGCCTCCGGCTTTGTGCGGGAGCGAGGTGGCATAGGCCCCAGGGCGATCTGAGCGCCAGATCGGACGAAGGTTGGCACGGAGACCTTTGTTCTTCTTGGATATCTAATTAATTGAACTGTCAGCGGCGCCCTGAGAGCCGAGACCTTCGGCCCAGAGGAGGAAAGCAGTGGGGGAGCCGGCCCTGGAATTGGCCCCAGGCTGACCCTGTGCTCCTTGGTGCCGGAGGCCTGCTCCCTGGCCCCCTGGGCAGGTGTTCCCAGCCTCCGGTTCACCTGCTGCCGAGGCTGGACCCTGTGGGTGGCCAGGGGCCGTGGCATGATCTCTGTCAGCTTCCAGGGTTAAGTTGATGATGGGCACCCAGGATTTCTGCTTTCCTGCCAAGGTTGAAACAGGAAGCTTACATCAATTAAGTGCATTCTGCCCTCAACAATGAATAACTTCTCAAAATTTTTTCTGGGATTGCCATAATGTTTACCTTTTTAAGCTTTTATAGGGAAGTAGAGTCAGGTGCTGATGAAACCCACGTTCACTATGCGCCTGACCAGGGCTTTCAGGATCCGTGGGCCGCCAGGAATCCAGAGTGAGAGACGCGCCGCAGTTCAGTGGCCAACATGAAATCCATGCCCCCGCGTCTGTAGAGCTCTCACTGGTCCGGGAACATTTCCTTGAAGTATAAACTTTCAGAATTGGCAGAACCTCGAAAGAGGAAGGGATGTGGCCCCCCGTAACCCCCTGGTAGGCACGCTGGTTTCATGTAGAGAAGGGGGGAAAATGAGGAAGGGATTTGGGCTCCGCTTAGGACAATTTTAAGCATTCAAGTTCCATGGACATTGTTTATTTTTTTTGAATCATTTGTTGCTTAACCTTTCCACAACACAGCTTCAGGGTTTCATTACTTGAAACACCCTCTATTCTAGAAGCACAGTGAGCCTGGTATATAACCTCTGGGGGCCTGGGAATATGCATGTACTTTTTTGGACTGAGTAAATGGTCATATAGTGTGATGGAGAGCATCTGGTGACTATTCATATTAGTCTATTAAAATTCTTTTTCATTTTTTAAGTTTCACTTTCACTTTTTGTATCATTCAAAAATGAATTTTAAACATTCTTCTTGGAATACACTTTCATGAACAGCTTTTAATATATGTATTTTTAAAATAACAATGGTAATACTGATCCCACATTTGAGGGTGAACACTTAGTGAAGATTTTTGAGCTCAGTTTAATTCTGGTTTGGAGGCTGGGGGTTGAGGCGGGATGTGAGAGTCTCACTCTTGCTAGGACAGGCTGCCAGCTGTGCTTTAAAGCTGGAGGTGGGAAGGTGGTGGTGAAGTCATCAGGAAGAGACAGGGCTATCTACAGTCAGGTCAAAAAGTTCCCCTTTTTAAAAATACATTTCAACCATATGCTGTTTAAATCTCAAGTTCTTCCAAAGTGGGCCTATGTTTCTTCATCCCAAAAGGAAAAAGAAAGTTCTAATGTGCATGCAGGTCAGTTCACTTGATGGAGTAAAATGCAGATAGGCAAGAGGTGGCATTGCCTGAAGGACCAAGGGGCAGATAGAGGGGCAGAGGAGAGTTAGTTGCTAATGTAGGTGGGGCTGTGCCCGGACAGGTGGAAAGGTCACCCTTCTGATTTCCAAGGTAATGGTCTTATAATGCGGTGTTCTAGCGGGCACTCTGTTTATGTGATTTAAATGAATGAATTTCCAGGGAATGCTAACAGCCACCTGAGTTTTTGAAGGCAAGACCAGCCAATGGACAGATTTTTCTGGAGTATTTACTGTGGACAAGGGCCTGAGCTAGACCGGGAGGGACATAAACAAAGAGCTTGACTTTTTTATTTATTCATTTATTTTTATTTTGGTATCATTAATCTACAATTACATGTGCAATATTATGGTTATTAAACTGCTCCCTTCATCAGGTCCCCCCCACCAACCCCATTACATTCACTGTCCATCAGCGTAGTGAGATGCTATAGAATCACTACTTGTCTTCTCTGAGTTGTACAGCCCTCCCCGCGCCCCCCCCCAACATTACGTCTGCTAATCGTAATTCCCCCTTTTTCCCCTTGTCCCTCCCTTCCCACCCATCCTCCTCCACTGCTTTCCCTTTGGTAACTATTAGTCCATTCTTCGGTTCTGTGAGTCTGCTGCTGTTTTGTTCCTTCAGTTTTTTTTCTTTGTTCTTATAAGTGAAATCATTTGATATATATAAGTGAAATCATTTGATACTTGTCTTTCTCTGCCTGACTTATTTCACTGAGCATAATACCCTCTAACTCCTTCCATGTTGCTGCAAATGGTAGGATTTGTTTTCTTCTTATGGCTGAATAATATTCCATTGTGTATATGTACCACATCTTCTTTATCCATTCATCTACTGATGGACACTTAGGTTGCTTCCATTTCTTGGCTATTGTAAATAGTGCTGCAATAAACATAGGGGTGCATATGTCTTTTTCAAACTGCGCTGCTGCATTTTTAGGGTAAATTCCTAGGAGTGGAATTCCTGGGTCAAATAGTATTTCTATTTTGAGTTTTTTGAGGAACCTCCATACTGCTTTCCACAATGGTTGAACTAATTTGCATTCCCACCAGCAGTGTAGGAGGGTTCCCCCCTCTCCACATCCTTGCCAACATTTGTTGTTGTTTGTGTTTTGGATGTTGGCCATCCTCACTGGTGTGAGGTGATATCTCATTGTGGTTTTAATTTGCATTTCTCTGATGATAAGCGATGTGGAGCATCTTTTCATGTGCCTGTTGGCCATCTGAATTTCTTCTTTGGAGAAGTGTCTATTCATGTCCTATGCCCATTTTTTAATTGGATTTTTTGCTTTTTGTTTGTTGAGGTGCATGAGTTCTTATATATTTTGGATGTCAACCCCTTATCGGATATATCATTTATGAATATATTCTACCATACTGTAGGATGTCTTTTTGTTCTACTGATGGTGTCCTTTGCTGTACAGAAGCTTTTCAGCTTGATATAGTTGATATAGTCCCACTTGTTCATTTTTGCCTTTGTTTCCCTTGCCCGGGGAGATATGTTCATGAAGAAGTCGCTCATGTTTATGTCCAAGAGATTTTTGCCTATGTTTTTTTCTAAGAGTTTTATGGTTTCATGACTTACATTCAGGTCTTTGATCCATTTTGAGTTGACTTTTGTGTATGGGGTTAGATAGTAGTCCAGCTTCATTCTCTTACATGTAGCTGTCCAGTTTTTCCAACACCAGCTGCTGAAGAGGTTGTCATCTCCCCATTGTATATCCAAGGCTCCTTTATCAAATATTAATTGGCTGTAAATGTTTGGGTAAATGTTTGGTTAATGTTTGGATTTTCTATTCTGTTCCACTGGTCTGTGGGTCTGTTTTTGTGCCAGTACCAAATTGTCTTGATTACTCTGGCTTTGTAGTAGAACTTGAAGTCAGGGAGCATAATTCCCCCCATTTTATTCCTCCTTCTCAGGATTGCTTTGGCTATTCGGGGTCTTTTGTGGTTCCATATGAATTTTAGAACTATTTGTTCCAGTTCATTGAAGAAAGCTGTTGGTATTTTGATAGGGATTGCATTGAATCTGTAGATTGCTTTAGGTAGTATAGCTATTTTGACAATATTTATTCTTCCTAGCCAAGAGCATGGGATGAATTTCCATTTCTTAATGTCCTCTTTAATTTCTCTTAGGAGTGTTTTGTAGTTTTTGGGGTATAGGTCTTTCACTTCCTTCATTAGGTTTATTCCTAGGTATTCTATTCTTTTTGATGCAATTGTGAATGGAATTATTTTTCTGATTTCTCTTTCTGTTAGCTCATCATTAGTGTATAGGAAAGCAACAGATTTCTGTGTGTTAATTTTGTATCCTGCAACTTTGCTGAATTCAGATATTAGTTCTAGTAGTTTTGGAGTGGAGTCTTTAGGGTTTTTTATGTACAATGTCATGTCATCTGCAAATAGTGACAATTTGACTTCTTCTTTACCAATCTGGATGCCTTGTATTTCTTTGTTTTGTCTGATTGCCATGGCTAGGGCCTCCAGTACTATGTTGAATAGCAGTGGAGAGAGTAGGCATCCCTGTCTTGTTCCCGATCTTAGATGAAAAGCTTTCAGCTTCTCACTGTTAAGTATGATGTTAGCTGTGGGTTTGTCATATATGGCCTTTATTATATTGAGGTACTTGCCCTCTATACCCATTTTGTTGAGAGTTTTTATCATGAATGGATGTTGAATTTTGTCAAATGCTTTTTCAGCATCTATGGAGATGATCATGTGGTTTTTGTTCTTCTTTTTGTTGATGTGGTGGATGATGTTGATGGATTTTCGAATGTTGTACCATCCTTGCATCCCAGGGATGAATCCCACTTGATCATGGTGTATGATCCTCTTGATGTATTTTTGAATTCTATTTGCTAATATTTTGTTCAGTATTTTTGCATCTACGTTCATCAGGGATATTGGTCTGTAATTTTCTTTTTCGGTGAGGTCTTTGCCCAGTTTTGGTATTAGAGTGATGCTGGCTTCATAGAAAGAGTTTGGAAGTATTCCTTCCTCTTCTATTTTTTGGAAAACTTTAAGGAGAATGGGTGTCATTTCTTCTCTATATGTCTGGTAGAATTCAGAGATGAATCCATCTGGCCCAGGGGTTTTGTTACTGGGTAATTTTTTGATTATCAATTCAATTTCGTCGCTGGTGATTCGTCTGTTTAGTTTTTCTGTTTCTTGCTTGGTCAGTCTTGGAAGGTTGTATTTTTCTAAGAAGTTGTCCATTTCTTCTAGGTTTTCCAGCTTGTTAGCATATAGATTCTCATAATATTCTCTTATAATTCTTTGTGTTTCTGTGGGGTCCGCTGTGATTTTTACTTTGTTATTTCTGATTCTGTTTATGTGTGTAGATTCTCTTTTTCTCTTAATAAGTCTGGCTAGGGCATTATCTATTTTGCTTAGTTTTTCAAAGAACCAGCTCTTGGTTTCATTGATTTTTTTCTATTGTTTTATTCTTCTCAATTTTATTTATTTCTTCTCTGGTCTTTATTATGTCCCTCCTTCTGGTGACTTTGGGCCTCATTTATTCTTTTTCCAATTTCAGTAATTGTGTTTAGACTATTCATTTGGGATTGTTCTTCCTTCTTTAAATAGGCCTGGATTGCAATATATTTCCTCTTAGAACTGCCTTCGCTGCGTCCCACAGTTGTGGCTTTGTGTTGTTGTTGTCATTAGTCTCCAAATATTCTTTGATTTCTGTTTTGATTTGGTCGTTAACCCATTGATTCATTAGGAGAATGTTGTTAAGTCTCCATGTATTTGTGAGCCTTTTTGTTTTCTTTCTAAAATTTATTTCTAGTTTTATACCTTTGTGATCTGAGAAGTTGGTTGGTAGAATTTCAATATTTTTGAATTTGCTGAGGTTCTTTTTGTGGCCTAGTATGTGGTCTATTCTGGAAAATCTTCCATGTGCACTTGAGAAGAATGTGTATCCTGCTGCTTTGGGTGCAGAGTTCTGTAGATGTCTGTTAGGTCCATCTGTTCTAGTGTGTTGTTCAGTGCCTCTGTGTCTTTACTTATCCTCTGCCTGGTTGATCTGTCCTTTGGAGTGAGTGGTATGTTGAAGTCTCTAAAGTGAATGCAATGCTGTGTATTTCCTCCTTTAATTCTGTTAGTATTTGTTTCACATATGCTGGTGCTCCTGTGTTGGGTGCATATATATTTATAATGGTTATATCTTCTTGTTGGACTGACCCCTTTATCATTATGTAATGTCCGTCTTTATCTCTTGCTACTTTCTTCGTTTTGAAGTCTATTTTGTCTGATACAAGTACTGCAACACCTGCTTTTTTCTCCTTGTTGTCTGCATGAAATATCTTTTTCCATCCCTTCACTTTTAGTCTGTGTATATCTTTGGGTTTGAGGTGAGTCTCTTGTAAGCAGCATATAGATGGGTCTTGCTTTTTTATCCATTCTGTTACTCTGTGTCTTTTGATTGGTGCATTCAGTCCATTTACATTTAGGGTGATTATTGATGATATGTACTTATTGCCATTGCTGGCTTTAGATTCGTTCAAGGGTAGCTTCTTTACTATCTAACAATCTAACTTAACTTTCTTGTTAAGTTATTGTAAACACAGTCTGATGTTTCTTTATTTCTCTCCCGTCTTATTCTTCCTCCTCCATTTTATATATACTATGTGTTTTATTCTTTGCCTTTAGTTAGTATTTGGATGGTCTGCTTTCTTTGCTATGATTTTATTTTCTCTGGTGACATCTTTTTAGCCTTAAGGGTGCTTCCCTCTAGAGCAGTTCGTTTAAGATATCCTGTAGTGGTGGTTTATGAGAGGCAAACTCTCTCAACTTTCCTTTGTCTTGAAATTGTTTAATCCCTCCGTCATATTTAAATGATAATCGTGCTGGATACAATATTCTTGGTTCGAGGTCCTTCTGTTTCATTGCGTTAAATATATCATGCCATTCTCTTCTGGCCTGTAAGGTGTCTGTTGAGAAGTCTGATGACAGTCTGATGGGTTTTCTTTTGTAGGTGATCTTTTTTCTCTCTCTAGCTGCCTTTAATACTCTGTCCTTATCTTTGATCTTTGCCATTTTAATTATAATGTGTCTTGGTGTTGTCTTCCTTGGGTCCCTTGTGTTGGGAGATCTGTGGGCTTCCGTGGACTGCGAGACTATTTCCTTCCCCAGCGTGGGGAAGTTTTCAGGAATTATTTCTTCAAAGACACTTTCTATCTCTTTTTCTCTCTCTTCTTCCTCTGGTTCTCCTATAATGCGAATATTGTTTCGTTTGGATTGGTCACACAGTTCTCTTAATATTCTTTCATTCCTAGAGATCCTTTTATCTCTCTCTGCCTCAGCTTCTCTGTATTCCTGTTCTCTGATTTCTATTCCATTAACAGTTTCTTGTATCTCGTCCAGTCTGCTGCTAAGCCCATGGATCGCTTGTCTCATTTCTGCATTGTCTTTCCTCACTTCCCTCACTTCCTCCCTCAGCTCTTGCATATTTCTCTGTAGATCCATCAGTAT
Source organism: Phataginus tricuspis (assembly GCA_029783875.1). NCBI lineage: Eukaryota > Metazoa > Chordata > Mammalia > Pholidota > Manidae > Phataginus > Phataginus tricuspis. The sequence goes on from JAQQAC010002837.1 coordinate 5,853,813, forward strand.
GGTTATGAATTTTATTCTGAATTCTTTTTCAGGAAGAATGTGTATTTCCATCCCATCAGGCTCCCTCTCTGGTGTTGTCTGGGTCTGGGTACGCTTTGTTTGTACCATATTCCTCTGTCTTTTCATGGCGATAGAAGTGGTCGTTGGTAGGTGCCACGTATGTCAGCTGGGCTCTTTAAGACTTTTAAAAAGAAAAAAAAGAGAAAAAGAAAGAAAGAAAAGAGAAAAAAAAGAAAGAAAAGAAAAATCGCTCGCTGGGAGTAGATTCTGTGAGGATGCTGTAGGTGGTGCTGTTGCTCCACTATTCTGCAGCCATGGCCGCGCCGCTCCACAGGGCCCTTTGTAGCTCTGGTCGGCGCAGGAATGAATGGGAGGCTGCTGATCTCTGTGGGAAGTCTCAGTGCATCTACTTTTTCCCAGTCGCCAGCCAAGGGGTCCAAAATTCCCCAGGACTCCCAGCCTGCTGGGCTGAGTGTGCTGGGACGATCCTGCTCCTCCATTGGGCCCCTGTCTCTTTAAGACCACTAAAAAAGTGTGCACTTTTCTTTTGTCCCGGGGAGCCAGCTGAGAGGGTCCGGTGCGTTCCCGGCTCAGATCCTGCGCCCTCTGTCTCTCCAATCTCCGATACACTTCACGATGTGTGTCAGTGCTCCTGGCACAGATCACCGGGGCTGGTTATTTCGCAGGCCTGTACTTCCACTCCCTCCCGGCTCTGAATCCTCTCCTCCAGCCAGTGTGCTGGGGTGGGGGAGTGCTCGGGTCCCACCGGGTCGCAGTTCTGTATCTTACCCACTTTGCTAGGTGCCGAGTCCTCTCAGGTGTAGGTGCAGGCTGGGTGCTGTCCTGTATCTTCTGGTCTCTTTTAGGAATAGTTGTATTTATTGTATTTTCATAAATATGTATGATTTTGGGAGGAGATTTCTGCCGCCCTGCTCACGCCGCCATCTTCCCGGAAGTCTCAAAGAGCTTGACTTTTAAAAAAATCTTAATCTTGACTGAATCTTCATAAGTGAATTATGTTTTTAATAAGAGCTTTTTTCTTTTCTTTACTTGCCTACCTAGTTCTGAGGTATATCTGTTCTTGTTTTAGAGAGAGCCTGAGAATTCCCAAGGTCACAAGATAGGCCATTTATAGAAGTAAGAACAGACTGAGTCTCTGGTGATGTCAATCCTTGTCATCTCAGTATGACACCCTTTAGCTGGGTCACAGGCCTTTCACGATCAGCTACTCCCCCCCTGATGATTTCATCTCTCACCACGCTGCCGTTCTGCCCAACTGTTGCAGGAATCTCTTTTATATGGGTGGGTCCCACTGCTTAGCATGCCTGCCCTCTGCGCTTTCACCTAACTCAAGGGCAGGAACTATGTCTTTCTGTTATCACTGTGACCTCAGTGTCTTGGTACTCAGTACTCAGCGGAATGGGAGGGTGTGTGGGTAGCTACATGGATGGATAGGTGGAAGTGTGAACGGGCGTGTGAGTGGTGAGATGGATGGGTGGGTGGATGGATGGATGTTTGGAGGGTGGATGGTATATGGGGAGATTAGAGGATGGGTGGCTGGATATGTGGATGGATGGGTGAGTGCTGGGTTTGACATAGTGTTCTGAATCCTGCTGGGGTGTCTCTAGAGAAAAGCATTTCGCCGCTGATGTTTTCTGAAGAGAAAGAAGACAATCCTGAGTGGGCAGGTTGGCAGGGCTGGGTGGGGAGGTTTAGCTTACAAATCTGGAGTGATCAAGATATTCAGGGTGATTCATGAAGAAGTTATTGACAAGCATAGCGTGATGGAAGGTGGTTTGGTAAATTAATGTTGGAAAAAAGGGCCTCATTTCTAAAGCTTAAAACTAATTGTGGAAGAAAGGTTGTAGTAGTGATCTTGGTGAATAGCAAGTGCCCTCGCCAGGAAGCCTGTTGATTCTGGGAAGGCTGTCTCGGGCTTGGGGCGCACATCTCAGGAGGGACTTTAAAGGAAGTTCAGGCACTGCTTTTTCGTGAGGCGGGTGGTGGCGCTAAGTCAGAGGGTCACACGGATGCTAGACGGTCCCCTTATGCTCTTCCTGCCTCTTTCCCTCTGATCTTGGCAGCTTCCTCTGCTTGTGCTTAGTAAGATTCACATTGGCTGAAATGCACAGGTGAACATCACAGAATCTATTCCTTTAATATTTATAATCTAGAATGATTTCAAAGCAGTGACAGAATCTGGTGCCCAGGAGCAGGTCTCTGAGTGGCGCACATCGCAAACCCTGGGGGACGGGGTGGGGGTGGTTGTCAGGGTCCCGGTGGGAGGTGCACAGGCCCTGGGCACTCTGAAAATCACACCAGAAATTAATTTGAGGATTGGAGATCATCTATTTCTCACCCCTCCCGGGTTCTTTTCCTCCCTCACTTTGTGTATAAACCGTGTCCCTCTTTGGTGTGTTGTCTGCGGCTCGCAGGGTTCGGGGAGTTTGGTCTCTTTCATTGGAGAGCATTTGCAGACCCTGCAAAAGCCTTAGTTCTCCTGACCTGACTGAAAATTCTCTCGCTGAAGGGAAGGCCCTGCTTACACTCAGCTCCTTTTAGGCGAGGACCCCTGGTCCACCACGAGGGGCAGACATGAGCCTCAGGGACTGAGCGGTGTGACTTTCCGCCCCGAGAAGGACGGGCTGTGCACTCGCCGTGCAGGATGCCCAGGGCGGCTGGGCCCCGTGTCTGCCCTGGTCTCCCCTCCTCTCTGCTGTCCTGGGTGGAGGGAGGGGCAACAGCAGCCTGGAAATGGGCGGCAGGTCCTAAATAGCCTGGTCCCTTTGGGGCCCTGAGAGCGGCCGTGGGCTCCGGCCCCGCGGGAGTATCCCTGACCTCCAGCAGAGCCCATCGGGGGCCCCAGAGGACCAGGGTCCTCTCTCGGAACAGGGAGAGGTGCCGGCTTTGGTCTCCTCGGGCAGATGAGCTCTGCTGCCGTGAAAAGGGGGCCTCATGACATCGCTCTAGGCAGTAGACTTGCTGGGGGCTGTGGGTCTGACTCTCAGGGTCCCTAGCATAAACTTCGCTTTCCCGCGTGGCAGGGGTGAGTGGGTGTCCATCAGGGGAGAGCCACCGGGGAAGCTGGCCGCCGTGGCTGAGGCCCTGTTGAGTGACCACACCCCCATGGGCTCTCCCCGCAGGAACACGCACCGGCCCCCCCTGCGATGATCCCCCCGGCCGGCAGCACCCCTCCGGGAGAGGCCCTCTTCCCCAGTGTGTCTCCCCGGGACTTCTGGCGGGCACAGATCTCGGGCTGCTCGGAGTCTGTGACCCGGCACATCAGCCACCGGGCCAACAACTTCAAACGACACCCCAAGAGGAGGAAGTGCATTCGGCCATCCCCGCCCCCGCCCCCCAACACTCCCTGCCCCATCGAGCTGGTGGACTTTGGGGACCTGCACCCCCAGAGGTCCTTCCGGGAGCTGCTCTTCAATGGGTGCATTCTCTTTGGCATCGAGTTCAGCTACGCCATGGAGACGGCGTACGTGACCCCCGTGCTCCTGCAGATGGGCCTCCCTGACCAGCTCTACAGCCTGGTGTGGTTCATCAGCCCCATCCTCGGTGAGCCCCCACCTAGGCCTGGGGGCGGATGGCCTCAGAACCCTTGGAAGCTTCTGGAGGCCTGAGCTGCAGCAGCCTGGGGGCTCTGAGGGGACAAGGGAGGACCAAGAGCCGAGTCCCACTCAGTAGCTGTAGGGCCGTAGGGCCGGTCATACCCCTTATTTTGAACGGCTTCATCTAAACAGGCTACAGAATGGGAAATGAGTGCCCCAGGGAGTCCCACGTCCCTAGGCTGAGCTGGCACTGGAGGATCTGAGCAATAAAGCTTTGTGGGGTTTGCGTCCGGAGGTCCTGGAATTTCCGGGAGATCCGAGTAAAGTCGTGGCTGCACAGAGCCGTTGGGGGCCTAAGCGGAAGACTGAGGGAGAAGCCGAGTCTGTTTGCCTCTTGGTTTCTAGCTGAGGGTTTCGTGGCTGGCTCCAAGTGCCATCCTCCGGCTTTCTGTGCCCTGGGGACTTGTGAGCCCAGGCATCTCAGGCCCCCGAGGAGGCCGTCTCCGTTTGCCCCAGCGTGCCGCGGGGACCCCGGCAGTGACCCCTGGCCTCCTCTGTTTCAGGATTCCTTCTGCAGCCACTGCTGGGGGCTTGGAGCGACCGATGTACCTCAAGGTTTGGAAGGAGACGCCCCTTCATTCTTGTCCTGGCTATAGGTCTGTTGTTTTGGAATTGAAATAAAGTGGAAAAAAGAAAGAAGGCCCCAGCTTCTCCCCCTAGGGACTCTCGGAGTGTTGACCAGTCCTCCAGAGAAACCCTCTGGTGCGGCCGGGGGGGCCCCACGGCCTGGGTCAGCCACGGGCATATGTCACTTTGGCCATTTTTTGAAATGGGTTAATAGAGTTCATGCCATTCCTGCCCCGCCTGACAAATAAAAACCAAGACCCCAGCACACACACAAAATATGGTGAATCTGCAGGTGACTTTTCCGATGGGCTCTGCTTGGAGTTTGATTAAAAAGGGATCAAGGGGTCCTGGGGTTTCCAGACGTCAGTCCTGGGCTGCGGGGGGGGAGGTGGTCGCCATTCCCACCAGGTGACCTTGTTTCTCTGTCCCCAGGGGCGCTGCTGGGTCTCTCCCTCTTGCTCAACGGCAGGGACATTGGCATGGCGCTGGCCGACACGGCCGGCAACCACAAGTGGGGCATCCTCCTCACCGTGTGCGGGGTGGTGCTGATGGACTTCAGCGCAGACTCGGCCGACAACCCCAGCCACGCCTACATGATGGACGTGTGCAGCCCGGCCGACCAGGACCGGGGCCTCAACATCCACGCCCTCTTGGCAGGTGAGTCTCCACTAAGCGAGCCATCAGGAAACAGCAGGGCTGCAGACATCTGGCCCCAGCTCTGTCCCTGCTTGCTGCATTCCATGCCTCCGGGAACAGGGATAAACAGTGAACTGATTCACACAGTTCAACATAAACATGTGGGCGATGCAAGGCCACATGCAATAATAGCTGTGTGTGTGTGTATGTGTGTGTGTGTGTGTGTGTGTGTGTGTGTGTGTGTATACAGATGGTCCCTGACTTATGATGGTTTGACTTACGATTTTTCCACTTTACAATGGTAAGAAAATGGTATGCATTCAGCAGAAATTGTACTTGGAATTGTGGGTCTTCTGCCGGGCTGGCGCTATGCGGTACAACCCCCTCTGTGATGCTGGGCGGGGCAGTGAGCGCACCTCCCAGTCAGCCACGTGGCCGCGGGAGTCAACAACTGTTAGGCTGACAACCATTCTGTCCCCATACAACCAGTCTGCTTCTCATTTCAGCTCAGTATTCAGTAAATCGCATGAGATGCCCAGCACTCCATTACAGAGGAGGCTTTGTGGTAGATGATTTTGCCCAACGGGAGGCTAAGGCGAGTATTCTGGGTGCGTGTAAGGTGCCGAGGCTGAGCTCTGGCGTTTGGCAGATTCGGTGTTGTCAGTGCGTCTCTATTGATGAGATTTCCAACTTACAATGGGTTTATCAGGGAGCAACACCAGCGTAAGTCGAGGAAGACCCATATATTCTCATTATTTGCGTGGTCATGTTCTACAAAGTTGCCATGAACCTTGAATTAGCCAATAATGAATCGCTGCCCTTAGGAGAAATACAGGCTTAGGTTCCTGTGAACCTCTGTCACGATATTTTCATCAATGGATCAGTACACAGACCTGGTTTATGTGTCTCTCTTTAAAAACAACTTTTCAGTATATATCACTGATTTGTGAGCACTGAGCTCATGGCCAACAGTACTGTCACTCACACCTGAACAAAGCTTGTCTCACACGCGTATCTTCTCTGTAGGGCCCATCACCCTTCTGACACAGGGCGGCAGGAGGTGGGCACTGCACCCGGGGGCCATCTCAAACAGTAGCATCACCAAAAAAAACCCCACAAAAAGGTGAAAGTGTGGCACCATGTGACTCCAGAAAACACCAAACCAACACAGGTTTCCCAGTGTGAGGCTGAGACACAAAGGAGAGCCATCACCTCTTTCAGCTCTGCTGGACCGTGTGTGTTGGGTGGCCCCCAATTTTTGCTGCTCTGCACACATCGCGAATTATTGAGTCCTGAAGGCATATGGTTGGGGTCACGAATAAATTCTAGTGAAGACGCAAATAGGCAAATACAATCCGTGTATTACGGGGACTGGCTGTATACACACACACGGTTACACAGCTGACCCGTGAACCACGTGGGGGTGAAGGGCGCCGACCCCCCACGCAGCCGGAAATCTTCACATGGCTTTTGACTTCTCACACTTAATTCCAAATAGCCTACTGTTGACTGGAAGCCTTACCAATAACATAAACAGCTGAATAACACGTATTTTGTATGTTAAATGTATTATATACTGTATCCTTACAATAAAATAAGCTAGAGAGAAGAAACTTTTTTTAAATGGTCTCAAATCACCAAAAGATTTTCCAGTATATTTATTGAAACAAATTTGCATGTAAGTGGACCTGCACAGTTCAAAGCTGTCTTGTTCAAGGGTCAGCTGTCTACACACACACACCTGTCGTTTTTAATGCCGCACGAGAAACATTCCTATTAAAGTCAGGAACAAGGCTGGAATGACCACTCACCCTGCAGAGCGTATGCAGTCAGACGGCAGAAACAAGAGGTGCAGGTGGTGAGAATGATCGTGAATGGCCTCTGTGACTGGGCATATGAAAACTCCAAGAGAACCAACTGCAAACCAGCAAGAGAATTCAGTGTGATGTGGGGCTACCAGAGTATTGTATAACAATCAAAATATAAAACAGCAATGGAAAAGATTTGTAGAAGTCAAGGGAAAGAAGCAGTGGGACAGGGCAGGATCTTTGTGAAGAGGCAGGTGGCCCAGGGGCAGAGCTGTGGGCTCTGGGCTTCTCCTCCTGGTAAGTGTGGGGCGCTGGGCCAACCGCGTGGCCCCGCCAAGCCTTGGTTGCTTCTAGAAAACGCCGTGGCTCGCCCCTCCCCAGGTAAACACATGTGAGGATGTGGGCCCAGGGAACTTGTGCGTGGGTCTCAGCCAGGCCAGAACTGGGGTGTGGAGGGCAGAAAGAGGGACTTAGTTTTGTACTGTATACTCTTCTGTATTGCTTTTTTATTTTCTATTGTGTTAAAATACACATGATGCGACCCTTATCATCGTATCCATTGTGCGTATACACCCCACTGTGCTGATCCATTCATCCCTCAGTGGGCACTTGGGCTGCTTCCGATTTAGGCCGTTGTGAATAAGCTGCCATGAACATCGGTGCACAAATATCTCAAGATCCTGCTTTCAATTCTTTTGGGCATATACGCAGAAGTGGGATTGCTGGATCAGAGGGTAATAGTAATTCTATATTTAATTTTTTGAGGAACCTCCATACTGTTCTCCACAGGAGCTGCACATTTACATTTCCACCAACAGCGCCCGTGGGTTTCCATTTCTCCACATCCCCACCAACACCCGTGAGTTTCTGCTTTTCCTGACAGCGGCCGTCCTCGCAGGGGGTGCGAGGTGGCGTCTCACGGTGGTTCTGGTTTGCAGTTCCCTGATGACTCCTGAGGTTTATCATCTCTTCCTGAGCTCGCTGGCCATGCATATATTTTCTCTGGAGAAACGTTCAGATCCTCCGCATGCTCTTGAATCGGGTTGTTTGGTCAGATGGCGTCGGGTTGGCGTATGTTTCTTTCCTGTGAGAATGTATCATTTTTTTTAAATGAGCATTTAAAAAAAATGGTTAATGACGTTCATCTCAAATCTGACCTTACTTAAGGGTCACAAAACAGCAAATGTGTCTTCCAAAGTGGGGACTACGTAGGACCACGAGTGTGGGAAGTTAAGAAGAATACAGGCGGGGGAGGGACATAGCACCACAAGGCCTGCGAGGACGGTGTGGGCCGCACGAGGAAGATCCGTGGCACGGCCATCGGGGAATTAGATTTGGGGCCATCTCCGCCTTAGGGGTGTGTGGAAGGGCAAGCTGAATGGCCTGAAGCCTTTCCATAGGGTTAGTGGTGCGAAGGCACACTCCGAATGTGGCTGGTTCTCCCCAACACGGACGGCAGCCCCAAGCACGCGCTGGAGTGACCAAGGGACCCCTGCTCCCGACCAGCAGATTGCTGGAAATACAGCTGAACTCCAAGTAACAGAGCGCAGCAGCCCCACGAGGTAGCAGCAAAGGGGACGGGGTGTACCGGGGACGCGGGTGGGGCCATCACGGCCTGGCCTTGATCTTGTCGGATGAGAGCAGAGCTAGGCTGCAGGAAGCAGCACTTTCGGGAGGTGACTCTACCCATGTGCCAGCGGGTGCAGTACAGCATCGCCCACATGTTTATGTTGAACTGTGTGAATCAGTTCACCATTTACCCCCGTTCCCGGGGGGCGTGGAGTGCAGCGAGCAGGGACAGAGCTGGGGCCAGATGTTTCAGCCCCGTTTCCTGCTGGCTGAGTGGCCTGCTGACCTGGAGGGCTGGCCACCGGGGTGGGCCGTCCTTGATCGCTATTAGGGGTGACTGTCCTCACGGTGGTCCTGCCTCAGGATGGTCACCTGGTGCACGGCCAGGGGGGCCACATGAAGTCCCACAGGTACCTGTGGTGCTGGGACTAAGACATGGAACCCCCTTCCTCCAGGGTTTGCTTCCCTGCCCCCCTGCGGGGGGACTGAAACCCTGCTTCTCTCTGCAGGCCTTGGAGGAGGGTTCGGGTACGTGGTTGGGGGAATTCACTGGGACAAAACCCGCTTCGGGAGAGCCCTGGGCGGACAGCTGCGGGTCATCTACATCTTCACTGCGGTCACCCTGAGCATCACCGCCGTCCTGACCCTGGTCAGCATCCCCGAGAGGCCCCTGCAGCCCCTGGCTGAGAAGAGGACTGCCATGAAGAGCCCCAGCCTCCCGCTGCCCCCCTCCCCGCCCGTCCTGGGCGAGGAAGGCGCGGGTGCGGCCCTCCCCTATCACACGGCCACCAGCCTGTACGCCAGCTTCTCCAGCCCCATCTCCCCGCTCAGCCCCCTGACACCCAAGTACGGCAGCTTCGTCAGCCGGGACAGCTCCCTGACCGGGATCAATGAGTTCGCCTCGTCCTTTGCCACCTCCAACATCGACAGCGTCCTCATCGACTGCTTCACGGGTGGCCACGACAACTACCTGGCCATCCCCAGCAGTGTCCCCAGGCAAACCATCAGTGCCAGCTTCCCCCGGGCTCCTGAGGGCTTCTACCGCCAGGACCGCGGCCTTGGGGAGCAGCGGGAGGGGGCCCTGGCCACCAGCTCCGACGGGGACGTCCTAAGGGTGGGCTCCCTGGACACCTCCAAGCCACGGTCGTCCGGGATCCTGAAGAGACCCCAGACCTTGGCCATTCCGGATGCAGCTGCAGGAGGCGGTCCCGAAGCCAGCAGGAGGAGGAACGTTACCTTCAGTCAGCAGGTAAACGCTAATGCTGGGGGGACCCCAGGGTCAGAGGGCACCTCATGCTGTCCCCCCATCAGTTAGATGAGGAGTTGGGGTTGTGGATCTGGAAAGAGCTTCTGGGCCCTCTGGGGGCACGATCTGAACACAGACAAGCTCAGGAACATTCATGTCCCACCCACACAGGGGAGGAGGTCCTGGCCCAGCTTGGGCCATGGGCGAGCCGGCCTGGGGCCTCCGTCGGCGTGTCCACCCAGCCCCAGCTCAGTCCTTGGCCCAGTTTAGGCATTTTCGGGGAACATGGTGGGTCTGCCCAGAGGCCACCGAGGCCGGAACACCCCTGTGGTGCTCCGCTACCGGCGTCATGGGCATTTCCGCCTCTTCAAGTTCCCTCTGCGCAGCCCCAGACCTTGGCCGAGTCACCGGTGCCGCCCATCTAAGTCTTCCCGAAAGACCCAGACACACCACAAATGCTGCCTGAGGTTTCTTGGACGCCTTCCCTCCCCTAGTGTGCGACCTTGGCTGGCCACCCAGAGGTGTCCACAGTCTGGGTTCTAAAGGGCCATGAGGGCCATGCTCTGTGAAGGAAGAGAACCTTCCAGAAGGCTGCTTGTGTTGGTGTTAGCATGTCAGATTGGCTGAAAGGCCACAAACGGATATGTGGGATTTTAGCAGCTTTCAGAATCCATGATCTTGAAGAGGTGCTTTCAGTCAAAGAAAAGCTATTCTCTCATTTAAAGAAGGCATAGTTTTGGCCACCTGCCCTCAGGGGTGTCTCAGGATGAGAGGGAATTTCAGTAAGAATGTGGGGTGCCTTGAGCAGGAGTCCCCGAAGGCATGCTCAGCCCACGCAGGCTCTCAGAGGGCAGTCTGAAGGCTGGGCGCCCGGGAGCGCGGTCCTGTGGATGTCTCCTCAGCCAGGTGTCCCTTCTCTGTGCCTGGGGAGACGCCCAGTGTGGTGGGAGGGCAGCCGAGACGCGCCATGAGGTGGCCGTTCCTGTCCCGTGTCCCTGGTAGGTTCTCAGGGCCGTGAGTCTGCTCTGCTGTCCTCTGGTCTGTCTGCATGCGGTGTCGCCCGCTCGTAAGATTGTCGCCTTGCGTCATGCCAGTCCTCGCGGGGGTCTGAAGGCAGAGTGGAGGGGCACACAGGCTCGGGCCTGGGAAGAACCAAAACCCCTGGAGGGTTAAGAGGTCCCACTAAGGCCAGAGGAAAGGGTTTCCTCCGAGTTCTCCAGGGTGGCCTCGTCCTCAACGACATCAGACGCCGGCCAGGCCTTTTGTTGATACCAGACCATCCTGTCCCATCTCAAAAGCTTCCACCTGGCTTCCAGACACAGTTCTTTAGCTGTGGTTGAAAATCTCATTTAAATCCTTTTTTTCTATTTCCATTCGATATAGTGTAATTTATGAATCAGTTCTTTGAGGAAAGTACAAGTCGTGCGCTGGATATAAACCCATCCAGGCTCAGGAGGGGGTGCGGGTGTAGCTTTCCCAGCCTCCTCAGGGGGCGCAGGTAGCGGGCCCTGCGCACGGCCGTCCGTGGAGCCAGGCCCGCGGGCACTTCCCCGCCGTCTCCCCCCGGGGCCGGTCAGGTGAGCGGAGCCAGGGCAGCATGGCTCTGCTCTGGAGACCTCTGGCTTCCACAACAGTCGGTCCCCCCCGCTGGTGCCTGCACCCCCAGCCCAGGCAGGGTGACCATGAACTGGAGCCTTCTCACCGGAGGCAGAGTCCGTGGGTCGTCCCTGGAAGGGACCAGCTTCTGGCCAGGCCGAAGCCTGCACGTGCTCCCCTGGCCGCCGTCACCTCCGTGTAGGTAGGAGTCCCACCTGTCCAGAGGGAATTTTGAAGGGATTCCCAACCACCTGGAAATAAGCCTTTCCCATCCTGCCCTTGTGGAAAAGAGGGGAATTCACAATGTCCGGATTTGGACCGAGCCAGATGTCTTTTATTTCAAATGTGTTTCACACCCTGCACGGTGTTCACTTTCACCCCCGACCCCCACCCCGCGAGGCCCCTCACCTGTGGCCACGCAGGCCAACTCGCCATGCAACTGGTCCCAGGTGCCCGAGGCATCACTTCTGCCACCGGGCAGCATTTGGGGCTGGTTCCCCAGAGCCGAGGCTGCAGGGCCCCAGGCGCGCTCCCGATGGCACTTCCCCAGGGCAGCAAACTGCGCTCCCGCGGCCCGGCAGGCCCGCCCCCCAGCGCTGTGGCGGGCTTCCTTCGCAGGTGGCGAATATCCTGCTCAACGGAGTCAAGTACGAGAGCGAGCTGACAGGCGCCAGCGAGCCGGCGGGGCGGCCCCTGTCCATGCGGCACCTGTGCCTCACCATCTGCCACATGCCCGCGGCACTGCGCAAACTCTGCGTCAGCCACTTCCTGGGTGAGCTCCCGGCCGGCACCCGCTGTCCCTGTCCCCGCGGGGGGCATGCCGCCTGCCAGGGCTCTCGCCGCGCAGTTGTGTAGCCCCCGCAGCGGCACCAAGGGCCCCGCGCAGCCCCAGTGTGCAGCGGGAGCCTCACCCGTTTGCGGGAGGGACTCACCGCCTCCCCTGGGTCTGATACCGGGGCCCACGGCCTCATCGTCAAGGCTCTCCAGACCCTGCCGGTGACGTGCCGGGCATCACCGCCCCACTGGTGGGACTTGCGTCTTGACCCAGTTTGGGCCTCGCTACTGTCTTCCTCTTAGAGCCGAGACAGAATCACGAGCCGACTGCCTGGTACTAGTGCTGAGTTCACCAGGTTCGGCACCTGTATCACTACTGAAAAGCCCTTGCCTGCATTTCATTCTGCCTGGTATTCCCTCGTTGCTGGGTTGTTGAACATCTGAGGATGATGGAGAATTTGAGGTCACCCTGGGCTTTCAAACCTTGTGGGGCAGAGCAGAGTGGCTTTCTAGAAGGCAGATTGGCAACAGGCCAGAGTCTTCAGCATGTCCACCACCTTTATCCCAGACATCCTAGTTGGTATTCTTTGCGAGGACGTAATCAGAGATATTATCAAGAATTTACGTGCGAGGTGTTCTTCGTAGTCTGATTTGTCAGCACCGAAAACCGGAATGAGGGGACGTAGACGAAACAGCCGACAGTGAGAGAAGGGGAAGGCAGGCTATGGGGTGCTGCATGGTGACACACTCTGCTGCCATTAATGTTTAATGTCATACGAAGTTGTGCAGGATAATGACTGGGTTCAAGAGGGCCGATAACTCCACCCCTTCCTCTACCAACAGAGAAAGTGGCACAGAGGTGAGAGGAATGGGCACCTTTATCTGTAACGGAGCAGACTGGCTCGGCGTCAGTGTGTGTGCTTCCTAGCGTGTTTCTCCCAAGGAAATGCCGCCCCCCAATGCCATTGGCTTTTTCTGCTCGCTCAGCTAAGAGGAGCGTGGGGCTAGCGTCCCTCAGGACAGTAATGTTCACAGAAGGAACAGAAGACAAAACCTTGGTTCATAAGAACATACATGTGACTCTAGAAAGGCGGGTAGGAAACCTCCAGCGTTTTGACAGAGATGGAGTGACCTCTGGGTGGTGAGGCTTAGGCGGTTTCTTCTTTAAGTCTGGAACCTGCAGAAATCATGTGTTACCCTTACTGTCGGTGAACAACCCCCGTTGACCGGAGAAGGGGCCCGGCGCCCCGCCCGCTGTGGTCACAGGCTCTCCCCCTCCCAGGCTGGCTCTCATTTGAGGGGATGCTGCTGTTCTACACGGACTTCATGGGCGAGGTGGTATTTCAGGGGGACCCCAAAGCCCCGCACACATCGGAAGAGTATCAGAGATACAACAGCGGGGTCACCGTGGGCTGCTGGGGAATGTGCATTTACGCCTTCAGCGCTGCCTTCTACGCAGGTACCCGCGGGGGCTGAGGCGTGGCGCTGGTGCCCTTGGGAATTCTGGCCTTTGGTGGGTTGTTGGGGTTCAAGGGATGGAGGGAGGTTTGTGTTTTCACAGCTGCAGGCCTGGCACCCCAGTGCAGAGGAGACTGCACTGTCTTACCTCCATCATCAGATGACCTGGGCCGGGTGGCGGGGCAGGGACAGGGTGTGTGTTCAGACCCGAGAGAGCCCCTGGGCCGAGAGAGCCAGGCCCGTGAGCCAGGGCAGAGTGGGGGCCCGGGACACAGCTCGGGGTCCCCCCAGGGTGGGCAGGCGGCTGCCAGCCTCCCCGTGGTCCTACCCATGGCGATTCCCCAGGCACCTGGTCCGGGGGGGGCGGGGGCTGGAGAGGATGCATGGGGCGGGGGCTGGAGGCCTGTTGGTGTCCCAGCTTAGGAAGGAGGCACAGAGCACTGTGACCTGTACAAGAGCACCGGGGTTTAGCTGGAAGCGCTAAATTCCTGAGCCTTTTGATATTATAACCCAAAGACCCCTTCACCTGCAGCCACATCGAGGGGCCCGGCTGGGGCTCCCCTCAGCTCCCTGAGCCCCCACACAGGTTTTCTGGCTTGAGGCAGGCTGCCAAGCCAGTCCCCACCCGTGCCAGCCCGGGCAGGGGGCTGGGGAAACGTTCCGTGGGGCCGGCCGTCTGTGGCACCACTCACCCTCCCTTCCGGCCTGCAGCCATTCTCGAAAAGCTGGAGGAACACCTCAGCATCCGCACGCTGTACTTCATCGCACACCTGGCCTTCGGCCTGGGGACCGGACTTGCCACCCTGTCCAGGAACCTCTACGTGGTTCTGTCCCTCTGCATCACCTACGGGGTTTTGTTTTCCACCCTGTGCACTCTGCCCTACTCGCTGCTGTGTGATTACTACCAGAACAAAAAGGTAAGTGCCTCCCTTTCTCCTGCTTGGGTCCTGAAAGGCCTGGCCTCTGCCCACCCCCAGCCTCCTGGAGACACTCCCACTGAGAAGTGGCCCCGGCACCAGCTACACAACTCGTGGGCCAATGCAAAATGAAAACGCGGGGCCCGTTCAACGTTGAGAATAACCAGACAACAGAGCAGGTAGCTGCCCACAGAGCTGCCCCATTCCCGCGGGAACTGGGCAGTGGGGCGGGTGGCAGGGGAACCCCACCCCTTGGGCCCCTCTGCCAGGCTCCAGGACCACCTGTCAGCACGGAGCCGCCTGAGGCAAGCAAACCACCTTGGACGCAAAAGCCAAGGTCAATAATATGTTAAGGCAGCATGTCTAAAAATGAGAGTTAATGCCCAAATCCGCACTGAGCAAAATACCAGAACTTCAGATAAAGGCAGAGCAGTCACAGCGCTGACCCAGCCACGATGCGGGAGGCCAGAGTGGGAATAAGGGTCCCATCTCCGTATGCCGTCCTGGCATTTTGTCCAGCATGGATTTCCCTTTAACAGTTTCACTGAGAACTGGCCCACCGCCCGGTGTCCTGCAGGGCTTTTCAGTGAGTTTGCCAACATCACCACAACCGATTTAGAACATTTTCATCACGCCAGAGAAAAACCCCGCCCCCAATACTCACACCCCTCCCGGCCTCCCATCCGCCTGCCCCTCGCCACCGCTACGCTGGGCTCTGCGTCTGTGGATCTGCCTCTACCGCGCATTTTGCGTAGAGGGAATCACGTGGCCTTGTGTGCCCAGCTTCTCTTATTCGGCCTCATGTTTTCAAGGTGCAGCCACATTGTAGCATGTGCCTGTGCTTCGCTCCTTCTATGGCTGAATAACGTTCCCATCATAGTTTTTTTTTTGCAGTAACTGAGATTTTAAAATACTGCATCAAAAAATCACCTTGTAACAGTTTCCCATAGCCCCTTTAATTCTGGGCCCCCGTCACGTGGCCCAGGCCCCAGGAGGCATCCTGCTATGTTTTAAGGAGTTTGGAGTCTCTGATGAGTTCAGCTGCGGCCAGCCCTGAGCACAGTACTTTTTACAAAAAGTCAAATCAGCCTGGAGCCCCAGGCTCTACAGTGAGCCAGACGGCATGTCTCTGGGTGGCAGCCGTAGCAGCCCCTCCGGGCCCTGGACTCCCAGCCACAGGGACAGGTGGTGGCCATGAAAGCTGTACTTCCCTCCAGGGCGGGACTGAGGCCGTGGCCGCCTGGCAGTGAGCCGTGCATGCGAGCTGCAGCCCCAGCGGCACTGCCGGGCAGCCCCCAGTCTCCGCGGCCTCCCTCTCCCTGCCGGTTCCCTGCAGCCCCAGGGACCCCTTCTCTGGGGCAAATGGATGTGCTGATTCTTGGCAAAAGGCTGCCATGCCCTGGGAGGAGACACCCATGGCCTTGGGCTCTGATAAATTTGGTGGGGGCTGAGGAAGACTTGGGCCTCTGCTGCCCGTCGCCCTGTGGATACCCACTTTCCTCTTGGTCTCCGTTTCTGTTGGGTTGTAGGTTCAGGGACCTCCCCCCGCAGTGGCATCCTGCTGGCCTTGCCAGCTGCGTGTAGCCACAGGGCAGCCACGGTTGCTCGAGGACACATGCATTCCCTGCTCACAGGGCACCTTGACTCTGCCTGGGAGGTGACCACGTGCGGGCCTGGACCAGGGGCCCCACAGGAGCCTCCTCAGCTCCGGCAGGGCAGCAGGCAGTGCCAGCCCCCAGTTGGTGCACACACGGTGGTTTGTGGGGTGGTAACGACCTGCTGCATCTGTGGCTACTGGGTGAGAGGGGTGGGCTGTGCGGCACAGTGGCGGCCACATCCCCTCCTCCCACTGCCCCTCCTGCAGCTCTGCTCGGAGGCCCTGTCTCTGCCACCATCCCCCAGCGTGGCACATGGGTGGGTGGGAAAGACAGCGAGTCATGTGTCGAGCTGGAGGCCACGAGGACCTCTGAGAAATGGGCCAAAGGACCGGGCTCCCAGACTGGGGAAGGGTATTTCAGAGAGGGTGGTAGGCATGGTTGCTGACAAGGCTAAGAGGTGAGTGGGGATGAGGGGAATGCAGAGCGGCCAGCCGGCAGAGCAGGGAAAGAGCAGGTGCTCTGAGCAGGGAAGTGCCTTGAGGACTCAGGCATCCATGATGGTTAGTCATGGATTCTTCTCATTGTATCTCTCTGAACACAAATTATTCCACTCGTGGCTGAACTCCAGGCTGTGCATGTCAGCCCTGGAAGATGTGAGCCCGCTGCCCAGGTCCCCTGGGCCTGCGGGAAACGCGGGCTTGGTCACCTCGGCACCCAGGCATCCCCCTGATGCGTTTCTTCTTCTGGGTCAGTTTGCAGGGTCCAGTGCAGACGGCACCAGGCGGGGCATGGGCGTGGACATCTCCCTGCTGAGCTGTCAGTACTTCCTGGCCCAGATCCTGGTCTCCCTGGTGCTGGGGCCCCTGACCTCCGCCGTGGGCAGCGCCAGTGGGGTGATGTACTTCTCCAGCCTGGTGTCCTTCCTGGGCTGCTTGTACTCCTCCCTGTTTGTGGTTTATGAAATCCCTTCTGGCGACACCGCTGATGAGGAGCACCAGCCCCTCCTGCTGAACGTCTGACACCCTGGAGCCCAGCTTTGGCCCCGGCCTGTGCCTGGGGGTCTGGAGCAGGCCAGCCAGTGAAAACTAAAGGGCCTTGGTAGCTGCAGGACAGATTTCCTGTGGAATGTAAATATGTGATAAAACAATAAACAGCAGCAGCAAAGCCTGCAGTTTCTAGCTGTGGTTCTCCCGAGGACTGAGAGGTAACCTGTGGTTGGGCCACTCTCCATGGGGACTTGGGGAGGGGTCTGTAAGGATCATTTCATGAAAGTAAAGGTGTAACTCAGCGGTTCTCAACCAGTGGCAGTTTGTCGCCCGGCCCCTTCTCAGAGGCGCTCGGCGGTGTGGGTAGATACTTGGGTAGTCACAACTCAGGTGAGTGCTACCCACCTGGGCTGAATATAAACATCCGACCATGTACAGGACAGGCCCCCCCACAACACAGCATCATCCAGCCTCAAAGCTCAATAGTGCCGAGGTGGGGAGATCCGGGCCTAACTGTACATTGTATTCCAGAGTAGAGTTGGGACATACAATGCTTTTGGGTCAGGAGGCCTCATAGTCATCCACTCATCCATCCATCCATCTGTCCGCCCACCCCCTCCCCCATCCATCCATCCACCCCCTCCCCCATCCATCTATCCACACCCTTTCCCCATCCATCTGCCCACCCCTACCCCATCCATTCGTCCGCCTACCCCCTCCCCCATCCATCCATCCACCCCTCCCCCATTCACCCATCCGCCCATGCCCTCCCCCATCCATCCATCCATCCACCCCTCCCCCATTCATCCAT